>APFE030028738.1:0-88246 GCA_000404065.3 Pinus taeda
TTACTTGCTTGAGAAAATAACAAAAGTTTGGGGTATAGAACTTCCATCCTAGAAGAAGCATTCTCATAATTAGACTCAACCTAAAGCTTGCTTTTGTGCAAGATACATTAAAAAAGTGTGTAGGTTTGTTACAGCCTCCGGCCCTGACGTCTCATCCCTTCAACCTTAATAAGTAAATTTGCATCTTTCTATGGACAAGTGTGGCTTTACCTAAAGTAAATCTACAACAAAATTTCAAACGTAATAAATGCCTATCTCAATGCACATAAGTAGATTTGAAATTCATGAGGTGTCAATATTATTAAATATTACCTTCTACAAATTAGGAGATTATTAACTAGAAGGGAAGACCAAAGCTCTAGAGGTATGTTCTGTGCATAAAATTGATGATATGCCTATGAGAGGAGACCATTGTCTAGAGTTTTTGCTTGTATCAAGGAATTTTTTGTTGGTACAATATACTTCATATTTAGATTTTTCTTGTGCTAATATATTGTAGAGGGAAGATCAGCTTCAGTACCTCAGTTTTTTCATGGTAAGTCATTTGTTTGTATTGTTTTACCCTTGTTTGGCAACCATCTTGTATTTCCTATTGTAGACATCACATTTAGGTCAATTGTCCTTTTATATTTTGATATTATTCTTGTTAAGTCTTCATTGTTATTGGGTTTTCTCTAGGGTACTTGGGTACCTTGGTTGCTTCTCTTTTGGAATCATGAGATTCGCTTAAGTGATCAAACCTAATTACATACAATTCAAATTTTACAGTTGCATATAGTTTAGAAATTGTTTTTGTAGGCTTGATTGGTATTGGATTACTGTTTTTTTTTTTGGAAGTTGTGTATTCGCGTGGGTATATATTTCATTACAGGTGAAAACATTCTTTATAGTTCAAAGACATCATAACAGTGACAACAAGGTCAACCATAAAGGACATCAAACAGTGACAACAAGACAATGTAAAATATCAAGAACAAATCTATGATATCAAACTTAATTGTCAAAGGCAGAACAAAGACATCACTAGCATACAACAATCACTACAGCAATGGCAGCAATGCATGACCACATGCCTTAGTAATGAAAGACTGAAAAGCAAAGACGTATCTTCATTATAAAAAACAAAATCTTGTAAAGATCTAAAAAGTCAGTTATCCATTGAGTCATAGTAATTATGTTTGGTACAAGGGATTAGAGTTTGTTGGTGAGATAAGGGATTTAAGTCTAGGGTTATGATCAGTCAAAAGAAAAATCATTGTATATCATTGTAAGTGGACCATTGTCCCTGGTACAGGAGTCCACAATCCTTGTAATTATTTTTTTTGTCTTTTTAGGGTGGTAGGGTGGTGCTAGGGAGGTGGTTGATGTCACCTTCAAGTGGGTTCCTGAAAACACTTCAGGGTGGTAGGGTGGTGTTAGGGAAAGTTAGTGCTTGTTAGGGTGTTCGTGCATCCATTCAACTAATTGCATATAAAAACTAGGGCATTGGGGCGCCCTTCCAGTAGGTTCTAAAGAAGAATGCTTTTCTAGAGTTCTAGGGAGTTGTAGCTTTCTTTTCAGTTATGGATGAAGATTTAAAATAAATTATTAGAGAAGCATTTGGTGGTTTTTGACCCGGAGGGATTTTTCTACCTAAATTTTCTTGTGTTCATTGTGTACTATTTACTTATTGTTTTGAATATTTTTGAAGAATAACTAATTCTCTGAAAAGGTTAATAAGTTGTTAATTGCTAGGAAATATTGATTCATCCCGCTCTTAGTATTTCCGACACAACCATGGTGGATAGTATAACCAACAAAGGCGAGGATAGGGTTTGGCAGCTAGATAACGTTTAGAGAACTTGGAGGACCAACTCAAGGAAGAGGAGGATTTGATCGAGGATAGGGTATGATAGTCTTCTACAATTTTGGACAGCAAGGACAACTTGCATGAGATTTCATTACACCATGTTGTACCTACATTTATTGCAAGGTCTTCGACCACCTGACTAAGAACTATCCACATTTGATTGCCAAGTGGTAGGAGAAGAAAGGACCTAACGTGCAGATGACAGTTGTCAAACATTGCAAAACCAAACAGCAAGTTGGTGTGTCGACTCACGAAAGTGTCAACACAGGAGTGTATGTTATGAATCCTAGGACATCATAGCCACATTGAGTGAGGAGAGAATTTGAAACTCCTCTAAATTTCAATCATATTCAAGAAAAGGTGAGATACGAGGAGGCCCAACAGGAGATGGTCACATTGTGTTAAAATTGGAAACTAGGGCCAAACCCCATATGGGTCATCTTATTTATGGCAGCTGATATTTTTCTTAGATTCCTCTCTCTGAGAGGTGTAGGATTGATCTAAATATCATCTGATTTCAACATGTATTTATGGAGATATTAATTCACTTGTATTATTGACAAATTGTCAAGGTTGGCCAGCAAGCTAAACATGCATTTTCACCCCCATCTCAACCTAAACATTGCATATAAAAGGAGGAGACCTAAACTCATTATTCCATCATCTCATCTTCACTCATCTATCTCTGCTCACTTGATTTGGTAGGCAAATTGGGGCAGCATCTCTCACATGTGCGAAGGAAGGAGACATATTTCTGTTTAGGGTTGTGTTGACCAGGTTTGACCGAAAGTGCAGGGAAACTATTTTGGATATATTTGATTAGCGTTGACCTCCCCTTCATTGCAAATTGGGTGAGGCTACTTCTAATTGGTAGGTCGTAGATTTGGGCACACAAATGGAGGTGATCTGACCTTTGGTTTGACCAACGTTGACTGCACTAGTTATTGGTTGTAGTTTGACTTTTGTTGACCAGCGTTTGACTAATTTTTTGGATTGTTTTGGGTTGTTTCATCTTGTTTTTGGAGGCTAAGTTAGCTGATATTTGACCGAGCTGATTTGGAGGTCAAATCTAACCTTTTTTACCAACGTTGACTTTGTTGGTTAGGGTTTGTTGTTGCTATCATAAAATATCATATTTGTATATTTGTACTATCTCTCTCTCTCTGCTGAACTATTGAAGAATATAAGAAGAATTGATCAAGGGTTTCCCCACATTGGGGTTTGTCCCTAGCTGGTGCCACATCTTGTGTCCTCTTGTCTTAGCTTGTCTTCTACTATTTATGTTTATGTTCTATCTTCGTTTTACTATCATGTTGATGTGATTTCTAAACTAGATATTAATATTGGACTAATTAAGAAATTGAAGTAAATTTCTCTAAGCATAGAACATACCAAAAATTAACACACTGGAATGGGGCAGGTCGTAGGAAATGCGTAAAGTGGCCATTCCAACGATATATGATGATACTATAGGTAGAGAGCAAAGGGTAGCAACATTTCTAGTTCATAACTTGTTGTAAAGTTGTTTAGAGTTGGTAAAGGACACCTAATCCCTGTAAAAGTTCATAAAGTTGGTGGAACAATGTGCCAAGGTACCTGAGGTGACCATTATGCGAGCCTTTCCATGCATAGTAAACTAGGTGGATCATAGGAAGAGAACCAACATATAATTTTGATTCGGCACACATATTGACTACGAGATGGACAACAACATTTTGGACCTAGGATCAAATGTAAATATTTTACTGAAGAGCACATGGGAGATGATGGTCAAGCCAAAGCTGATTTGATATATGATTCATCGCAGGTTGAAAAACCATCATTTCATATTTCCTATTAAATGATTGATGAGAGTGTTAGTGGAAATCAATGGGGTATCCATGCCCAGAAAGTAATGCATGAGCCCCAAGTCCATCTCAAACTCTCTTGAAAGATCCTCCTTGCAAGACTTGATCATCTTATCATCACCTATCAAAATAAAATCGTCAACATATAAAACAATGATCAATAATTTACCTTCCACCACAATGTGGTATAGGTTTGCATCTCCTTCACTTTTGGTGAAGCCCAACCTGGTGAAGTAGCTATCAATCTTGGTGTACCAAGCATGGGGTGCTTGCTTCAGCCCATACAATGCTCGCTTGAGTCGGAACACATGCGACTCACGGTCAAAGGTCTCAAAACCTTCAAGATGCTCAATATACACCTCTTCCTCAATATTGCCATTAAGGAAGAATGTCTTTACATCCATCTGATTTATCTTCAAACCCGTCTATGTTGATAATTCTAATATGGATCTGATCGATGAGTACCTTGCAACAGGAGCAAAGGTCTCATCATAGTCAATCCCCTCTACCTTGAAAAGCCACAGGCCACAAACCCGACCTTATGTTTCTCCACACTACCACTTGTTGCTTTATTTACCTTGTAAAGTCATTGGGACCTCACCACTGACTTGTCTGCCGATCTTTGGACCAAATCTAAAACCCTATTATGAACAATGGAGTCATACACCTCCACCATGGCATCAACCCAAACAGGTTTCTGCACCACCTCCTCTAAGGAAGATAGCTCTCTCTCAACACATCATCTCATAAGATCCATGTATCCAGTGTACCTCTCAGCTGACCTCCTCTGCATGTGTTGTGATGTGGGTGCTCTGACATTCTCTGTCGCATCTTGCAATAACCTGTCAACCTCGCTGGTGTGCTTTCTCCTATCCCTGGAAGACTCTGCCTGAAGGGATGTCTTCACTCTCGGATCCTCATCATGTGGCTACTCCACATCAATCTGAGACACCTCAACCTTAAGAGCTAAAATCTCCTCAATTTCATGTACCTGAATCTCCCTCTCAAGGGAACATCGCATGGCCTTCTCCTTATCGAATCTGATATCCCTGCTAACCACTATCATCCTGTTAGTCAACAGGTACACCCGATAGTTGTGAGGTGTATTAGTGTACCCCACAAATATCCCCAATTATGTTGGTGAATCAAGCTTCTTCTGTGCATCTTTAGTCACACAGAAATATACCAATGACCCAAAAATACTGAAGTAACCAACATATGGTCTCTTCCCTGAGAAAGTCTCCTATGGTGTACTCATCCCAAGAATCTGATGCAATCTTTTGTTCTGCAAATAAACAGTTGTGTTGCATGACTTATCCCACAAGTGTAGTTGACGCAGGAGCAATAAACTCAACAATATCATTGTATTTTAGTAAGACATAAGGGTCTTATGTTTCCAGGAAGTTGGTTTCCTAAGTGTGGATTAATGTAATTATTTAGGCTTTGAGTTATTTTAATGAGAATAGGAATTAATTGAATATTGTGAGACATATTTGAAAATATTCTTGAATATAGGAGAATATGAGAGATTTAGGATAATTGAGAGATTGAGGGATTTGAGAATTAATTGTAAACCTCAGATTAGGAGTTATTTCATGATTTTGAGGATTGAAGATGATCCTTAGAGATAAGGAATAGATTCTAGGATTTTGTTGAGGACTTTATGGATCTAAAACAGGAATTAGTTTTAGAATCCCTTTGTATAAATGTAAGCCTAAAAGGAAAAATCATAAGATAGAGGTTGGATAGGTTAGCTAGTTAAAGTGTGACTGTAGCCCACAAGTATATTGTAAAACAAAGGCCACTGACATTAGAAGATCAGGCCGGAGGGAGAGATTGTGTAAATGTGTATTTATATATATAGAGATTAATTCAAAACTATATAAGTGTGTGATTTGAATATGGAATGATAAATTCTGTGTGTATTAGAGATTCTGTATAACATATGTATGTAGGCAGAGTTCGACAGAATACACAGTGAAGAAGAATGAGACATAGGATCACAATGGAGCGTGAATCGATTGCAGACCCAAAGTAATGTTTGGAACGATCATGATTAAAGAAACGCATAGAACTAAGCTCAGGAGGGAGTCGCGCAGCAAAACAATGGAAGGACGAAGAACCACTGAAATAACCGAAGCCACAGAGAACCATTGAAGAAATATCATAAAACCCAAGTAAAAAGGAAGAGCAAAGAAGCGAAGCATTAATGCTTAGGGACTGTTGGATCTATCAGATCAATGGATGAGATCAAGTCACGTGGAATGGAGTTATGAATATCGCATTGCAACTTATCAAGTAAGTGAATGAAATCGGCCTTAAGGGATTTGTGATTGTAATATGCAAGATCGTCGTTGACCACTGGATCGAGTGATTGGATCAACAATAGAGGATCGATGTGGAATCCCACATTGAAATAGTTCAATGGTCAGTGATTTAACCTCAGCCACAAGCGATTGTGATATGCGATTGAATGTCCAATGCAATCAGAGGTTTGATCGCATCATAAATATTCCATGGTAATGTATCGGGCCTTAACCAATGCGACATGCGATGTGCGACATGCAATGTGGAGCGAGTCGATAAATAATGTGGTATGCGATGTTAAACATGTCGAAAGGATTTGTGATGTGCGATAGAAGAGTGGACCCGAGAAAGTAATGAATGTGGTTTATATTATATTGAATTTCAGAGGGTTATCACATATCGGATGCGATAAAGAGTCATGTGTTAGTGAGATACGAAAGGAAGACTGTGATTGCGATAAAGCTACGCCTCGAGAAATGTGCAGAGACGAGGAATAAGTGCGAAAAGGTATGGTTATGTGTGTTTTGCGTGATTTCTATTATAAAAGATTCATAATAGAAATGAAGTGTCTATAGATGGTTTTATGTGGAAAGTCCAAATATAAGCAATGGATAAAGAGTGGGGAAGGTTATATTATGTGCAGCATTAAGGTTATATATGTGCAAGTATTAAGGTTTAACAAAGGGTTAATTAAATTTATATGCAAAGGTTATGAGGGTTAAACAAAGTCCTGATAGAAAGGAATGAATGAAGGGCTCGACTATGGTTCATCATAAATTATTCCATAGAGTTTTAATAAAAGGGGCCTTAACCATTATGCATTAGTAATTAAAGATTTGACTCAGCACAGAGTTAAAATTCCTAGGGAAAAATAGATATGTGCATTTTACATGCATACTGTGGGTATACGCGGGTTTTCCTACGTCAAAGTGGTATCAAAGAAAAATTATAATTGAAACATTTGGTGTTAAGGCAGCACAAAAAAATTATGTGTGAACATTTCTTTAAAAGAGTTTAGAACAAAGTTATATTCTAAGGGTGCGTATACAGGCAAATGGTGATGAAAGCAGGCTTGGGCGATCAGATTTTAATCTAACACATAGTAATCACACAGAGGTAAGGTATGGAAAAATATTAGCAGAACTTGTAGATGCAAGAAACAGAGGAAAATTCATTGAAAGTACAGAAGATGGTGGAACAAGATCACACAGAAATCTTGAAGGTGAGATGACATGTTTTGTTTTGATTTGATTTGAAGATTGGAGAATGTGGAGTTTTTATATTAACGCACAGGTAACAGCATAAGAAGGTGAGAAGGTTGCAACAATCTAGAGTGAGGAGTGCTCGAATTGGTTCCAGAGGAAAGAAGCTTAGTGAGGCATAGACAACAAGAAGGAGACTTATTACTGCAGAGATATTGTTGCAGATCACAAAGGCAATTCCACAAAAGGATGTGGGTAGAATTGTTGAGTAATAAAGGAAGCTGGTAAGACTTTCTAAGTGAAAGAAGAGGTGGTCAGAACCAAGTATTTCATGGTGATTGAAATACAAGAGGACAGTTGTGTTCTTGAGAGGTGCAAATGAGTTGAAGCCTAGGAGTAGAAAAAAGTGCTCAAAGGAGGTTCCAGAGATAGAGAATCAAGTGCTTGCCAAAAGACCGAGTACAAAGGAGAGCTTGGTGAGGTAAGTGGCAGTAGGGAGGACTTGCTATTGTACAATCTTTAATGCATCTCATAGTAAGTGAGTGAGGAACTCATAAAGATGGAGAGAAAATGGCTACTGATAGTCATAGCATAGGTTCTGAGGAAGACCATAGTAGAAGAAAGATGAAGGAGGATGCCAAGGAAAATGGTAAGAGAATGAGTCAAGAGGAACTTGACAAAGAGATTGCTGAGATGAAAGAACAAATCGATGTATTGATGATGATACTAGAGGAAAGTCAGAGACAAGGTTGGGTTTTAAAGAAGAAGCCAGTGAAGTGGCATAAGTTACAGAGAAGGCTACAACAGAGGCAAGTAAAGTGGTTGATGGAAAAACTCAGAGAAGTTGAGTTGGAAATGGAAGTGTCTATTTGTGAACCAGAGCGGGGTGAATTTATGGGTGAAGATGAAGACTTGAAGACTGAAACTTCAAGTGAGACCAAAGGATCACATGATTTTAAATCTAACAATTTGTTTATGTTTATAGGTGAAACATGTGAAGGATGACAATTTGTTGATATTGACATAAAGAAGGAAGAAGATAGGCAGAATCTAAATTTTGTTCTAAAAGAAGTAGAGAAGGATATCAAGCAATCAAGTAAAGGACTTGATGAGATTGAGGAGAAGACAATCGAATTATTTCTAAGTTATGTAAAGGACTTGGAACAACAGGAGGAATTGGTGATTGAATCATCAAATGAGGTCATGAGGTCTTGTGGTTTTACAACTGACAAGGTGTGCGTGAATGCAGGCACTGTAGAAGACAAACCATTTTGTGAAATTGTCTTGAATGAAGTTGAAAGTTGCCAAGTAAAGTATGATGATGATTGTCTTTCAAATGAGGAAAGCAATGAATTATTACAGCAGAAAGAACTTAGTAATACATTGATGTTTGAAACTGTGAAAACGCTGGAAGAATTTCTTGTGAAAGGAGATAAAATTCGGTCTAAAGAACTGATATGTGAAGCAACAGTTAAGATTGTTGAACCTTGTAATTTTTAGATTGATAATTTGTGTATAAATGCAGGAAACATAAGTAATGATGAAGTAATTCAGAAGTGTCACAAAGAAATTGAGTTGTTGGAGTATTTGCTGGGAAATTCATAGTATGACATTGTGATTGTAGAGGAAGGAGTTCACTACAGTGGACAAGAACAGGAAGACATCATTGAAACAGACGATGAGGAACATAAACTAGCTGACAATCTCGTGATTTCCGCTGAGAAATCAAAACAAAATACTGATGTGCTGACAGAGGAGGAAGAATTAGAGCAGCAAGCTGAATTGTTGCCAAAGGAAGAAAAGGCGCAGAAGCCTTATGGGTTTTTATTTTAACAATTGTTTTATGAGTGCAAGTTTAGTTGCAAATGCTGGAGGAAATTTGGCACATGTGAGCAGCCACATAAAAATGAAAGAAGAGGATTATGTGGAAGTATTAAATCCATGGAACAGATATGTTCAATTGTTGAAGAGAATGCTGGAAGGTCAGGGCTTAATGCAGAAAGAAATAACTGTGAAAGAGGGTAAGGATGAAAGGGAGGCAACCAGAAAAATCAAAGAACAAGTAAGAATTTGACAACTTCAAAGAGTAGAACAGTAGATTGAAGAGTTAGTGGACAGCAACAACAACAATCTGAAACAAAGAGAAAGAGATAGAAGTAAGTGGCATAGTATGGACCAATCCAAGGATGTGTTGGAAAAGGAGATTGAAGAATTATGGCAACTAATGATGAAATAGATCGTATGGAGGAGATTGATAGTAGCTGGAAGGATGATCAATCAGAATTTGAACCTGATTGACAAGGAGAGGAAGATGAAACAGAAGATAGCAGAAATACAACAGCAACAAAGGTGCAAGGCATTTGGGTAGCTACAAACTAATGTTTGGGACCCTGGAGGTTTTCTATTAAACTTATGAACACACATGATCTGGAGATCATGAATATTTTCTACTTTGGGAGTCTGATGCAGGAGCAATCAGCTCAACAATATCATTGTATTTTAGTAAGACATAGGGGTCTTGTGTTTCTAGGAATTTGGTTTCCTAAGTGTGGATTAATGTAATTATTTAGGCTTTTGAGTGATTTTAATGAGAATAGGAATTAATTGAATATTGTGAGACATATTTGTAAATATTCTCGAATATAGGAGAATATGAGAGATTTAGGATAGTTGAGATATTGAGGGATTTGAGAATTAATTGTAAACCTCAGATTAGGAGTTAGTTCATGATTTTGAGGATTGAAGAGGATCCTTAGAGATAAGGAAGAGATTCCAGGATTTTGTTGAGGAATTTATGGATCTAAAACAATAATTGGTTTTAGAATCCCTTTGTATAAATGTAAACCTAAAATGGAAAGTCATAAGAGAGAGGTTGGATAGGTTAGCTAGTTAGAGTGCGACTGTAAGCCCATGGGCAAATTGTAAAACAAAGGCCACTGACATTAGAAGATCAAGCCTGAGGGAGAAATTGTGTAAATGTGTATTTATATAGAGAGAGACTAATTCAAAACTGTATAAGTGTGTGATACGAATATGGAATGATAAATTTTGTGTGTATTAGAGATTCTGTATAACATATGTATGCAGGCAGAGTTCAGCAGAATACACAGTGAAGAAGAATGAGACAGAGGATCGCAATGGAGCCTGAACTGATTGCAGACCCAAAGTAATGTTTGGAATGATCATGATTAAAAAAACACATAGAACTAAGCTCAAGAGGGATTCGTGCAGCGGAACAGTGGAAGGAT
Source organism: Pinus taeda (assembly GCA_000404065.3). Classification (NCBI taxonomy): domain Eukaryota; kingdom Viridiplantae; phylum Streptophyta; class Pinopsida; order Pinales; family Pinaceae; genus Pinus; species Pinus taeda. The sequence continues at coordinate 10,454 of APFE030028738.1, forward strand.
GAAGAACCACTGAAATAACCGAAGCTGAAAAGAACCATTGCAGAAATATCATAAAACCCAAGTAAAAAGGAAGAGCAAAGAAGTGAAGCATTAATGCTCAAGGGCCGTTGGATCTATTAAATCAACGAATGAGATCAAGTCGCATGGAATGGAGTTATGAATATCACATCGCAACTTATCAAGTACGTGAATGAATCGGACTTAAGGGAATTGCGATTGAGATATGCAGGATCGTCGCTGACCGTTGGATCAAGTGATTGGATCAATGATGGAGGATCCCTGTGGAATCCCGCATCACAATAGTCCAATGGTGAGTGATTTAACCTCGGCCACAAGCGATTGTGATATGTGATTGCAATGTCCGATGCGATCGGAGGTTTGATGGCATCGCAAATATTCCGTGGTAATGTATCAAGCCTAAACCAATGCGACATGCGATGTGGAGCGAGTCGATAAATAATGCAGTATGCGATGTTAAGCGGGCGAAAGGATTTGTGATATTCGATAGAAGAGTGGACCCGAAAAAGTAATGAATGTGGTTTATATTATATTGAAGTCCGGAGGGTTATCGCATATAGGATGCGATAAAGAGTCATGTGTTAGTGAGATGCAAAAGAAGGACTATGATTGCAATAGAGGTATGCCTCGAAAAATGTGCAGAGATGAGGAATAAGCGGGAAAAGGTATGGTTATGTGTGTTTTGCGGGATTTCTATTATAAAAAATTCATGATAGAAATGAAGTGTCGATAGATGGTTTTGTGTGGAAAGTCCAAATATAACCAATGGATAAAGAGTGGGGAACATTATATATATATGTGTGGCATTAAGGTTATATATGTGCGGGCATTAAGGTTTAACAAAGGGTTAATTAAAGTTATATGTGAAGGTTATGTGGGTTAAACAAAGTCCCAATAGAAAGGAATGAATGAAGGGCTAGACTGTGGTCCATCATAAATTATTCCGCAGAGTTTTAATCAAAGGAGCCTTAACCATTATGCATTAGTAATTGAAGATTTGACTCGGTAGAGAGTTAAAATTCCTGGGGCAAAATAGATATGTGCATTTTACATGCATATTGACGGTATATGTTAGTTTTCCTGCGTTTGTAATGGTATTCCCTGATCATGCAACATTTCCAGTGTTGCCCCTACAATGCTTATGTTCTTCCTTTAGGCCACCCCATTCTGTTGTGGGTTATGGGATGCCTTCAACTCCCATTTAATCCCTTCTACCACATAGAAGTTATTAAACTCATTTGAGACATACTTAGCATCGTTATCACTCCTAAAATCTTTAACATTCTTGTCAGACTCTTTCTCGACCAATGCTTTAAATTCACAAAACTTTGTGAAAGTTTGATCTTTCCTCTGCATGAAAAAAGATCCAAAATTTATAATAAAAATCATCAACAAATATAACATAATACTATGTTTGGTTGTGGATGTTGTCAAGAATGGTCCACGCACCTCTGAATGGAATTTCTCTAGAATCGCCTATGCTCAATTGTCTCTGTCGTGAAAGGAATCTTTGGTAAATTTTCCCAAAGTACACTGCTTTCATGTATCAACTTGTTCTAGTGTACCTTTGGGAATACCAGTAGAAATTGGCTGCATGATTTTCAAAGCCTCATGATGCAATTGACCCAACCACCTATGCAGCAAATCACCGAAGTCTTGGCTCTACATCTTTTCTACTTTCATGCTCAAAGCAACACAATCTTCTACCTCCAACTTGCAGAGATTCTTCACTTGAATCCCTATCCTCTTTACCTATCATGTGGCTACGTGACCGAGGAATGCCTTTCCTTTGTTGAAAATAGCAACAAGAAATGATAAAAATAGAATCCAGAAATTCCAATTTTAATTTGTCTTTGAATTAAAATTGTGAATTAAAATCAAATTTAGTCTCACCAGCTGCTTGGAAATAATTAATTAATTCATTATGGATTAATTAGTTGGAGAAATTCAAGTTAGAAGTATTTCTGAAGTCATGCAACATTTATCCCTTAAATTAAGGAGATTATCCAGTAATTAAGGAGATAAGATTGAGTTATATTTGAGTTGTAATTAGTTAACTCAGTTTACTAATTTAAGTCAAGTTAAATTAGTTCCAAACTATTTGAGGAACTAATAAAGAGTTAACAGTCAGTTGATGCACGCATGCACTCAACTAGTGTACTCCAGCTAACTGAAGATTCCCTCATCAGAAACTTATGCATGTCTATTCTGAGAAAGACTTAGTTGAGATTAAAGACAAGGATAGTGTACTATTAGTTACATGTGTTTTCCTATAAAGAAAAATCATGCATGCAAAGAGGATAATTCCTTGAGGATTGTGCAGTTCTGACACTGTGTTAGAGCAGTGTGTGAGAGCAGTGTTCCACTGGGTGAAGGAGATCATCCCATAGGAACTGTGCAAGGAAATGGGAGCTTAGAGGATAGAGGAGAAGGCTTGTGAGAAGCTTTGATTGCCTGTGAGCATCCAAGATGATTGTACTGAGAGCTGGCTAGTTGTGGGAGCTAAGGCTTTGTATAATTCTAATGTATTTCCACCTTGTATGATAATACAGATAGTGGGGTTTTTAGCTGAGGCTTTCCTTGAGTATTTTCTGTGTTTCATGTGCATTGATTCTTTTTCTTCTGGTTATATGTGTTTAGCTCTAATTCAACTCGATATTTAAGCTTCCTCAAGTTTGATATTAGAAGTAGATTATAGTATTTTGCTTTGGTATATTGCATTATCGAGTTAATCTACAGTCAGATTTTCTACATAGATCTTAGAGGTAGATTTGTAGAGAATTTGCAAAATTTCTGCATGGTATCAGAGCTAGCTCATCTATAAAGAAATTTTTACATGGTATCAAAGCCAAGTTTGTCAAAGTCAAGTTTATTGGAGTTGTGAACAGTACACGGAGAACCGAATTCAAATTTTGAAGTTCGAGGTTGCAGGTGCAAATCAAATTCATATCATACTTCAATTGAGATGGGACATTATGCAACTAATTGCCCATCGAAGAAGTCCATGAAGGGATCCTCGGATGGATTGGAAGGTGAGTATTTAGCCTCTCAGTTCAAAATGGACTTTACCCTCATCGCATGCATGGTGTTATCGATGATGGGTTGTGTTTGGTTTCTTCACAGTGGAACCTCATTCCACATGACCAGCGATAAAAGTTTATTCAGTACCTTGGAGGAGAAAGACCTCAAGATTCACATAGAGATGGGTGACGATGAAAGGTTTAGTATTTAAGGAGTGGGAATGGTTGCTTTTCAGAGGGAGCATGGACCTTCTATCACCCTGATCGATGTGAAGCATGTGCCTGGAGTGAAGAAGAACTTGGTATCGATCGCGATGTTGGAGGACAAAGGCTGCAATGTGTTTTTTAGTAAGGGAAAGGTTTTCCTTAGACACATCACCACAACACAAGTGAAATAGATCGGTTCACGAGTCAAGAACATATATTCTCTTGAGGTTCAAGATGCACAAAAAGCATTGAGGTGCAAGGAAAATGTTAGAGACTTGGTGGTTGAGAAGGAAAGTAAATTACCTCTCAACATTCAGCCCCAGAAGAATTCTCAGACAATTGTGGAGGAGCCACAATTGGAGAAGTGGGTAGAGGGATCACATGCAACCATACCTCCAGGTGTGAGGTGGGGCGATGTGAAGTGATAGTCTCAAGAAGGCTGAAATTGGGCAGGGCCCATTGAGAGGTTTTATCTCATGGATTGTACCTTGATACGGGAGACCAAAGTACATAGTAGCGGGAGGAATCAATGGGATTGATGCAGTAAAAGATCAAAGTGACAAAGGCTAGAGTAGTTAGATACTGAAGAGTGTAAAGAAGGATTGACAACAGTGCAGAAAGTTAGAGTTAGCAGAAGTGCAAAGTTTTCAGTTGACAGAGGCAATAGCAGTCAAAGACCTTGATGACAGATGCATCATACTAATTTAGGTTGGATGTTTTTTTTTTTGTTTCTGGAGTTGTTGGAGCAACAACACTAGAGAGAAGTGTTGCATGCATAACATTCCAAAGGTTCACGATCAGGATCGAGTTGAATTCCTTTCTTGTTGAGAGGGAGTGTTGAAAATAGCAACAAGAAATGATAAAAATAGAATCCGAAAATTCCAATTTTAATTTGTCCTTGAATTAAAATTGTGAATTAAAATTGAATTTAGTCTCACCAGCTGCTTGGAAATAATTAATTAATTCATTATGGATTAATTAGTTGGAGAAATTCAAGTTATAAGTCTTTTTGAAGTCATGCAACTTTATCCCTTAAATTAAGGAGATTATCCCTTAATTAAGGAGATAAGATTGAGTTATATTTGAGTTGTAATTAGTTAACTCAGTTTACCAAGTTAAGTCTGGTTAAATTAGTTCGAAATTGTTTGAGGAACTAATAGAGATTTAACAGTCAGTTGATGCATGCATGCACTCAACTAGTGTACTCCAGTTAACTAAATATTCCCTTATCAGAAACTTATGCATGTCTATATTAAGAAAGACCTAGTTGAGATTAAAGACAAGGATAGTGTACTATCAGTTGCATGTGTTTTCCTATAAAGAAAACCCATGCATGCAGAGAGGATAATTCCTTGAGGATTGCACAGTTTTGACAGTGTGTTAGAGCAGTGTTCCACTAGACTGTGCAAGGAAATAGGAGCTTCGAGGGCAGAGGAGAAGGCTTGTGAGAAGCTTTAATTGCCCGTGAGAATCTAGGAGGATAATACTAAGCGCTGGCTAGCTGTGAGAGCTAAGGCTTTGTATAATTTTGATGTATTTCCACCTTGTATGATAATATAGATAGTGGGGTTTTTAGCTGAGGCTTTCCCCTAAGTATTTTCTGAGTTTCATGTGCATTTATTCTTCTTCTTCTAGTTATATGTTTTCAGCGCAGATTCAGCTCGATCTTTAAGCTTCCGCAAGTTTGATAGTAGAAGTAGATTATAGTATTTTTCTTTGGTATATTGCATTATCGAGTTAATCTACTGTCAAATTTTCTACATAGATCTCAGAGGTAGATTTGTAGAGAATTTGCAGAATTTCTACATCCTTCACTAAAGATCATAGCATAGCCTCTATCCTCCATCATGGAAATGGATACCAAGTTCTTCTTCAACTCGGGAAAATACATAACATCTATTAAGGTGAGAGGATCACCTAATTCCCTTTGAAAGGTAACTGTACCTAATCTTGTAGCATTGTACCTCTCATCATCACCCATCTCGATATGGATCTGGAGATCCTTCCTCTAGGTCACTGAAGAGCTCCTTGTTTCTAGTCATGTGGAATGAAGCTCCATTGTCTAGGTACCATACACTACCCATCATTGATGACACCATGCATGAAATGATGGTAAGTTCCAATTCGAATTAAGAGGCAAGAGCCTCACCCGCTGCTCCTCCTAAGGACTTCCTCTTGGACTTCTTAAGCAGACAATTTGTAGCAAAATGTCCCAACTCGTGACAATGAAAGAACTTGACTTTCGACATGTATTTCTTCTTGCCTCCATGAAAAGCATCTAATTTGGAATGGGATGCCTTTCCCTTCCCTTTCTTTTCCTTACCTACTAAGGCACAATTTTCCTCATCATCAGTCTTTAATGAAGAACCGTCTCTGGTGTTCCTTTTGATCTCTTCCTGTATCAAATCTAACCACAGTCATTCCCAATCTAGCAGCTTCTCCCTCCCATTGATAGAGTCTTGATAACTATGCCAACTCTTGGGGAGTCCTAGAATAGCTAGGCTCACCATATCATCCTCGGCAACAGTAATCCAAACACTTCCAAACTCATCTCAACAATGAGTGAACTTGGTCAAGTATTTCTTAATTGAGTTTCCCTTCTCCATCTTGATCTTTCATAGTTTGTCCTTAAGTGCGAACTTATTATGGTCACTGCTATTCTAAAATAGGTCTTCCAATGTCTTCCACATTGAGCATGTAGGTTCCTTGCCATGGAGACTCGAGACAATGTGGTGTCGAACTCCCTCAAGAATAATTTGCATTGCCTTTTCCACACACTTCTTCCATTCGGCTAGATCATTAGCATATGATGTTGGTGGCTTAGGAACGTCTTGATCAATGAATTCCTTGAGGTCGTTGTCTTCCAGCACTGCCTACGTCTTATCCTTCCATGCTATGTAATTCGATTTTCCTTCCAGGGCATACTCGAGTCTCAAACCGTAGAAAGTCATTTGTCAATCCTAAAATATGAATTGCAAATTCGAATTTCACCTGTAACCCAAAACTCAAAATATCCTCTAGTATATTGTCTTCAGCTCCGATACCATGTATATATTCCTGTAGATTCAACATCTCATGTAATTTTCTAAAACATAAGACAAGAATATAATCTAATTTCAACAGTGGAAATCAATATATCGATGAAAACAATAATCAACGAGAGGAAGATAATCAATAACACATAACACAATATTTATGTGGGGAAAGAAACTGATCAAAACCCCGACTATCCATATTGCATTAATCAGAAATCCAAGATGAAAACACAATGCTTGTTCTCTCTAGAACGATCCCTGCACAAGTATAATAAACTCTCTGCCTCATAAGCATGCACAAATACACATGCTCCCAACCTGAAACTCCTTAAATACCCTGTGTTGATCTGCATAACTCTGCTTCTTATCCTGTGACGCCTTCAAATCCATCTTGATAAAATTCATTTCTTGTTCGATATCTACCAACATATTTGTTCTAATCAGTACCATGTTCACTGGATCACTCCAACTGATAGGAGTATTATAACTCTGCCAATAAAGTGCCTCAAATAGACTCATCTTCAAGGATTCTTGATACCCATTATTATATGAAAACTCTACCAATGGAAGATACTTTTCCCACTTCTCATGTTGATGCATGACATACATCCTCAACATGTCCTCAAGAATCTTGTTGACCCTCTCTATCCATCCATCTATCTATGGATGATAAGTTGTACTGAAAGCTAACTCTATCCCTAAACTTGCAAACAATTCCTTCCAAAACTTGGAAATGAACTTGGCATTTCTATTGGATACAATCTTCTTAGGAACACCATGTAGTCTCATTATCTCCCTGATGAAAATTTGAGCCATGTCACTAGTTGAATTCGTAGACTTAACTGCAATAAAGTGTGTTACCTTACTTAACATGTCAACCACAACCATGATGGAATCATGTTGCTTCTATGTATTCAGAAAACTTGTAATGAAGCCCATGGAAATGTCCTCCCATTTCCATTCTGGAATCAGAATTGACTGTAATAAACCACCTGGATGCTTACACGTGATTTTACCTACTGAAAATCCAAACATCTCGCAACAAACTCAGCCATCTCTTTTTTCAATTTTAGCCAATAGTATAATTTCTTAATTGTTGTCAATGTCTTCTAATATTCCCCGGTGACCTAGCTTAACATGAAATTAGCTCAAGATAAGCTTCTTGACCTTACTGTCATCTAGCACATAAATCTTGTTCCTGAATCTAACCAAGCCATCTACTATGAGATGATACTCTTCATCCATATTACCTGTACCCTACTGTTGTAACTTGTGCTTAAGCTACTATTACCTGTCATCCTATTGTCCTACCTACAGAAACTACTCTTGCAAGCATGTCCCCATAAAAACTCATTGTTGCAATGTTATTTACATGTACTCGTCTACTAAGAGCATATGCAATCATGTTCTAGTTTCCCTTAATGTACCTGATCTTTTGAAGTCAAACTCACTGAGCATATCCAACCATCTAGCTTTCTTGGCATTTAAGTTAGGTTGATTAAATAAATACCTCATCCCACTATGATCACTCATCAGAATAAACCATTTTCCAAGAAGATAGTTCCTCCATATCTTCAATGCATGAATGATCATTGCCAACTCAAGATCATGTGTCACATAGTTTTTCTTATCCTCATTTAGTTTCCTTGACTCATAGCATACCACCTATCCTTTCTGCATCAAAACTCCACCAAGTCCTCTCTTATAAGCATTTGTACATACCACAAACTCTTTTTCTGGATCTACAATATTCAATAATGGAGAATTTGCTTCAACTTCTCAAAACTAGTTGCACATTCCTCTATCCATTCAAACTTCTTTCCTTTTCTCTACAATGACGTAATATGATAGGAAATCCATGAGAAGGTCCTGATGAACTTCCTATAGTAACCTGCTAATCCCGTAAATGATCTGACCTCATCCACATTCCTAAGTGTTTCCCACTCCATAATAGCTCCAATATTTTCTAGGGCCACTGCTATACCTTCCTTGGAAGAAAAATGCCCCAAGTAATGAACTTTTGTATGAAAGAAACTATACTTACTAATTTTGGAATACAATTAATGATCTCTCAACAATTTTAACATTGTTTTCAGGTGTTTTTCATGCTTTTCCTCATTCTTACAATATATCAGTTTGTCAAAAATGAATATTGTCACCAACTTGTCTAGATAAGGACACAACATGCTATTCATCAAACACATGAAAGTATCTGGAGCATTAGTAAGACTAAAAGGAACCACAACAAACTCATAATTATCATACCTAGTACAGAATATGGTCTTGTATATGTCCTCTTCTTTGATGTGTACCTAATGATGTCTTGATCTCAAATTAATCTTCGAGAACATCATTTCTCCCTTCAACTAATCGAACAAGTCATCAATCCATGGAGAAGGATACATATTCTTGATTGACACCTTGTTCAAATGCATGTAATCAATGCACAACCTTAGAATACCATCCTTCTTCTTCCCAAACAATATTGTTCCACCCTGAGGTGACACACTTCACTTAATGTATCCCTTATCGAGCATTTCCTTAAGATGCAACTTCAATTCCACCAACTACAAAGTGCTCATCTTGTATGGTGCCTTAGATGTTGGTGTTGCTCCCAACATCAACTCAATAGAAAATTCCACTTCCCTATAAGGGGGTAACTCTAAAATATATGTTGGAAATATATCCTGAAACTGCTGCAAAATTGGATACCTCTTCAAGACTTCAGCATCCTCAACATCCTTCTCTTTGTCACTGGAAATATGATCTACAAAGAAGACACGCCCTTTCCTCCTACTGCACTTTTCCTACATAGTTGTAACCATTCTCACTGACGTAGGCTTCTTCTTACCCTATAAGATTCTCCTCTCTCCATCATCATCCAAGAACTCAATAGCCTTATCATAGCAATCTACCTTAGTCTTGTGAATATATAACCAATCCATACCCAAAATCATATTGTATGATCCTAATGGAAGCACATTTAGATGCATTGATGTAGACATATCATTCAGCTCAAATGCACAAGATATAACCCAATGATGAATTAGTTTCTTAGTACCTGTAGCCAACTGCACCAACCAATATTTTTCATGCACTTCTTTATTCAAGAAACATGTATCCACCAGGTTAGGACTGATATAACTATAGTTAGATATAGGTTCAATAAAAACAAAAACAACTTGATCACAAAGCTTTCCTTCCATCTTGATAATAGATGCCTGATGGTGAGCCTGCCTATTATCCAATGCTGCATAAATATGAGGAATGCTTTGTCTAACATCCCCAACTATCTATGCCTCCTGAACATTGTAAAGTTGTGGTCTGCCACCCTAATGTTGTGGACAATCTCTATTGTGATGCTCTCAACCACAATTCCAACACTGCAAATGCTTCCTACCATCACCCTTATTCTACTCCTCATACTGATATTCCTGTACTCTGTCAACTACATTAAACTTCTTATATGGCATTGCATTCTCCTTGTTACCTGCATCCTAAGGTATTCCTTGATTATTTTCCCATTTTCCCTTAGTCTTGTCATTACCTGCCAACCCTTCTTAGGCTCCAACTTACACTTAGATTGCTCATAACAATGCTTCAGCTTTCTGATTACTTCCTCCAATATTTGAGGCTCATCATACTCAATCTGATCTTTAAATGCTAATGGCAATCCACTAACAAATCTTTCAACTTTCATCTTCTCATCCTTAATATAGGACACATACCTCAATAGCTCCAAGAACTTAGTCATATACTCTTCGTGCATCATAGATCCCATCTTCAACTCATAGAAATACTTAGCCTTCCTGTCATAGTATATCTCTGACAAATATTTCTTCCTGAAGAGTCTCTTGAATTCATGCCAAATCAACTCCTTTGTCCTTATGCCTCTGACGTGCTTCACATCTTCCCACCAAATGTTTGATTTTCCTTTGAGACAGAAAATAACTATCCTTTCTTTCATGTTCTTTGTATAATCATGTAGCTCGAAAAACTTCTTCATCCTAAGAAACCATGCCTCTACATATTATGGCTTCTTCAACTCTCCATCGAATGTAAGAGGCTTGGCTTTCTTGAACTCATCCAACAAATATCCCCTCTCACTCCTCCTATGAGGATGATAGTGATGATGTCCATGATACCTATCTAAACCAAAACTAGAATACAACCCATAACCACTACCTCTCATGTTAGGTGTATCCATCCATCTACCACCTCTAATGGTGTCATCTTTGTCTAACATGTGCCCTCCACGAGACCTGCTACCATATGCCCCATTAGTCCTTTCCTCTTGTCCATAACTAATTTGTGGTTGTCCCTGTCTCTGCAAATCTGATAAAATGTTAAGGATCACTACATTGACCTATGTTTGCTTTTCATGTTCCTTAGAAAGTCTTTCCTATGACTGAATGATTCTATCATTATCCGTCTTACAACTTCTGATTTTTGTCTTTAAACTTCTCAAGGTATATGTTATGTCAGCAGAGTACTCATTTGTATGCTTCTCATTTGATCAATAAGAAGATTCACGTGAACTGTAATCCACCATTTTGCTTGTCATCTCTGATCTTCTACTTCCTGCAAACATACCATGTCAGATAATCAACATACCTCGGTGAAGCTTAAGGGAGGATATCTTGTCTGCAAAAATTAGTCTGAATTAGCATAACAGAAATATATATAACATCAAGATATTAATCATCTCAACATACCAACATCATCGACCTCTATATGATGACGCAACTACAACAATGACCGTCATAATGCATGCATAATAAATACATAGGCAACTAACATGCATGCATGACAAACACATTCTACCCATCCAATCTAGGTGTTTGAACTTGGAGACTCTTATACCAATCTATAAATACCCCTCCCACATTTACCCAATTTCATAGCCTACCAGGGTAAACATGAGACGAAGAGTTACTATGACATGACCTGACCTTCAAGCTTCATTTATGAAAGTAGGTCTGACAACTAACAACTCACAGACATTCCTCAAGGCTTACAGGACACTCAGAGGCCAAAGAACCACCCCAGGTGACAAAACCCTAAGTTGGGGCTACTTCTCTTTGACTTAACAACCTAAATACATGCACAAGCTAGCAAGTTTGCGATTATAGAGCCCCAATTGCATGCATGACACTGCTTCCATGTGGTTATAGCCCAAAATTTCTAGTTCAAAGGGTGCGATTCCGAGATTTGAGCCACAATTCCATAACAACCTCCAGACCATTTCCCAAAACTATTTAAGACTTTCCAGAATCATTATTGACATGAGGATAAAGCTAAACACTCAAAATTGAGTCAAGAACTTGACCAAGACTACCTAGAACACACTAGACATTTTGTCAAACACATGGAAAACATAGAAGCTACAAGTCATGAATGCATATCTGCTCATAAGACTATGATAATAACCAAGAAGGCTTTGTGCCCTCTCCACATAGATTTAATAGCACTTCTTATTCCATACGTTCATTAATCAATCAATAACTAAACGATTCATTAAAAGAGCCATAGATGGTACACATCATATAACCAACATATAACCAGAATTAACCAACATAGAAACTATGGAAACTCAGCCATAATATCACCAATATAATACCACAAATGCTCATAGATCACAACAAGGAAATGTCTCATATTAACATAGGAAATTACCAACCAAGTCAGGGACTTCCATGTACCACCCAACCATAGATTGGGTTAAACCAAATCTCTCTTTCATCCAATCACCCTCGTGCCATATTCCAAGAATGAATGTGGGATCTCATGGAATAAACCAAGAAAAACCAAACCAGGGCTTCCAAAGGTCAAACCACCTCAACCGTCAACTAGTGGTTCCACCTTGTAGTCGGACATCACTAACACCAACCAGATCAATCTCTACCCAAGTTGTCCAGGGCTCTAGGAACTAATAACTCAACCCATAACCTTATGGGGCTCCAAATCATTTGTCCAACCCAAATCCAGGGAATAGTAACTCAACCCATAACCTTCTAGGTCTCTAGATCATTTGTCCAACCCAACTCCAGGGAATAGTAACTCAACCCACCAAGGGCTCTAAAGCATTTTCTCAACCTAGGCTTCGGGTCTAGTAACTCAGCCCAAGTGTTTCCAAGGCTTCCAGAGTGTTTGTTCCAATGCACAGCCATAAGGAATTAAGAGTACTAATCAAAAAACAATCAAGTGGAAAAAACCCACAACACCATGGCTATCCAAGAAACAGTAATGCAAGGCTAAAACCACTATTAATCTAGGAAATCCTCCATGTCAATGATAGCACATAACCAGATAATCACATGCATATACCATGCATCCATAAATTAGCAAGGAAATCACATATGCAACTTATTACTTGCAAAGCAATCTAGTGGTAGTTGTTGATCCATCTGTTCCCTTGCACTTTCCTACTTTCCTTGGCCTTCTTTCTCCAAATCCAAGTGAATACTAGAATGCTCCAAGCATGCTCCAAGAATTCTTTAAGTGTGCAAGAGTATGAGAGAATGAGACAATAGAAGAGAGCTCCACCCAAAAACTGTGAAAAATCTAGAAACTTATCCTCAGAAGCCTTTTTATTATTAAGGCTTCTATTTTCTTCATTTTCCTTCATTTTTCCTTGAAATTCCCTCTGACGCAAATTTGTGTCTCTTCACCTTCCTTTTCTCCTATTTTCCTTTATTTCATAAATAAAATACCAATTATTGCCAATTTCTATAGCCATTAATTAATCACCAGTGATACCACATCACTATGTTTTGCCCAACATTCAGCTTGTAATATGTGTCACATGACCTTGGTCTTATTTTATTTACATGGAAAATCAACCAGGGGTTGTTATAGTGGCCCGATTATAACACATCCCAATACACAAATAGTGGTTAAGTATGACACCTTCAACTCTTAAATGGAGTTAAAATATTAAATATTCTATAATGTTCTTCATTATTATCATGTGGCTAGCCCATTTTGCAAGAAAAATGGGGGATGACGTGGCTTCATATCAAATTATGGTGGTCAAAACAAGAAGGTCAACTTTTGAGTGACATGACTTTTGCATATGAAATTTTCTTCAGGTGATTCTTGCATCATTGGAAAGGTCTCTATGTGTAAAATTGAAAAAAAAAGGTATAGCACTTAAGATGCAAATTTTTACCCTCAAAAACATCATTTGATGCCTCAAACTTCTCTCCAAATGTTTCAAACCCCAATTTAGAAGTTGGTCCCTATCAGTGAAAATGGTGTTGTGAATTGATTCCTCCTCTTTTTCCACTCTGAAAGCATCAAGATGGATGAAAAATGATATAATGATCCAATACGGATCACATCTCCCCATTTAGTAGGATTTTACTTCCCAAAATCTTCTACTAAATGAGGTGATGAAATTTTTCCTCCACCTTCTCTCAAGTGTATCATTTAGCCTTGCTTGGAAACTTATCTTTCAACCAAATATGCCAAAGGTCCTACTACCCCTATCTTATAGTTATATAAATCTTCTATAAAACTATAATTTCAATCAACTATGTGTGAAGATCTAGTGCCATCCTCTATCGAACGTAGGACATGTTCCTATTCCTGATCTAGCTTGGAAGGCTCATAGAGTGTTAGATACTCTAGATAAAACATTGAGTAAATGTGTGTGAATGTGGATTGAATGAGGCTATAGGCATTATCTCCCACCATTTCCAATATCTCAAGGGACCATATCACAAAGACTTGATTTTCTTACAAAGACCTTATAGCCACTCATTAAATTATAACCACACATTGTCTCCAAACTTTTATAACCTCTCTTTTATGTGCTTATCATGTCTAGCCTTGTAATTTTCTTGTGACTTTTGTAGTGTCTCCTATACCCATATATGGATCTACCTAATCTTCTCAATGATTTTTTCAACTCGATCTTCTCAACATTTTTTTTACCCTTAAGGCATCCCCTATAAGATCCTCCCTCACTCCTTTTTGATACCTATGTGAAATATCTAAAGGTGAACAAGGAAAATATCCAAAAAATTTGAAATTGGGACTTACTAGTAAATGTGTGGATTTCTCTATCATCCCAAGTCTTCAGATGCTTCTAATTGTAACCCCTTAAAAGTTACACCAAAGTCATGTTGACTACTTTTGTCTATTAATACATTTGTGTATGGAATGTTTCTTACCTCTTCAACTATATGTGCATCTTCTCCCACAATGTTGTCCAAAACACATTGAGAAATCTTATGTATATGTCTAAAAATATGCTCCTTGGTATCCCAGAGTGCACCCCAACCTATCCAAAGAACATGTTTGTTGTTTCTTTCCCACTAATGGTCATTTTACAGAGCATTAGAACACATATCTTGCTAAACCTATCCACTACCGCAACCAAGTATTTATGTCCTTCTTGGTTGTTTGAAAACCTCCCATAAATTCCATGATAATTCTTTCCCAAGGATTTGGTACAAGGGATGATATGGATCATATTTCTTGTTGCTAAGATTGTTGGTACAACAAAGCATGCATATATCTACTTGCCCTTGCATCTTGGGCCAATGCAAATACATATGCAGGTTGGCCACTATCTTCCTTACACCAAAGTGTCCTGCAGCCTTGGAGGTGTGAGCCTCTATAAGTAGTTGCAATCACTCACCTTTAAAATGAATCACTTTTCTAGCTTATAGGATAACCCACCTTAAGATGGTATTCAACTCTATTCTCACCATCGTACACATGAATTTGGCTCTACAACTATTTAAACACCTCCTTAAAGTCACCATCTTCTAAATATGACTCTATGTATGGATCATGGATGAATGGATCCATGTCCATCTGAGTTCCCAAAGCTGTGATCTTTGATCTGGGTGGCCTTGAAAGCATGTCAACCAAATATTTTGCATTTCCTTTCTTATACTTGATCAATGAATGAAATTTTTTTAAGAACACCATCCACTTGTAACTCTTGGTCTACTATATCTTACTTTTGTCCTATAGGAACCTATGTGAATTATTGTATCCTTTCCTATCAGATATCATTTCCACTTCTTCATGGCTTGCACCGAGGCATAGATCTATTTGGCATAGATAGGGTAGTTAAGAAATTCCCTATGAAATACTTCATAATGGTATCATAAATGCCTTCCTCCTTGCATCAATGACAACTCACATCTGTCTCCACTTTAAAGGGATTTTGTAAATTTGGTAATGTCATAACTAGTGTTTGATTGATTTTATTTTTTAACTCCTAAAAGGCCCTTTTATGACCATTTCCCCACCAGAAACTCTTACCACTTGATATTATGGCATGGAGTGGTGCTGATACTACTGAAAATGAAGCTATGAATTTACTCAAGTACTATGATACCTCAAAAAATCTCTTGAGCTCAGAAACATTAGTACGCACTAACCACTTCATGATCACCTCCATCCTGGTAGGATCTATCTTCAGCTCTCCTCCACCTATCAAATACCCCAAATACACCAAATACTATTATGCAAACTCACACTTCTTAATATTTCCAATAATTGGTGCTTCTTTAATGTCTTTAGTCACTGCATCAGATGTGAGAAGTTCTCCTTCCAAGTAGCATTGTATACCAGTATATCAAACACATAGGAATTAACTAATGAATATATTAAAGTGTGAAGTATATCATTCATTAACCTCATAAGTGTAGTTGGTGCATTGCATATGTCGAATGGCATGACTAATCAATCAGACAAGCCTTGCCTAGTTTTGAAGGTGGTCTTCCAAATTCCTTCTTCTTTGACTTGAACTTGGTGATACGAAAGCTTTAAGTCTAACTTGGTGAAGCATTTCACTTGTTGCAACTAATCCTATAGATCATCTGTCCTAGGAAAAGGGTACCTTTTCTTTATTACAAATTTTTTAATGTATGTCATTAATACACATATGCCCCATCTTATACTTATTTATCAAAAGTTTAATGGGTGACCCACATAATGAGGTACTCAATTTAATGTCAGTTTAACTACTTCCTTTTCTATTAGTTGTGATAATTATTTCTTCACCTCACTTGCTTCCATAACAGACTTCTTGTATAGTCTAATGTTTGGCAATGCAGAGTTTGGAAACAAATGGATATTTTGCTCCATTTCCCTCTTTGGTTATAGCCCTTTAGGCTCATGGAACACATTCCTGTATGCATCTAGCAACTCTTCCAACTCTTTTTTTTGTTTCCTAGTACACCCCTCCACAGATGACTTTGCCCTCACTTTTTCTAAAACATACTTCTTGCTAGAAATTTTCAACTTGCATTTGTTCACATTGATGGTGAACGATTTTCCATACTTGATAAGGAAATATTGGTTAGATATCTGCATGAAGGTTGCATCTTGCATGTGCATATAGGGACTTCCAAATTCCACTCCACATAAATCAAGGATAACTACATCTAATTCCACTTCATAGATAAAATCATCACTGGTAGCAAATTTAATTTTTCATTGTTTGATTACCTTTATTTTTTCATCCTTATTTAGTCATCCCAATCAATATGTGCTTGGATGATCATGAACTTCTAATCCAAATTTGTTGACCATTTCTACTAAAATGAGATTCTCAAATAGAGCATCAGTGTTTGTCTTCTTGACCTATATTTGTATATGAAAGAGTCTGGCCTTTTTTACCTCTTCTTGTTGATGAAGGCTACTCATATTCATGTCCTTCTACACTACTACAGAGACAATATTTTCATCCACATTTGAGCTTATTTCAACTTGGTTACTAAAATTAGTGGCCATGGGGTTCTTCTTCTTTGCATCTTTTTTTTGTTCTTTATGTTAAGCTCTAGATGCAACATTAATGTTACAATGGTTGTAGTCGTTGTTGGGACCTTTGAACTTGTGGGTAGTGGTTGTCATTTTTTTATCTTCTCCCCTTTCTACTTCTTCATACCCTCCTTAGAACCATCCTAGTTCTCCTTCTACTTCAACCCACTAAATTTTCCTTTGTTTTGGACTATTTTCTCCAGGTATTGTGCCTGTACACAAGCCTCATCCACCAATCTAGGTTTGAATAACATCACTTGCTTCTGCAAATGGCTATGTAGACCCCTTGATACTTGAGGAGTACATTTGGGTTTGTTGGGGAGATTCCTATAATTATGACCATCTTTCTAAACTTTGTGGTGTAGTCCATTACACTTTTCCCTTGCTTCTTCTTGAAGTAATGCCACCAAATTTGTTAGTCCTTTACATTTCTTATATGGTAAAATTGTGACTTTAATGAGGTTTTGAAATATTCCCACTCAGTCACTAGAGGATCTCCCTCCAACATTAAGCTCTTTGTGTGGATTTCCCACCAGGCTAGAGCATGTCCCTTTAATTTCATTTGAGCAAACAAAATCTTCTATTCTTCCTCTAAATGATCAACACTAAAATAAACTTATAATTGTTGCAACTAGTGACTTAGCTATAGAGAATCAAATTCACCTTGATATGGTGTGATTCCAACCTTCACTTCCATTTTGAATAGGTACCATGAATGGGCATGACACTCAAACTTGGTCAATCCTTTTCAAGTTATTTCTTTGATTCCCTCTTCGCTTCTTCCCATTCCTATTGATTTTCCCTCCAATATGAAATTTTCATTAGAACCTCCACCTTCCCCAAATAGCGCAAGATGGAGGCTCACACTACGGTATATATTTTCAACTTAGGTTTCCAACTATGCAAACCTCTCCTTTGTGTGATCATGAAGGTTATCCATAGATTCGTTAGCCATAACTGAGGTTTTATGAATTTTTCCTTAGTTAATATGTATCCCTTGTATGTATCCCTTGCAAATCCCCATAATATACTTAAAGAAGCCTATTTTGATACCAATATGATGTGTAAATTGCAATGGATATTCCACTGGATAGTTCATTACAACAGATTTACTAAAGTATGTTAGTGTTGGGATTGGCTTTGGGAAGAAGAGCTGAATAAATGTTGAAGTTTTGAGATAGTTTTGGGGAGTTGTATGTAGTAAGGTGGAGCAGAAAATAGTGTAGAGAGACCAATGCGCAAATTTGTCATGAAAGGAGTAGTGTGTAGAATTGGCACAGAAAGGAGAACCACATGAGAAGGAGTTGCGCATGAAGTGAATGGACCAGAATGGTTAAGTTTGATTACATTTTTTAACCTATTTTTTATTTGTTCAAGAATAGCAAGAGTAGTTTATTTTCATATGGTAATGCCCATGTTAATTATATTACTAGGCATTGCCCATGGTATCAAAATTTGCTTGGGACTATGTAACTATTTATAAATAGGCAAATGTCGAAGGGATTTGGGTTGGATAATTCCAGGTTGCTCTCTTGTTGGTTCATGCTTAGTTCTTTGTTAACTTGTTATTGTTGTAATATTGTAATATTGTGATAATTATTTTGATGAGTTGAGTCAATTTGAGATAGTGATGTTATAACCTTGTGCCAGGAGCTTATTTTGACATTAATGGAAGATAGTTGAAGGTTGATTTGTCCCCATTTCCTATGTTTTAAGAATTGATTGCATGATGTATTCCCTATGTCTTTGTCTAGTGGGTTGTAGCTTATCATTGGGTATGTTACAACACATTGAGTAATTAAGGCAACCCCTTTTAAAAAATGTATGATTCGATGTCCATTCTGAGTATTTACAATTTGAGTTAGCATATGAATCATGAGTTGATTATTGTAGTATGTTTTCACACAATTTATTCCAAATCCCTTCATTGTTATAGAATCTTGGTTCTTGCAATCCCCATAGGTACCTTGGGTGAGACTTCACCTATCTTGCAGGTGATGCCGAAAGGGGTATTATCCAATGGGGTTTTGTTGGCTGCACTTCACAACCTGGGTTAGACTATACAAAGCACCAACAAATGGTTATGTTTCCAAGAATGGGGTTTGTTATTGAAGGAAATGTGGAATCCCACCAAGGAGGAAATTAACCACTGCATTGAAGAGAAGTGATGGGAATTCGCCACCAATGATATCAAAGGTCGAAAATTTTCTAAAGAGAGGAGTAGGAAACATCATGACTACAACACCGCCAATCCATGCTACAACACCCAGGTCATTGAGGCCAAAGACTACTACCTCTATAACAGTAGATAAAAAGCAAAAAAAGCTACAGTGAACCCTGATTCGACAATTGTCGTGGAAAATTCCAACCGAGCAGAGACATAAGCAAAAATGGATAGAAACAAGCAGCAAATGGAGCCGCAAAACTTGGAGGAAGAAGATCTAAATGAAGGGCTTGAGGATATCAGCACAAAAGAAGTAGAACCAACCTCAAAAGTGGCTAAGAATCCAGACTCTATCAAATTTAAAGTATTCACATCATTGTTGCCGGAGGAAGTGCCTATTGAAGGTGAATTGTTGGCGTGGGTACTCCAGCTCTGCATGGAAGATTGGGATTTGAGTGACTGTGAGAAATTTCCACAGCTAGAACCAAACAAGTATCTAAAGGCAGTGTGCTATGAGGAAGTGGGCCTCACAATACTTGAACCAATGAAATGGGTAGTCAGTATTGAGTGCACAGGATTGCTGAACATGTTGTACATCCCACACTTTAGCCGAAGAAACAACAACACTATTTTTGTGCACTGGTTGTTGGCACTAGTCCATGATGGGTGCCTATGGCTAGGAGAGCCCATCCCAATTGAAAACATGTTGATACGAGGAATCACAGTGTTGCCATATCAAGGTGTGAACCCCACAGATGCTTTTGTGAGGAAGTCACTTGAAGACAGTTGGCAAAACATATGAAGAGTCACTTTGAGATAATTAAGAAGTATAAGGGATATGCCATCAGTTCAATCACAGACAAAGTTGTGTGGTTTTCTACACAGATCTTGGAAGGAAAGATCATTAGGAAGTGTTAAGTAGATGAAGTGCTGACACTATGCCAAGAATTCCTCAAAGATTTCCGTGAAGCACAGGAGAAGGGAAAATCATTCCACTACGAGTGGCTCTTATTATTGATCTCGCTAATAGCTTGGAGGACACTGAATGATTCATAATTCCCCACTATGGATCTGGAGTTGCGTGAGGCTTCCAGATTTACCTCGTTGTCAGAAATAAAGGACCCTTCCTGTGTTATAGAAAATAAGTTGTTCTAGGTTTTATTCGAAATGGTTCTGCAAATGGTGATCAACGAGAAGCCAAGGTTGTCACTGAGTCTATCCAAGGAATATTGGTGCATCGCAGACTTCAAGGCCAATTTCCACCATGTATATATCCGCATGAGATGTGATTTGACAAAGACATGGACAACATTGCCATTTTTGGTCATCGAAGAAGATATCGCCCAACTACTCCTTCAGTGGTCGATTAACTGAATCATTCTGACAGTAGTTGTAGAAGGCACAATAGGGACTAGTAAAGATGCACTGAAGGAAAAGAAGAAGGTGACCGTCGATGTAGACAAGAATATTGCATAGGAACTAGAGTTCAAGCAAAAATAAGAACATCACAAAGAAGAACCTAATTAGGGTGGCAAAGACCCCTATGTATACCTAGACGACGTTGATTCTCCCTTTATTATAAAACGGCAACAGAAGACAAGTGTGGGAGGCGCACATAAAAAGAAAAAATCTATTAATTCTGTCAGCACGGAGGCCATGGTCCTCCCTAAGGGGGACCTCCTTGAAATTGAAGACGTCGTTCAATTTGCGATGGAGGAGATTTGGGGAAAAATCAAGGAGCAATACAAAACCGTGATGAAAAAGGTCCAAAAGGGCCTCAAAGAAATGCAAGTTTAGACAAGCCAGGTTCAAGAGAGCATGGTTCAAGTGAGCTGATCTCAGGTGAGTGTGGAACCACCGACATCAGGAAGTGTGCAATTGGTACTCAGTTCTGAGCTTCGCGTTGTACCCCTACGTGATGGATATTTACACTTACATAATGCCAAAGATAGGGAGAGCACGCAAACGCTTAAGGACGTGAGTATTAACCTTGCGGAACTCCCTCTGCAAACATTTCATGAGATACACTAGGGTGTAGCGAATGAACTTAAGGTGCGAGAGGAATGAGCTCTCATTGTGATAAAAAATGGTAGGATCACCAGTCAGTAGGTGTGTGATGAAAAGCACAAAGCTCTCCAATATCGTAATGAGGCATTTGCGTGAAGGAAGCAGTTGGAGTAGGTCATTTCCATAGTACGTAGTGAGCTTCTAGAGCTCCAAATTCAGTCTGAGGCCACTTTAGAAGACAAAGTGCACCAACTGGCAGATGCATTCAGAAAGTCAAAGATGTAAGTGGATAAGGTTCGTTTTGATTTGCAGATGCAAATTATTGAGCTTCAATTGAAGCTACAACCCACATCACCACTAGAGATCCAAGAGTAGCATGAGGTCGCCATCAAAACAGACATGGAAAAGCTTGGAATTATAATCAAGGGTTGTAGCCACTATTCGAAGAAATGCTAGAACTGTGGGCCTCACTGCAGGAGGACCCACAAGTGAAAAAAATTGAAGTATCCATCTAGGATAAGCAACTGTAGTACGATGAGACCAAGGCAATGGCACACACCTTAGCACTTGTGCAATGGTTTTCCTAGTTGAAAGAAGGGACATCCGTGCAAGCACAGATCGAGGAGTTTAGGAAGTAGATGCAGATTATCACTACGTGGATGTAGCATTGGGAAGAAGAGACAGGGAATCTCTCACAAAATAAGGAAGGCAAGCTCAAAAGTATGTAGCAAATGCAGCAAACAATCAACTTAGCAACTGAAGGACAAACTACAAAAGCTTTGGTCGTATAAGTTAAACAGGCAACAGCCCAATGCACGGAGGTGCTTCACCTAGTGAATTCTTCGTTCATCACTTGAAAGCCAAGATACAGAGCATACCAGTAGAGTGAATCGAGGACGAATCACATCTTTGTGTTGGGGGCCTATTGGGATGGGGTCCCCTAGGTCGATATTTTGACTAAGTTTTGTAAAATCCTCTGCATTTTAAGAAGTGGAACGAGTAGTGCGCAAGACACTAGGAGTCAAGGGGTTTTAGGAAGGTTAAAGCCCCTTAGTTTTTGTATTGTTTTGAGCTTCACCCATGGTTTGTAGACCATGGTATTGTAATAGGAAAACGTATATAAAGGGATGTCTTAGCAACTCTAAGAAAATCAATTCATGGGATGATATGTTTTTGAGCTTGTAATTGTGAGATCTTTATGTATTCAAGTGAAGGGGAAGGCTCATGTTGCTATGTGTGTAGAGACCTTGGTATGTCCACAACTGAGTGTGCAGGCCCCTACAGCTATGTGCAAAGGGCATGAAACTATATGTATTGAAGATATGGAATAATAAAGAGTATTTGGAGAAATTTTGTGTCTGAACTGTATACTTATTTGTTTTATGTATTTATTCTTATTTCGATGTTATTTATCTGTATTATTTTCTTAATTACACTACGAAGATCTGGATCTACTGTTATATGTTATGTTATGCATGATTAAACCCTTAGGTGAATCTCATAACTTTGTTTAATTAGAAATTGTTTAATTTTGGGGATTTGGAGGATAAGGGTTCACGAAGGTCAAATCAAGCCTTAAACTGAAGAATCACCTTACCCCCACATCACATAACCTTTTGGATGCAAAAAACCTGGTTCTAGCATCCCCCTATACTACCTTGAGTGAGACTGTAGCCTGAGCTAAGCTTTTTATTGCCGAAAGGGCCGGTAGTGTAGGGTTTGTTGTTTAGTGCAACTAACTCAGAACCTAGGTCCAAGCCCCCTCAATCCAATGGAAGTGAGGCTTGAAGAAGCAAGATTATTTAGGCAAGATGTAAGAAAGACAATAACTGATAAAATAAGATCAAGGAAACTTAGGAAAATATTAGCAATAGCATAACAACAACTATATAGATAACTTATACACAAGGGGGATAGGTCCACCATCAGAACAAGCAATCTAACAAACAATTGAAAATCATGTGATCCAACATCCATTGAAATAATAAATCAATCAATCTTGGGATAAATGTTAGCATTTTTGAAAGAAGAAAATGAACATAGCTAGAAGTATTTGTAAGGAAATAATTTATCAATAGAGGAATATTCACATAACAGGAAGCATGCTCTGAGGGGGCAATTCAATTTACACCAAGATCGGGTCCATAGGAAAGTTTAGGAATAGTTATGGATCAATGATAAGCAATCATGTCCCTTCGCTATTGATGTTAAAGGGGGAGAGAAAAAAAATGTAAATCATGCATTGAATCCAGAGGTGGACTCTGGATACAAAGAAAATATTAAAGGATAGAAAGTAGGATCAGGAAGGAAGAATCTTCACAGTTAGTTTGGGGGAGTCCCCAGCAACATGTCAGGGGGAGTTTGGTCTATTTCCATCAATGAATGTCAATTTTTGGAGGTGTTAGCATCAATGAAAAAGGAGATATTGTTGGAAATATTGTTTCCATTGATTAAAATCAGTGTTGTTGATGTCGAAGGGGATGTCTAAGGAAGGAGTAGTGTCATTCATAAATCAAGTGAAGCAATTTGATATTCTGACATCTTGCATGCCCTCATCAACTGAAATAAAACAGGTTTGAATTTTATTGATATTTTTTCAAATATATGATGCTCAATTAAATTTATTAATGTTATATTTGGATAGTCCTCTCTGATACCTTTCCAATAGTATATCACACTTGCAAAAACACCTCTCAGATGAGAAGTTATGATCAATTGAAGTTGGACATTGGAATGAGGACCAAAAACACCAAATTCATTTGAAAATGACCAATTTTTTTAAACATCACACATCTCCTGAGTAATTCCATCAACTTGTGGTGAAATCCATGGTGGATGTTAAACAAAGTTGTGTAATATTTAACCTATTAAAGTTCGAGTAGCTTTTGGAGAATTTGGTCATCGTAATTCTTGTGAAACATGCACAAAATTTAATGAAGGCCACACTTCCATGTTGGCCCAGCCTATTGTGACACATGGCATGGATCTATTTAACCCCTCGATAGATTTCCTTGTGGACCCCCTAGACAGTCATTGATGACATAACAGTCTTGATAGTGATGAATCACATTCGGACAAATGGAAATAGTGACACATGGCCATTAGTGGTTCACCTAAGATGGTGATATGGAAGTAAAGGATGACATGGCTAGTGACGATGATGTGGTGAGAGGAAGATGATGTGGCATCCTATCATGATGCTATATAGCATGTCAATATGGGTCTTTTAGTTGACCAATAAGCAAAATTATTTGTGACATGTGGCCCACCTAGGATGCACCATGTAGCGAGTATGATTTCATAGTGACGTCAACAACTAGGTAACTAATACCCCTTAAATATTGGTTATTTGTTATGGTTGTATCATATATGGGTTATCCTGATTCCTTAAGAGGGATCTTTTCATGTATAAATAAGAAGCATTTTTCGAGTTTAAGTCAAAATTATGGAGTTGGGAGACCACCATGAAGTAGTGGCCTTCGTGGCTAGTCTAAGGCATTATAAACAGTGTTGGTTATAGGGCCGAAACCCTATGGAGTTCCATGGTATGTCATGGAGAGTGAGTAGCTCATTTGATGTTTTTCTAGTTGTTTGACTTAACCCTGTGGAAATACAAATATTTTTTATGTGGAGGAAGAAATTCATTTGATTGGTTTCAGTTTGACCCTATTGCAATATTATTGACGTCGATTAGTTTTTTTTTTAGTTCTTTAGTTTGATCTTGTGGAAACACAAATATTTTTTACATGAAGTAAGTAATTCTTTTGATTAGTTTCAGTCTTACCCTGTGGAAATATTGTTGACATGAATTGGTTGTTTGTTTGGTTGTTCGGTCTGACCTTATGGAAATACAATATTGTTG
This sequence comes from Pinus taeda, assembly GCA_000404065.3. Taxonomy (NCBI): domain Eukaryota; kingdom Viridiplantae; phylum Streptophyta; class Pinopsida; order Pinales; family Pinaceae; genus Pinus; species Pinus taeda. The sequence goes on from APFE030028738.1 coordinate 35,552, forward strand.
AAGTGGAGTAAGAAACTCATTCGATTGGTTTCAGTTTTACCTTGTGACAAGAATATTAATGTTGATTAGTTGTTTTTTAGGTTGTTCAATCTTAACTTGTAGTAATACAAATATTTTTTACATGCAGTAAGAAGCTCATTTGATTGGTTGCAGTCTAACCTTGTGACAATACTGTTGACGTGGATTGGTTGTTTGTTTGGTTGTTTGGTCTAACCCTATGGAAATACAACACTATTGACATGGAGTAAGAAACTCATTTTATTGGTTTCAATATGACCCCATGGCAATACAATACTATTGACCTGGAGTAAGCAACTCATTTGATTGGTTTAGGTTTGTCCCTATGGGAATACAATACTATTAACATGGATTCATTTCATTGGTTGTTCATTCAGCCCGTGGCCTGATGTGTAGAGCATAACTCGATTTATTATTTATTGGATTTGACATGGAATGATATGATTGGTTGAGTCAGTGTCCCATTTTTCCAATGTGGAAAGGGTCTCGAGGTATGCCTTAATAAGTTATGCATATCGGTCTTGCACAAAGAACCCTGTAGCACAATTGGTTGATGTAAGTTTGTGTCCTCATGAGGTTGAGGGTTCGAGCCTATTAGTGGGTTGAATATTTTTTTCTTATTTTATTTGGAAACATAAAGCCATTTTATCAAACACTTAATTCAACTAAAGGTATCCATTTTGTATAACGCCTACCAAACCTTGTGCATTTGGTAGAACACACACTAGAATGAACTATTTACTTAATGTTTTTTTAATGTTTTGTGGGTCAAATTGAGGACAAATTGATTTTCAAAAGGATTCTTGGTTGGATTTCTTTGTAATTTGTTAAGGGAAGATGGAAACAATTCTTGAGAATTGGGATGTCAAGATTATTGGAAATATGAGTAGATGAATAGGTTTTGATATATGAATAGAACAAATGTTGATTTGATTACGATTTGAATTTGTGGATCCAATATGAAATGTTTTATGAAAAGTGGTCCATAGGAGATTGAAGAAGGAGGTGGATGCCTCCATTGAGGTTGATGCCTCAATTAGGTTGGATCCTACCACAAGTAGAAGCTTGCACATCTTTTAGGTTGGTGCCTCAATCTGGTTAAAGCCTACTGGAAGTGGATTCCTTCACAATTTGGGGGTTTGTGCCTCTAGTAGGTTGGTGCCTGCAAATCTATGTAAACAAATTAAAGAAGAAGAAGATAAAGGACTCTTTGGTTTTCTCATGCAAGGGTTTCCACATAAAAGCTAGTGCTCTAATGTGTTAATGGTTTCTTGATGCACGATTTTATTCATTGTTATTATGCACATTACTTTCGGATGCACTGCTACATAATTAACCATTAATGAAACGTTTTGAAATGATGTATTTTTCATTACATTGATTCACCCCCCTCTCAGTGTGATCTTTGGTATGACAATCTTATAAATGGAAATTGCAATTTTCATTTTCATATTGATCTCACATTATTTTATATGAGGAATATACATGTTTTTGCCCTTAGGGTGCTTAAGAGAATTGAACATAGGTTGGGAGGATAACACATATTCCTTTCGACCACCTAAGATAAACCTAAATGACAACTTTAGCATCATCTTATAACCGACCTCTAACATTGTCTTCAAAAATATCATAGATATGAAAGTTTTAAAAACTATATATTAACTTATATCTCCATAGAGAAGATCATCTTTCCAAAATTGAACATGTATAATAAGATTTATAATAGCAGCTAATACCCTTTATCAACGATTTACAAATATTCACAAATTTGAAAGAATAAATAGCAATTATATCATCGTTGTTTCTTAAACATTCTTCAACATTCCACTATGCATCCTTAAAAAAATATACTTCTTCATTCAACACTCTATAAATGTGGGAAAGGAATGGATTCAACAAATTTACTACCTTCTCCATAGATTTAAATTTGTTTAACATTTTTACAGAAAACATCTTTCAAAATAAACTTAAATCCATTAACTCAACATATTTGTTGGGTTCTTATCCTATTCTTTCTTTAAGCATATTGTTGCGAACATGTGATAAATGAAAATTTCCACCTGCATTGTTGAAAGCTCACATACTTTATTTGTCTCTCTAAGAAATCACAAACCTAAGATTGTGAATGGCCACTTCATCTATATATTTAGTCCACAAACCTAAGATTGTGAATGGCCACTTCATCTATATATTTAGTCCTCTTTTGATTAGTTGGTGTAATTTACAAGAAATAAAATATGGAAATGTACTTATTCTCAAACATTTGAGAATTTCTTGCTAGCGTTAAATGCTCCACATGATGTCCAACCCAAGCATCTTTAACTCTTGTTAAGTGCTACATCTATGTCTAAATTTGTCTTTCATTTAATATAATTTATTCATAACTATTTTAATATATTTTTTATAAAAAATATTGCTTACAAGATTTTTCAGGGTTTAAATTTAAATTATTTTTTAATTTATTTTATTTCCAAAACCAAAAGAAGATTCTATTTTGTTTTGAAAAAATTTTAAAACATTTTAGAATTATTTAAAATGATAAATAAAAGATAATATCTATTAAGGTGAATCCATAATTTTTTTAGACACAAATTTTTTTATAAAAAAATCAAAAAAACAAAAAACTTTCACTAAAGTATAAATCTGGAATTAAATTAAAAAAAAATAAATAAATAATTAAATGGAATTGCTACTTCGAAAAAGTGAAATCCCATTTTTCCTTCCATTTTGATGAGTCAAACTAGTACGGGATACTTGTAAATTCATATTTGAATTCTCAATATAATGAAAAATTATACAACCAAAAAATAGACCAAAAATATTTTAGATAGAGGTGAATGTGTTTTTTTTTATATTTATTTTTTCATTTTATGTAAATAGGACTATTAGGACACAAAGTTACATAGAATGCCAATCAAATGTTTATGCTAATTTATTAACGTCTCAAACTAATTAAAACATATATGTTTTAAAAAAATATTCCGTACACTGCATGAGGTGTAGTTGTTGCTTTTATGATTTTTTTTTTTTTTAATTATATTAGACTTTATTTAAATGATATATTTTAATTTTATTTTTAATGAGTTGTTGAAAGCAAAAATCACCAATTAACTTTTTAAAATTTTGTTAGAATAAATATATAATTAAATACAATTTTAACATTTTAAATAACATCAAAATTCACAATATATATCAATTTCAAGGTTCGTTAAAATATATATATATTATATATAAAATCAATTTTTCATTACTATATTCACAAATTCATAGTTTATTTGTATGTGTAAGAAAGAAAAAAAGTCATTCAATAAAATTAAAAGGATGGTAAAATTAAAAGGATAGCGTGTGAGAAAAGAAAAAAAAAAATCAATAAAATTAAAAAGGTAATTTGTGTGTGAAAGAAAATAGGAATTCAAAATGAAGTGATAATGGGTGAAAATCATATATTTAGTAATAAATATTATTTGTATTTTAAATAAAAATAATGTCAAAATAGATATGATAAATTACTCTTATCATCAAGGTGAATCTGGAAAGGGGAGTAATGACACATTTAACTTGTAAGTAATTTTCAAGGCTATAAGAGTTATACCTCTTTCCAATTTCTTTTGTTTTGTATTTTCTAATTGAAATGTTTGCACTAACTATAAGATTCTAGCTTGAAGAGATCTAAGTCTATTTGCTATATTTATATCTTTAGTAATGATTCTAGCTCCTAAACCATAAATAATCTTATTTCTTCTCTCTATCACTTCTTCTAGGGTTCTACATCACACACATTAACAGTAACTTTAGCTTTAAACCACTTTTGATATACACACAGATCTTGAACCTTAATCATTGCAAAGGTGGACAATGCCATAAACATTACAAATTTTTACTTAACCTTTAAGATGGACATAGCAGGTCCAAATATTTTGCACGAATTTTGTTAAAATAGTAATTATCTGGAAAATGCACATGTCGAAAACAAATTTTCAATACATTTATTGACATTTTAACCAATATAAATTAGATAAATAATACCTCAACATTTGAGAATTTTGTTGGTTCAATGTAAATTCCTTTGTGATCAAAATAATTTCCACCAAGCAATAAATTAGCTCCATCTCTTTTCTCTATTGAATATACTCTAATACTTTTCCAAACTGCCTCTTATCAATATGCATTAAAGAAGAAAATAGTCATAGAACTATATATACAACAAAGCATTATTTGAAATAATATATAAACATGTAGATAAAATAAAACATTATTTAAAATATAGTTAAATATAGCATGATGATGATTATGAGTGTCGACTAAGACCAAATTGGTTTATCAAACCTTAAGAAGGCAAGAGATTACTTGAAATTCTTTAAAATTTTATTCATGTGCTCAAAAATCGTTAAAAGAAGTGTTTCAAGATCACTATTTCGTTGGTGGTGTGAACGAACTTTTCAAACTAAAATTTAATCTTAGTGTTTGTAGTTTGTTACTAGAGAAAGTGATTTTCCTCTTCAACCCTCTTAGTATTACAAAGTTGAAATACTCTTTCATGCTAAGTAGTTTTGGGAATTGGCCAATGCCTAGTTTTAATATAGAGTTCATGAGAATTAATTCTTATTTCAATAAGGTTTTTTTTCTTCTTTACACTTGTTAGAACAAAGAGATACTTTTATTCTTATATACTAGAGTTAATAATACCCTTATAATATCTAAATTTTCCTTTTCCCTCTAACTCTCTATTGCATCATGTTTTCTCTTTAGAATTTGATGTAATAATATATTTAATATTATCCTCATAATGACCCGTGAGGCATAGAACATATGATGATAAGGTGTATTACTAAGGCACACCTTGTGTTAAACTCCCATGTCTAAGACCCCATGGGCACAATCCAACCATATTAATTGATGCAAGAGCATTCAACTCAAAAGAATCGTTCTATTTTAGTAGACATAAGGGGGTCTTGTGTTTTAAGGAAGTTGGTTTCCTAAGTGTTGAATTAATGTAATTATTAAAGTTTTGAGTGATTTTAATGAGAGAAGCTAGAATAGGGATTTAATTAAGTATAGTGAGGCACATTTGTAAATGTTCTCGAATGTTGGAGAACATGAGAGATTTAGGATAGTTGAAAATTTTGAGAATTAGTTGTAAATCTTAGATTAGGAGTTGGTTTCATGATTTGTGAATTAAAGAGGATCCTTAGGGATAAAGATGAGATTTTAGGATTTTGTTGAGAAATTTACGATCTAAACTAGGAATTGGTTATAGAATCCTTTTGTGTAAATGTAAGCCTCAAAATCATAGTCAAGAGATAGTTAGCTGGTTAGCTAGTTAGAGGTTGGGAGTTATAGGTTTGATTTAAGCCTACAGGCAGTTAGGAAAACAGAGGCCACTGATACAAAATATGAGGCCAAGGAGAGAGTTCCTATGTAATACATGTTTATTAATACAAATAACTTGATTCTGAGTTTGTGTGTGTGGAGTAATTTAGTTATAATCAATGTGTGAACTAGAGTAATTTCTGTGTAACAAAGGTTGCAGGTGGAGTTCGAGCATAACACGGAGAAGAAGAATGATATGAAGGATTGTAATGGATCACTTGAATCCATTCGAAGGATCACAGTTGAGATGCAAGAGTGATTGTGTTAAGAGCATGTGGAGTTAAGCTCGGGAGGAAGTTGTGATGCAGGACATTTAAAGACTGAAACCCTGGAAGAAGATGAACTCATAGAGATGGGGAAGAAAATGATTACTGATAGTCATAATGGAGGTTCTGAGGAAGACCAAAGCAGAATAAAAGTAAAGAAATGAATGCCAAGGTAAATGGCAAGAGGATGAGTCAAGAGGAAATTGAAAAAGAGATTGCTGAGTTAAAGAACACCTCAATGTATTGGGGTGATACTAGAGGAAAGCCAGAAAAAAGGTTGGGTCTTGAAGAAAAATCCAATGAAGTGGCATAAGTTACAAAGAAGGCTACAACAGAGGCAATTGAAGATCCTGGTGGAAGAACTCAGAGAAGTTGAGTTGGAAATGGAAGTTTCCATTTGTGAAGCAGAACAGGGTGAAGTTCCAGGTGAAAATGAAGACTTGAAGGTTGAAACTTCAAGTGAGTACAAAGGGTCATTTGATTTTAAATCTGAAAATTTGTGTATGTTTGTAGGTGAAACCTGTGAAGAAGGAAAATTTTCTGATATTGACATAAAGGAGGAGGAAGATATGCATAATCTAAATTTTGTTATGAAAGAAGAAGTAGAGAAGGATATCAAGCAATCAGGTGAAGGACTTGATGAGATTGAGGAGAAGACCATCGAAATATTTCTTAGTCATGTAAAGGACTTGGAACAATAGGAGGAATTGGTGATTGAATCATCAAATGAGATCATGAGGTCTTGTGGTTCTACAACTGACAAGTTGTGTGTGAATGCAGGTATCGCAGAAGACAAACCATTTTATGGAACTATCTTGAATGAAGTTGAAAGTTGCCAAGAAAACTATGATGATGATTGTCTTTCAAATGAAGATCAAGTTGACTTATTACAGCAGAAGGAGTTCATAAATTCCTTGCTTAGTTGAGGAAATATCTTTGGTATAGATGAGATAGTTATGTCTTATGATAAGAAATTTGTTATTGGTAAGAACAATGAGGAATTGATTTTCTTAAATGGAAAAAGGGAGAGTGATGGAAAAACATCTAAAACTATCACAGAGATGGAGGATCAGAATTTTATTCTAATCAAGAATGAAGAAGTAGTGTCAACAAGAAGTTATACTTGTGAAAAAGAAGAAGATAGTGAGGATTGTACAGAGCTTTTAGGAGAAATTTCAAGTGAGATGGAAAATTTATGGCATGAGTTAAGTCTTTTGGAGAAAAGGTTAGTAAACCAAAGTAAGTGTTTAGGTTGTAAAATCAGAACTGAATGAGAATGAAGAAGTTCGCTGGAGTGGACAAGGACAAGAAGACATCATTGAAATAGATGGTGTGGAGGAGAGACTAGCTGACAATCTCGTGAATTCTATCGAGAATTCAAAATAGCATACTGGTGTGCTGACATAGGAGGAAGACTTAGAGCAGCAATCTAAATTGCTCCCAAAGGAATAAAAGGCACAGAAGCCTTATGATTTTTATTTTAACAATTGTTTTATGATTACAGGTTTTGTTGTAGACAAGGGGCATAAATTAGATGTTGTAGAGGAAGATATCTTCAAGGATATTCAGGAAGCTTGGGTGGAAGCAATATCTATAGCAATACCTATAGAAATGTCAAGAGTAATAGCAAAAGCTGAAGTAGAAAAGGCTGAGGAAAGTAATCAGAAGTTTGAGTATGAATGGACAATGTGCAGTGAGATGCAGAATGTGAAGGTGCCAAATTTAGTGGATAACAACAACGACCTAAAGCAGAGAGGAAGAGATAGCAGTAAATGGCAGAGTATGGACTAGCCCAAGGATGTGTTGGAAATGGAGATTGAAGAACTATGGCAGTTGATGATGAAACAATCCATATGGAGGAGGCTGACAGCAGCAGGAAGGATGATCAATCAGAACTTGAACCTGATTGACAAGGAGAGGAAAATGAATCAGAAGACGATAAATATACAACAGCAACAAAGGTGCAAGGCATTTGGGCAGTTACAAACTAAAGTTTGGGACCCTGGAGGTTTTCTATCAACATATGAAGACACATGATCAGGAGATCATGAATGTTTTCTACTTTGGGAGTCTAATGCAGGAGCATTGAGCTCAGAAGAATCATTGTATTTTAGTGGACATAGGGGGGTCTTGTGTTTTAAGGAAGTTGGTTTCCTAAGTGTTGAATTAATGTAATTATTAACGTTTTGAGTGATTTTAATGAGAGAATCTAGAATAGGGATTTAATTAAGTATAGTGAGGCATATTTTTAAATGTTCTCGAATGTTGGAGAACATGAGAGATTTAGGATAGTTGAAAAATTTTAGAATTAGTTGTAAATCATAGATTAGGAGTTAGTTTCATGATTTGTGGATTAAAGAGGATCCTTAGGGATAAAGATGAGATTTTAGGATTTTGTTGAGAGGCTTGTGGATCTAAACCAAGAATTGGTTATAGAATCCTTTTGTATAAATGTAAGCCTAAAAGGCATAGTCAAGAGATAGTTAGCTGGTTAGCTAGTTAGAGGTTGCGAGTTGTAGGTTTGATTGTAAGCCTACGGGCAGTTAGGAAAACAGAGGCCACTGATACAGAAGATTAGGCCAAGGAGAGAGTTCCTGTATAATATCTGTTTATTAATACAAACAACTCGATTCTAATTTTGTGTGTGTGCATGGAGTAATTTAGTTATAATCTGTGTGTGAACTAGAGTAAGTTCTCTGTAACAGAGGTTGCAGGTGGAGTTCGAGCATAACATAGAGAAGAAGAATGATATGAAGGATCATAATGAATCGCTTGAATCCATTCGAAGGATCACAATTGAGATTCACGAGTGATTGTGTTAAGAGCATGAGCTCCGGAGGAAGTTTTGATGCAAGACATCTAAAGAACGAAACCTTGGAAGAAACTTGAAGCCACAGGAGAACACTAAAGAAATGGCATAAAAACGAAGTAAAGGGAAGAATGAAGAAGTGAAGTATCGATGCATAGGAGTTGTTGGATCAGTTAGATCAATGGATGAGATTGTTTCCGATAAGTGGCCAGGATTAAGTCGTGTAGAATGGAGTCAATAAATGAACAACAGAGATCAAAACTAAGTGCTTGCGGAAGGTGAATCACGGAAATTTATCTGGATCGTCAGATCAACAAATTCGTTATATCGACGAATATTAATGGTGGAAGAAGAATGATGGAGGATTAGATCTGGATCATCGGATCAATAGATCTATTAGATCCACGGTGATCAGCAACTACGGGGTAGGAGGGTATGGATTTCCTTGATCATGGCTGAAGTCCCGCACTCACTCCTAGTCGTCGATCTCATATTCAAACTCATAGCTCATAGTCAACTGTGGGGGTTAAGCCCGTTTTAATCCGTGTGCTAGTTGAAGTCCAAAAAACCATAGATTTGATGCCCTCTTGTATCCAACGGATATCGGGTTATAAGTGCGATCGAACTTTAATTTCAAAATCAGACCCCGAACATTTATAGGTCAAGGATTTATATTCCTTATCGGCTCCGTAAGGGCAGTTAAATTTCGCGCAATATTCTCATCCAATATTACTATTAACCATTGGATCAAAAGTGCCTTGATCAATGGTGGAGGATCACTGATTAGGTTGGTTGATCGAGTGAATCATCAACTATCGAATTGAAGGGTGAGATCAACAACGGAGCTTGAAGCCGATAAGGCTTGGGCCTAAGTGGACCCGAGAATTTTATCAACATGAGTTAAGTGTTTTGAGTTCCGGCGGGTGAATGGGTTTAAGTGGCGATACGACGTGACAGCCATTGATCTGATGGAGTGAAATCCATGGTGGAGGCTAAATGCGATAAAGGTGAGCATCAGAAAATGTGCAAGGTCATGGAATGGCGGAAAGAGCAATTGCATATCACAAATCGGGAGTTCTAAATGTCATATTCTTAAGAGTCCTTTGAATCTCTACGATTACAATAAATGATGAGTTAGCATGTAGAGTTAGGGAATTTCTAACTTAAAACAACCTTTCCACTGGAAAGGTTGACAAAAGTTCAGACTATTGAATAATCAAATAAACGGTTCCACATGAGATTTAATTAAGGGGCCTTAACCCTTTATTTCAGAAAATTTTCACCATGGATCACGTGATTAAGGAATGGGACCAGTGACATGCAATTTTATTTTCATAATGTGGGTATTGTTGGTTTTGACCGTCATCATTAATGGTTAGTGTAGCCCAGAATGGGTGCAATCCCCAAGTGATTTTGACAAATTAAATGCTCCTAGGTCACAACTTCTTAGCCATAGGCTAGCCCTACAAGTCATAAACAAAGTAGAAAAAAATGAATATATTATCCTTATCTTGTAAAATTGTTTCTTCCATCATTCCCCAATAGTTTAGCCAATATTGGGCATCCTTATGCCATCCTTGCTTGAGCCAAAGGTGGTTTTGGCTAGAATTTGAAGCAATTTTACGAAGCCTCTTATCTTCCATGTTGTTTAACTTATTATTATACATTAGGTACTTCATAATAGCTATGATCTCAATGGGGTAAATGATTTCTTCAATAAGCATGATAGAATAAGGTGTATTATTCAATTTTGAGATATATATATTTTTTGCTTTCTCTATCTTTCTTAATGAATCTCTAAAGATATTTCATCCCCAAACTTCACATCTATATAAAATAACAAGAGTGTAAAAGAGGAATTTTTCCTTATCCAAAATATAAAGGTACACTAATTTACAATTGTTTTCAAGCCCATAATAATCTTTAAACCCACAATTTATCCTTTCCTCAATGCTATAATTATAATGAAACTTGTAATGAATATCAATTCTAAGCTTTCTTTTATGAAGGCAATTTATCCAAGTTTTTGTTATCATATATCAAAGTATTGTAGATGATATTATTGGATTTAATCATGGGGTTTTTTTTTTACTATTATTTACAGTCATTCCATACATGAGTAGTGTTGAGAAATGGCATCAAGAAATTCTAGTTTAATCTGTCCTTGAATTAAACTATGAATTACAATAGAATTATTTTCTCATAGCAATTCAAAAATAATTAATTAACTTAATTAACTTAGTTAATTTGGGAAATGTAAATTGGAAGTCTTTTAGAAGACATGTGTATTTTCTCCCTAACTTATAGGAGTTAAGGATGAGTTATGAATGAGTTGTAATTAGTTAACTCAGTTTATTGAGTTAAGTCCAGTTAAATTAGTTCCAATCAGTTTCAGGAACTAATAGTGAGTAAACTGTCAGTTGGGACACTAATGACCTAATTAGTGCTACTCCAATTAACTAAAGATTCTACCATCAGAAACTCATGCATGTTGATTATGAGAAAGACCCAATTGAGACTAGAGTGTAGGGATAGTGTACTATTTGTTTTAGATTTTTCCGAGTTGCACTGATAGTGCATGCAATCAAGAACTGATCCTTGAGGGATTGTGCTATTTTTAGAGGCTTTATTTCCCTTTAAATACAAGCTATCCTTCATAGGAATTACACATTGGAATAGAGACTTGGAGAGCTTTTGAATTGGCAAAGCTTTGGCCTTGAGCTTGCTTATGATTTGGAGATTGAATTTTCTGAGTGTTGGGATTGTTCTAGAGAGAACAAGCATTGGGGTTTTGAGCTGTGGCTTTCCTCAGATATTTATTGTGTTATGTGCCTTTGATTATCAACCTCTATTGATTATTGTTTGCTCGATGTTTATGGGCTTCTGTTGTAAATAATAGAAGTATATTATTGTCTCTTGTTTTACTGGATTACATGAGCTTGTGAATCTACATGTTTTTTCTACATGGTATCGGAGCAAGATTGTTTTTTGGGCCGAGATTTTGCAGAGAAGATCTGAGAATTTTTGTACAAGATTTTCATAAACAAATTGCAAATCTGGATTCCTTGGGAAAATATACCCAAATTCAAAAAAAAATGGCCAAATCAGAGTTCGGATGAGGGAGATATCGCTGATTTAAAATCAGCTCTCTAGAGGAGATTTCGAAGATTTGAGTTTCTGGGTTATAGGTGAAAGTCAAATTTGCATACATACCTCAGGATCAGCAGATGGCATTCCATGGATTGAGGCTTGAGTATACCTTGGAAGAAAGCTCAAATTTTATAGCCTAGAGGGACAGGATGGAGGTTGTGCTAGAAGATAATGGCTTGAAGGAATTCATTGATCAAAAGGTCCCCGAGCCAACAGCTACTGATGCATAGAACTTGGCTGAATGGAAGAAGTATGTGGTGAAGGCAAGGTGGATAATCCTTGAAGGATTTCGAGACCACATTTTCTCGAGTATTCATGGCAAGGAAACTTCGCATGCTATGTGGAAAAAATTGACGAACTTGTATCATAATAGGAGTGATTAAAGGAAGTTGACATTGAAGGATAAAATTCGTAAAATCAAGATGGAGAAAGGGGAGACAATTCAAAAGTACTTGACCAAGTTCACTCAATGTCGGGATGAACTTGGAAATGTTGGAATCACAGTTTCTAAGGAGGATATGGTGAGCCTTCCTCTTCTTGGGATCCCAAAGAGTTTGCATAGTTATTAGGACTCTATCAATGGTCAGGAGAAGTTGCCAGATTGGGAATGACTATGGTCGGATTTGATGCAAGATGAGATCAGGAGGAACACCAGGGATGGATCTTCATCAAAGATTGATGGTGAAGAGAACTGTGCCTTAGCAATCAAGGCAAGGAAGGGGAAAGGTAAAATTTCTCTTTCCAAATTAGATTCTCATCATGGAGGTAAGAAGAAGGACATGATGAAAGTTAAATGCTTTCATTGTCAAAAGATGGGTCACTTTGCTACAAATTATCCATTGAAGAAGTCCAAGGAGAAGTCCTTAGGAGGTGCAGTAGGCGAGGCTTTGGCCTCCCAATTCGAATTGGACTTTTCCCTCATTGCATGCATGGTGTCTTTAATTATGGGAAGTGTCTAGTACTTAGATAGTGGAGCTTCTTTCCATGTGACTGGCAACAAATATTTATTCAATGAAGTGGAGGAGAAAGATCTCAAGATGCAGATCGAGATGCGTGATGGTCGTAAGTATAGTGTTACTGGTGTTGGCACTATTACTTTTCAGAGGGAGCATGCGGCTCCACTCACCTTGAAGAATGTTATGCATGTACCCGGACTAACGAAGAACTTGGTATCGATTGCCATGCTTGAGGATAGAGGCTAAGATGTGATGTTTTTAAAAGGAAAGGTGTTCCTTTGACACATAGCCATGGGTCAAGTAAAGAAAATAGGGATTCGATTTAAGAATCTCTATAAGATAGAGGTAGAGGATTGTTCTACTTTGAGTTCAAAAGCAGAAAATATGTTGAGCCAAGATGTCGAGGAGTTGTGTCATAGGTACTTGGGCCTCTTACATCATGGGGCTTTGAAGATATTGCAGCAAATATCTACCGGTCTTCCCAAAGGCACGCTTGAGCAAGTGGATACATGCAAGGGTTGTGCTTTGGGAAAATACACCAAGTCTTACTTTGGAGATAAAGATAGTCAAGCAGAGTCTATTCTAGAGAGAGTCCATTCAAATGTGTGTGGACCATTCTCGACAGTATCCATCACTAAACATAGGTTACATTATATTTGTAGATGACTATTCTCATAAATGTTGGATATTTTTCATGCAGATAAAGGATTAGACATTCACAAAGTTTTGTGAATTCAAAGCATTGGTTGATAAAGAGTTGGGAAAGAAGGTAAAAACTCTACAGAGTGATAACAGTGGAGAATATGTCTCCAATGAGTTTAAGAACTTCTATGCAGTGGAATAGATTAAATGAGAGTTGACGACACCTCATAGACCTCAATAAAATGGGGTTGTCAAGAGGAGAACAGGAGCATAGTAACGGTAGCAAGGGTGATGTTGCATGATCATGGCCTACCACTACACTTGTGGGCTGAGCCATGCAACACAGCAGTTATGTTCAGAAACATAGTCCACATTAGATACTTGAGAGTAAAACACAAGAGGAAGTTTATTCCGATAAGAGGCTAGATGTTGGTCACTTTAGGATTTTTATGTCATCGGTTTATTCCCATGTGACCAAAGATGCACAGAAGAAGCTTGAGCCAACAACAAAGTTGGGGATCTTTGTGGGATACACTATTACTACCCACAACTATCAGGTGTACATGCAAACCAATCAGATGATAGTGGTTCACAAGGATGTCAAGTTTGATGAGGAGAAGGCCATGCAAGTATCCCTTGAAAGGGAGCTTGAGCTACATGCGAAGGAGGAAATCTAGTTCCTAAGGTTGAGGAGCCTCATATTGATATGGAGAAGCCATATGCAAAGGTTCCAGGAGTGGAGACATCCACTTAGGCAGAGTCTTCCAGAGAGGGAAGAAAGCGCAATAGAGAGGCTGACAAATTGTTGGATGATGCATGGGAGAATGTGGGAGCACCCTCTTCTCAGCACAGACAAAGGAGGTCACTAGAGAGGTACACTAGATACATGGCACTTAAGGGTGCATGTCTTGTGACAAAGCCATCTTCCTTTCAAGAATCAGTACAACAACTAATTTAGGTTGATGCGATGGTGGAGGAGTATGACTCCACAGTTCGAAATAGTGTTTGGGATGTGGTCTCGAGACCAGAGGACAAGTCAGTTGTGAGCTCCCATTGGCTTTACAACGTAAAGAAGGTTGTAGATGGTAGTGTGGAGAAGCATTAGGCCATATTTTTTCCCCATGGATTTTCACAGTTAGAGGGGACTGACTATGATGAGACCTTTTCTCCTGTTGCAAGGTACTTATCTATCAGATCTATTTTGGCACTATCTGCAAAGATGGGTTGGAGTATTCATCATATGGATGTGAAGATGCCTTCCTCAATGGCATGATTGAGGGAGAGGTGCACATAGAGCAGCTCGAAGGTTTTGAAACTTGGATCATGAGTCGCATGTGTGCTGACTCAAGATAGCATTGTATGGGTTGAAGAAAGCACCACGTGCTTGGTACACTAGGATACATAGATACTTCACTGAGTTGGGCTTCACAAGGAGTGAAGAGGATGTGAACCTATATCACATAGTGGTGGAAGGTAAGCTTTTGATCATTGTACTTTATGTAGATGGTCTCACACTGATAGGTGATGAGAATCTCATCAAATCTTGCAAGGAGGATCTTGCAAGACAGTTGGATGGGGAGTTATTTATTTCGCAAGGAAAGTATGTCAATGAGATACTCAAGATATTCCACATGGAGAGCAGTAAACCCATGGAGACTCCTCTAGCTGGTAATTGGAGGAAGGAGGATGATACTTTAGGGGAATTAGTGGAAGCTACTATTTATAGGAAGCTTATGGGTTCACTCATGTATTTGGTGAACAAACGACCAGATATGTGTTATGCAATTAACCAGCTTAGTCAAGCGATGGTTAGGCCTACCAATCCGTATTGGAAGGTGGCAAAGCATGTATTGAGATACCTCATAGGCACTACTCAGTTTGGGTTGTGGTACGAACAGAAAGAGGGAGTGAAGCTTCAAGGATTCACCAATGCAGATTGGGCGAGGAGTCCATTTGATAGGAAGAGCACATTAGGAGGGATCTTTAGTATTGGGACAACTGTAGTTTTTTGGTACAACAGGAAACAGATATCGGTTGCACTCAATTTAGCAGAATCAGAGTACAAGGTTGCAATTCAAGCAACATGTGAGGCTATCTAGATGAGGAATATCTAGGTTGGTTTGTTTGGTTGACGGATGGATCTGACAGTGATTTATTTTGATAATCAGAGTTGCATTAAACTATCTGAAAATCCAATTTTTCATGATCGATCCAAGCATATAGATATCCAGTATCATCATCTTAGAGATTGTGTATTGAGGCAGATCATGTTGTTATATTACATTCCCACGGAGGAGCAAGATGCTGGCATCTTGACAAAGGCATTGCCAAGATGTAAATTCAAGTTTCGCAAAGACAGGATCAGGGTAGTGGATAATCAATTTGTTGTTGAGAGGGAGTGTTGAGAAATGGAAACAAGAAATTCTAGTTTAATTTTTTCTTGAATTAAACTGTGAATTAAAATAGAATTCTTTTCTCATAGCAATTTGAAATAATTAATTAAGTTTAATTAACTTAATTAATTTAGGAAATTTGAATTGGAAGTCTTTTAGAAGACATGTGTATGTTCTCCCTAACTTATAGGAGTTAAGGATGAGTTATGAATGAGTTGTAATTATTTAACTCAGTTTATTGAGTTAAGTCCAGTTAAATTAGTTCCAATCAGTTTCAGGAACCAATAGTGAGTAAACAGTCAATTGGGACATTAGTGACCTAATTAGTGCTACTCTAGTTAACTGAATATTCCACCATCAGAAACTCATGCATGTTGATTCTCAGAAAGACCCAATTGAGACTAGAGTGCGGAGACAATGTACTATTTGTTTTAGATTTTTTTGAGTTGCACTGATAGTGAATGCAATCAGGAACTAATCCTTGAGGGATTGATCTATTTTTAGAGGCTTTATTTCCCTTTAAATACAAGCTATCCTACATAGGAATTACACATTGGAATAGAGACTTGGAGAGCTTGTGAATTGGCTAAGCTTTGACATTAAGCTTTCTTATGAGTTGGAGATTGAATTTGCTAAGTGATGGGATTGTTCTAGACAGAACAAGCATTGTAATTTCATCTTGATTTTTCGGATTAATACAAAACAGATAATGGGGTTTTGAGTTGTGGCTTTCCCCAGATATTTATTGTGTTATGTGCCTTTGATTCTCAACCTCTATTGATTATTGCTCTCTCGATGTTTATGGGCTTCTACTGTAAAGAGAAAAAGTAGATTCTTGTCTCTTATTTTAGTGGATTACATGAGCTTGTGAATCTACAAGTTTTTCTAAATTCATGAGGGATTTTAGTTGCTTACAAGATCATAGGGAATCCTCACCACACGAATGATATCATTAACATAAAGAAGATAAATGCTGACTATACAAAAAAGAATAGGGCTGATGAAATGGTCTATATACTATCATGGATATTCTACTAGAAAATTCCATCACAACTGATTTTATAGAATTACTAAAATCTTTACTATGTAGGTTTATTTTTCCCTTTAAATCTTTGATTCTTCATTTATTGTTTTTATGATTAAATAAATTGGCTAAAACGTGAGAAAGATATAATAAAAAGGAATTCACACGACATCCACAATAGTCACAAATGTTTCTTTAGGATACCCTTACGGGAGAAAATTGTCTAGAAGGTGAGGCTGATTTTCTCACTTTTCATTGGTATGGAAAATGTGCAAGTAAAAATAATCAAGTACATTTTATATAGTAACTTTAGACCTATGACCTATAAGGCTATTATATAATATTAACCCCCTCTATATTTTATCTATAAATTCCTACTTACATATTATTTTCCCAATTATGGAGAAAAGTATGATATCATATAATGGAACTCTTACTCCTCCTAGTATCCTAATATTTAACATAGATTAATAACCAACTAGGCTTAAAGGTTTGACTCTCTCAACCCTTAAATAGAGTTTGTTGGAATATAATCCTAACATCTACATTTATTTTTTAGCCTAAGAATCCTTGACTTAGCTACATGCACTAAAAATCATGTTCACACTTGCCTTTTGGTAAACTAGCTCTCTGGACCAACTTTCCCTTATTTTTTACCTTTAAAGGCTTAATATTATGGAAATATTGGTCCAACCTCTTTCCTAAACCGTTTAGAAATCTAAGTGAATGTTCACACCTAACCACACCTCATCCACTTGAGTTTTTTGAGGATTGGCACCCCACATGAAGATTCCCCCTTAAATCAAGGGATTTGGTCCCTCGGACCATTTTAGCATGTTTTAAATTTTCCTTCCTTGGGAAATGCACCCCTCCTCATGCTTTCCTAGTTGGCATAGGTTGTCTTGAGTCATTGTTGCTATTTTAGGCCTCCCTTTAGCTTTTCTTAGCCTTTTCTAGTTTTTTACTAGTTTTTTTCCTAGTTTTCTAGATTTGACAATTTCTATATAACCACCTCCCTTTGGGATTAGAGGTTTGGTTGCTCATGTATTGCTATTTTTCATTAATTTAATACATTGATTTTATGGAGAAAACTCTTTCTCTCCTCTCTTGAATATCAGTGAATTACTTGTGTTTAATTTAACTAGAATTCTAGATCTATCAGAGTTTCTGCAGGAATTCTACATGGTATCAGAGGTGGTTCGAATCTAGTGGATTGTACACAGTTTTATTTGTGGGTACAGATCATCAAGAGGTGTAGAAAGCAGCAATGGATCATCTCTCTCAGCCCACAAAACTCATTCTAAATCCTTTCAATTACTTCGAATGGAAGACAGAGATTACTCTACTCCTCTGAAGCAAAGGGCTTTACGGGGTAACAATGGGAATGGAGACTAAAACGACTTATACAGTGGAGAAGATCAAGTATTTCAATAAATTGGATGAAGCAATTGGGTTGATATGCCTATCAATTTCCAGAGAACTCCTCTTTCATGTTAGCGGAGCCACTACTCCCAATGCGGTCTGGACCACATTGGAGGGACTATTTGGCAAGCAGGATGAAATGAGAGTGCATCAACTAGAGAATGAACTCATATCTCTCAGTCCAACTCATTTCAGCAACCTGCAAGAATACTTCAGCAAGTTTAAATCCCTCCTCATTGAACTTGATGCATGTGGAGTCAAGAAAGAGGAAGATCAACTCATCCTTTCGATTCTCTAAAAATTAGGCCTTGAATATTCCATATTTGTATCATCCTTTCAAGCATCTTAATTGACTCAGGAAAAATGGAAAATTCCTCCATTGAATGACTTCATTGCAGCATTGACTCAAGAGCAAGCTAAGTTAGTCCAAATGGGTGCCATCAAGCATTCAAAGAACCAAGCACTTGCGGCAATTGATGCTCCAAAGAGCAGTGGAAGAGACAAGCAAAAAGGGAAGGGTAAATTTAATGAATCAAAGAAGGAGAGACCCATACAATCTTCAGAGAGCTCTTATTTGCATAAGGGTAAGAAGAATAAGGAAAGAACACTTTGCAAATATTGTTCCAAAGTTTTTCATCCTGAATAAAATTGCATGAGGAAAACAATCGATGAGATGGCTAAGTAATTGCAGCAACACAATCTCATCGTGCCCAAGAATGCAAAGAAGAAGGATGAGAACAAAACGGGAGATGGGAGAGGGAGAGCACAAGATGGTCATGCTTTAATGGTTGTCACATCCACTCCATCAGATTTGATCCTTGATTCAGGTGCATCGAACCATATGGCTGCATCAAAAGATGAGTTTTCCTCCATCGAAGAAAGCAACAAATCCCCAATTTACTTGGGAGATGCCACACTTGCAAAGGTGTGAGGAGAAGGAATTGTATACCTTGAAGGGGGCTACTTCACAAATGTGGTTCATGTTCCCTCGCTATCCACAAATATTCTCTCAATATATCATATCACTGATTCTAGATCTGGAAGGAAGGTGGAGTTCACTACGGACTCTGTCGTGATTACCGACATTTCCACGGGCTCACAGCTTGCACATGGAATTGCAGATCATGGGTTTCATTTGTATTTCTTCTCCCACTTTGTTCCTAAATATAATAGCACTGTATTTCTGTCACAATGTAATGATATCAATAGGTTATGGCATGAAAGATTTGGCCATCTAAACTATAAGTACTTGCATCAACTCAACAAGGAAGACATGGTAGAAGGATTGCCCGCTATTAAATTCATAAGTGGTGTATGTCAAGGATGCATTCTTGGCAAGCATCTGGAGAAAAAGTTTGATAAATGGAATGCACAGAGAGCTTCTTCACCTGTTGGGCTGATTCAAAGTGACATCACTGACCCATTCCCGCAGCCTTCAATCAGTAAGGCTCGATATGTACTCACCTTCATAGACGATTTCTCTTGCTTTACTTGGGTATTTTTTCTAAAATTAAAATTGGAAGTATTTGAATGCCTTATAGAATTTAAATTACTTTCTAAGGATTAGTCTGGGTGTAAGATTAAGATACTCCGTATTGATAATGGGGTGGAGTATGTTAACAAAGATGTGCAGCAACCTTGTATTGATGCAAGTATACAACTACAACACACAGTGCCATATACACCACAACAAAATAGTGTCACGGAGAGGAAAAACGAGTTGTTAAAAGAGATGGGAAATTGCATGCTACAGTCCAAATCATTATCTCCTAAGCTATGGGCTGAAGTTATTAATTATGCAACATACATTTACAACGGCATTCCTCACAAAGCACTTAAAGGCACCACTCCATGTGAATGTTGGACTGGTAAGAAACCAAAAGTGTTGCACATTCACATTTTTAGTTCACGAGCATGGGCTCACATTTCGACAAATAAGAGGAAGGATTTGGAGCCTCAAAGTGTTGAATGTACCTTTGTTGGATATCCTGACAGTGTCAAAGGATATAGATTACTGGACTCTCACACTGAAAATTTCCTTGTAGCTTGAAGTGTGAAGTTTGAAGAAGAATCAATGCATGATTTTTCAGCAGACCCTGCCCAGGAACCACTTGTTGCCACTAATGAGGAAGAGTCTAAAACTTCTTCGAGAACTTTACAGTAGTCATCAAAGAAGCCTCTTGGGTCTGATTTAGGGGATGAGGAGTAGGTCATGGCTGCTCCAACTCAGCTACCAACTTGGGCAGAGAAAACCCTGCAAGATGCAAGTGAACTAGTCGGTGATCCTGCGGATGCGAGAAGGACTAGATCATAGTTTTTTGGGGCTCCTCAAGGCTTGGCTGCCACCAAACCATTACTTCCCACAGATTGCTATTTTACACTTGGTTCAGATCCACAGTCACACTTTTAGGCTACTAGAAACCCGCTTTGGGAGGCTGCCATGGATGAAGAGTACTCTGCTCTCATGGCAAACAACACATGGGACTTGGTTCCACTTCCAAAAGGAAGAAAGCTTGTTCGGTGCTGATGGACCTATTGAAAAAATATTGCTACAAATGGTGAGATTAGAAAGTACAAAGCTCGAATTGTTGCAAAAGTATACTCACATGGCATAGACTACACAGAGACATTTGCACATGTTGCAAAAATGGACTCCATTCGACTAGTTTTAGCCATTGTTGCTTCTCGCATATGGGAAGTTCATCACATGGATGTGAAGAGTGCATTTCTTCATGGAGATCTCAAGGAGGAGATATCTATGGAGCAACCACAGGGTTACATTTAGAACTCTTCCCTCGTTTGCAGATTAAAGAAATTTTTGTATGGCCTAAAATAATCTCCCAGAGCCTAGTATGCAAAGATGGATTCTTTCCTGCTTTCCATTGGATTCATTCGATCCAAATCTGATCCGAATGTTTATTTGTTGTAACATGATGATTCCATTTTTCTGATAGTACTTTATGTATATGAATTACTAATGAAAAGGAACCTTACCTCAGCTATTGATTTGGCAAAATCAACATTGCACGATTGATTTTCCATGACAGATTTGGGACTATTGCATTATTTTCTTGGTCTTGAGGTTTCTCAGTCTACTTTAGGGATCAAGATGGCACATTCTAAGTATGCATTAGATCTAATTTTCCACTTTCAGATGACAAAATTCAAGCCAACAACATCTCCCTTTCTTTCGGGGATCATATTTGAGGATGCGGGTACTACACCTTTGGTGGATAGTGCACTGTATCAACAGTTGGTTGGGAGTTTGTTGTATCTTACTCACACCTGACTTGATATATATTTTTTAGTAGGAGTTTGTTCCATATATATGCAGGAGCCCCATGATCTTCATTGGTAAGCTGCAAAGAGAATCCTTAGATATGTGAAATGTACTTCCAATTTTGGTATCTTTTATGTTGCAGATTGCCCACTTTCACTGATTGGATCCACAAATTCTGATTGGGTTGGTGATGGTACAGACCGCAAGTCCACCTTTGCTTATGTTTTCAGCTTTGGTTCAGGGCCTTTTTGCTGATCTAGAAAGAAGCAATCCATGATTGCTTTATCTACAGCCAAGGCAAAGTATATAGGTGCAGTGAATGCAGTTACACAGGTTGTTTGGTTGCAGGGGCTTCTCTTTGAGTTTGGTATTCAATATCCACTTCTGAATGTCATATTTTGTGATAATCAGGGGTTCATTCTGATATCGATTGATCCAGTTTAGAGGCAGAGGACCAAGCACATCGAGATTCACATGCATTAAATCCGCAAGTTGATCCGTGATTGAGTCATTTCACTGCAGTACTGCCCCACTGAGCAGCAGTTTGTAGACATCTTCCCCAAGTCTTTCATTGCAAAGAAATTTTCAGAACTAAGAGTTATGCTTGGAGTGGTGGATATGGCTAAGTAGGCCCTTCTAGCCACTTAGCCCTTTTTTCCTCTTTCTTTTTTTTTTTTTGGGGGGGGGGGGGGGGGGGTGGGCGGGGCACGTTCCCACGAGGTTTTCCCTCTATCTTCATTTTATGAGGAACTTTTATTTATTGTACCTGAGTACCTAACATGGCATCTTGGCCAGGACTTAGTTTAGATAAGTGAGTTAGGATGAAGGGGGGTTTTTGAATATAATCATAACATCTACATTTATTTTTTAGCCTAAGTATCCTTGACTTAGCCACATGCACTAAAATCATGTTCACACTTGGTTTTTGGTAAACTAGCTCGGTGGACCAACTTTCCCTTGTTTTTTACCTTTAAAGGCTTAATATTATGGAAATATTGGTCCAACCACTTTCTAAACAATTTAGACATCTAAGTTCATGTTCACACCTAACCACACCTCATCCACTTGAGTTATTTGAGGATTTGCATTCCACATGAAGATTCCCCCTTAAATCAAGGGATTTGGTCCACCGAACCATTTTAGCATGTTTTAAAGTTGCATTCCTTGGGAAATGCACCCTTTCTCATGCTTTCCTCGTGGCTGATAGTTGGCATAGTGGTCTTGAGTGATTGTTGCTATTTTAGGCCTCCCTTTAGCTTTTCTTAGCCTTTTCTAGTTTTTTTTACTAGTTTTTTCCTAGTTTTCTAGATTCAGAAATTTCTATATAACCGCCTCCCTTTGGGATTACAGGTTTGGTTTCTCATGTATTACTATTGTTCATAATTTAATACATTGATTTTATGAGCAAATTCTCTCTCCTCTCTTGAATATTAACAAATTACTTGTGTTTAATTTAACTAGAATTCTAGATCTATCGGAGTTTTTGCAGGAATTCTACGAAGTTATGGGTTCGGACCTTCTACAATCTTCTTCAAATTTTACATGTGGCTAACGCTCTTATGCATGAGTGAAAATGGACGATGTGGCATTCACTTGTATCATGATGGTCAATGTGGTAGAAGAACTTACATGAGGTATAAATTTTGCATGCAAACTTTATTTGACACAATTATTGCATCATATGAAAGGTATTCAAGTGTAGAATAAAACCAAGGGGTTTAGCACAAATGAGAGTTTTTTGACCCAAAAAATCATTGTTTAATGCCTTAAATTGGCTCTAAAAGGTTAAAATGCCCAATTCTCCAAAATAGAACTCTCTACTAAAAATGACATTACAAGCTAATTCCTCTAAATTTTCCACTCTAAACGGATTAAGATAGATGGGTAATATAATGATCCAATATAAATTTGCCAGTTATGTACTCTAAACCATCTTCTAGCTTGTCATTGTATATGCCATAAATGGTAGGAGATAAGGAACAAAATTACTTGACCACAATATTGCAGTTAATTTCTTCTGACAAGCCCTCAATATTGCTAAACTTGTCAATAACATTATCATATAATTTGTGCTACAACAACCTTCAACTCAAGATTAACTTTAATCTCTTACATCATATACTAAAGGTTTGATCTCGATACAATGTCAAAAGCTTTTATGAAGTCAATGAAAACACATAAGAAATCATGTTTATCATTGTGACACTCTACAATTATCTTAAGCATAATAAGGTGGTCCTTAGTTGAATGATAACACCAAAATTTGGCCCAGTCCTTAACTCTTTTTGCATGGCTTTATAACCATAGGCTAATATTCCTTTTTAATATAATTCAATAAATCTTGGCTAAAATGGGGCTAATCATGATAATCCAATAATTAGAGGGACTATTTTTATCCTTGATTTTAAAAATAGCTACAATGAAGCTTTGTGTCTAAGGTTTAGGGAAGCATATCTGAACTACTAAATTGAATAGCTTATGTATGTGAGGGATAAGGATAGGTACTCAAATTTTAAAAGTCTAAGATTGATAGCTTTCAGTGTCCTTAGCTTTACGATTTGCAAGCTACTTAACCGCAAATCCTATGTCCTTCATAAAAAACATAATCATTTATAGGAAAGCTTGGAATGGTGTTCATGGCATGAGGGGATTCATAAATATTTTTAATGTAAGAATTTCAACCATTCACTAGTAATCATATTATTTTATTTATATTTACAAATTAGAACTCACCTCCCCAATTTCTTATGATCAAGCTTAGAAAGGCATAAGAGACACTCTTACTTTCCATTAACATATTACCTTTTTCTCTTTTAAACAAAGGTGTTTCTTAGCTATTTTTCATTTGTTATCATACCAAGGCTTAGTTGTACTAGTAAATTTTTTATATGACAACTCAAGAAAGAACTTGTTAATGGAGGTTTACAAGGTTGTTTTAAAATTATGGTGGAAGTCTTCCATGTTGTCTGTATAAGTTAAGACATTTGATTCATGATTTAAATATTTAAAGTAAAGATCTAACTTACTTCAATATGGATTTTGTGCATGAAAAGGTTTATTGTTATAATTAAAGTTCTACAATTAGATTCAGGCTCATGGCAACTTAAAATGTCAAAATTTACAATTTGGTTGTATGCAAGGATACCACTTAGTCCATGGCACTACCTCCTAACTCATGAATACAAGTCATATTGTTTGACCTTTCCCATTTCATTACATCATTGCAAATTTTAAGGTCTTGGGAACTATGAAATTTGACTAGCTTGATACCAAACAATTCTCAGTTAGGTCTTCAAAATTTGTTTTATACCTATTAGCTAAAGTGAGGTCCTCATATACCCATAATATATTAGGTTGGAATCATTTCTTAATAGAATATATTGATTAATTGTAGTTATGGCATAAAAATATCTTAGCAAGAGGATATTACTTTCATTTCTCAAAATATAAATATCTTGTTATAAGGTATTATATGGACAAGTTCAGTTTAGACTGTTTTTCTTATAATAAGTGTGAAGTAACAAATTTCTATAGAAATATTCTTAGCATTTTTTCAAATATTTTTATGCAAATTCATTGATTGAGAGGGTCTACCTTATGAAGCCAAATATGAGGAGAAACATTCTTTCTTATGTAACAAGATATGTAATGATGGAAAATCCAACTTTTGCTACAACTTAGCTTCTGATTCATAGAGAATTCTACGAAATTTGGAACCTCAATAGGTTCTACCCAAATTCAATCTTAATCTAGATGGAATTCCATATGGGAATTCTACCCATTTTTGCTCTGAATGAGTTCTATTAATCCCGTGTACTTCATCTATAGTCTCTCACACAGATGAACTATCTTCTAATATGGGTTACATCCATAGATTTTTTTTATTCGCTCAACTAAATTCAAAAATTAATATTCATGGTTCAAACAAATAGTTGCATGCATTGATCTTCTGTATCAATTCACCCATTCCACAATTTCTTGTTGACGTGCTAGCAATTTCCTTCAAATTGCAATTCCACTCCAATGATTTACCCCTTCGAATTTGACCACACATTGGTCAAGACTTATTTCATTCCACACATATTGTTAGCATCCTCTTTTGGTGTTCGATCATTTCTCAATGTAGAGCATCATGCACAATCGCCTCAAGATGGTTCAATTCTCTATCATGCAAACAACTACACATGCATATATCTTCGTTATTTCATTTACTTAGTCATAAATTGTCCTTAATCCTTACCCAAGATTACTTCTTCACATGCCATATTATAAGTTAATCTATGATCAGTTTCAAGCTTCACACATGTGTTGAAACTATGCTAATTCTAGATTTCACAAAGACCTGAATTCTTCTCAGGCACATAAACACAAAAAATTCATGAACACAATAAATTTATGAAAACTCCATTCCATTAATTAAAATATGCACACACAAAAATACTCGTAAACTCTCTTGTTGAGCCTCTTGGCCTAATTCTACATTCATTTGGCCATTAGCCTTGCCCTTACAATGATTAAATACAAAGTTAGAAGAAAAGTAGTTTTTTCTACATCCGTAAATCACTGCTTGATTTATTCCCTAAAGATATCATGATTTATTCCATAAATATATTGTGATTTATTCCCTAAATCTCTCATGATTTTCAAGGGAAATTATTGTTTTTCTTATGGAAAAAATCTCTCATATCGAGAGATTTCTAAAACTATTCTATAATAATTAAAATAAACTAATAATATTTACAAACAAAGAATTATAATTCTTTTTAAATTTTGAAGCCCCTTTTGGAGCTTTATCTCCAAAATGTCTTGATTTTTTTAAAATGGCTTGGAAGTTCATATGATCCTATATGAGACTCCCAATGTAGAAAATTTATGACCTCCTAGTCATTAGCCTTTGATGAACCAATCCTCCTATATCCCAAACTTTGCACTGTAGTTGTTCATCTGTTTTTTAATGCTTGTGTTCAATTGCTTCTATTGTTGTTACCTTCTAATTCCTAGGCTTTTGGACTTTGTTTTGCATCTTTTCATTAACCTTACTGATGCAATCTTGTACATTCATTTTTCTATTGTTGTTGTCTTCCTTTCTTACATCAGTGTGCACTCTCTCTGAGACTCTCATCAAAATGTTTTCCAACCTATCTATTTCAACATCTAATTCATATTTTAGTTGAAATTCATTGTTGCCTTCTCTCAACTTTTGCATAAGAAATTCAGAATTATTATATTTCTCCTCCTCCCCAGTATACATCTTTCCACATATGTTTAAGATAATTGAATGTCTTCTTCCTTGTTGTCTTACAACAGAAATATTGTTGTCTTCTCGTTGAAATGTGTTGCTTTTATTGCTTACCAATAGTTGCATTTTATTTTCATGCATTCCACTATTATATGGAACTCTAAATTGTTCCTCAAAATCATTTGGGCTTGTAAACTCTATGAAACCTTCATTACCTGTATCTCTTGCCATCCATTTCTCTAAAAAAATCATCTCTTCCTCGAAATATCTAAACATTTCCTTTGAATGTTGTACTTGAGGGTCAATTTCATCTTCCAAAACTAGTTCAAGTTATGTTTCTTTAATCACATTTTCATGTTCATCAACATGTCCTGCAACCTCATAATCAATTTCAAAATTAAAATTTACCTTTGGTTCGATAGATGTTGTAAGAATCCATTCATTACTAGGCACTTGTGAACATGTTTCATCTATGGATGTAATCTCTTCTCTTGGCTTAGGTCCTCTCAACAACTTGTCCAACAACTCTAATTCTTATTCATGCCTATCAAGCATTGCATCTAAATGTTTTTTCTTCTCTCTCCTTTGACTGTCTCCATTAGTCAAATTTAACCTATTATTTGCACCAATAGGTCCTTGCAACTTCTTACCAACAATTTCGTTTATGAATTGTACATGATCTTCACTCTAATTGTCTTTAATAGAAAATTTTGCTTCATATCCTCTCGTAGAAAAATTCTAATTTTGTTCTTAAGTTATTCTTTTGCAAAGCATATTTCTATCATATTCATTCATCTTCATGACAACTTCAAATGATTATGCTTCTTCCTTGTCTATGCAACCTGAAAACATACACAAATCATTAGATTTAAAATCAAAAGGTTTTGTGGCCTTATTTAATGCTTCAAACATCAATTTCTCATGTTAATTTGAACTTCCATAATAGTTCATGAGACTTGTAGTAAGTTTATCATTATCTTCATCCTCCTCTCCAAGGATATCTCCTTGCTCTAGTGTAGAATTTCATCCACAATTCCATTAACTGGAACTTATTTAGTATTTCCTTCATTAGGAAACTCTCTAGTATCTACAACTGCATGACCTGCATTCATAAGAATTTCACTAGTTTTAAAATCATGATATCGTTGCATCTAATCAGCTCCTTCATCCTCATTTTCACCAAGAATAGGTCTTTGTTAAAGTTCACAATAGTGAACTTTCATATTTGTTTCTTTGAATTCTCTCCTCAACCAAGCACACAACCTATGCTTCAACTACATCTGCAACTTATGCCACTTTACTTTCTTCTGCATAATCCATCCGCATATTTGGTCTTCCTCACCTTCCTAAAGAAATTGCATTAGTACATTCAGTTGTATTTTTATCTCGACAACTTCTGGGTAAACTTCCTCTTGACTCATTCTTCTCTTTATGCCATTTGATTTGGCATCTTCTTTTCTTCTATTATGGTTTCTCTCTAAACCCATGACATGACTTTCAGTAGTCATATTCCTTCTTCCTTTGTGAACTTCACCTTGTCCGCTTGTAGACTACACCCAAGCCTCTACAACAATAAGTTACTCCTTAACCTATTACAATACCCTCACCAAGCTATCTCTAAGCCCAACATTTTGGTATACTCGGTTCTCTCCTCTAGAACCTCTTGATCTTATCTACTCCTTTTAAGCTTATGATGATCTTCACTTCCACCTATCCTCCTCCTTCTAAGCTAAGATGGAACTTGCAAAGGTTCTTTTCCACAATTTCTCAAGAAATTCCACTGTTCTTGGTTACAATCCTCCTACTATATTCATCCTCGTCACTGCTACCTATAGTCAACAATTACTTTCACAAATTAGTTGAAAACATAAGACAACTTCACCTCTTTGTTCAAGTTCATTTGAACATGCATACTACTATTGCAATCTTCAATCCTTCTGTTGGCTCTATTATTACAATCATTTAGTGTTCTTCCTCATCCAAAGAACATTCTTCTGGGTAGGGGCGAGGTGGATGCCCTTGCCGCCTCTGCACTGATTTGGCTCTTCCTATGTAGCGGTAGTTGGTTTTGCTTTGGTTTTTACAGGCTATCCAGATGGAGCATTGAGGGAACAAGGATGTGGAGGTTCTATCTCTGCATTGTTTTGTGTCGCATCAATGGCTCGTTTCACTGGTTTTTTGCTCGCTATTGTGGATGTTTGGGGCAGATGTCTTTCCTCTGGTTTGGTCTGATCTTGGAGGAGAGTTTTGAGGGGGTGGGGAAGGAGTGGCTACCCTGGCGGCTCTTTTCCCATTTTGTGCCTCTCCTTCTTGTCTAGGCAACGTGATCTAGCACATTCTGTTCTTTTCCTCCATCCACAGGAGCTATTTTCTTTTAGAAGGGCTATGGTGCCGGATCTACTCTCGGTGCTGCACCTCTGCTCTTTTTTGCTATTTTGTAATAGATTTGGATATCTTGTTTGGGTCTATTTTGTTGCAGATTTGTTGGGTTTCTCATACCTATTATTTGTTTCCCTTTCTAAGGGCTTTCTGGATACTTCTTTGGGAGTATTGTTTTGTAGTGGCTCTATCCACATTTCAGCATATGCTTCATGCATCTACAACATGTAATCTTCTAAATCTTCTGATTAATGAAAATTACGAATTTTCTCCTCGGAGGAAAAAAAGGTAAATTTTGTTTACAGATTTTGCTTTTATGATTTTTTAAAATATATTTTTAATATTGAATTACATGTTAAAAAAAATCACTAATAAATCCTTTTAAAATGTGCAAAGATAAATTTGTAATTAATTACAAATTGAATACATTAAATAACATCAAAATTCACAAATGTATATCAATTTCAAAATATTCCATAACAAATATATCGGAAGTCATTTTTTCTTATGAATCGTTTTACTTAAAACATATGACATACTTTCACGAATTCATCTATTATGTATGTCAAAGAAAAAAGGCATTCAATAAAATTAAAAAATCATAAATAATGTAAACTGAATTGAATTTAGATATAAGAATATGTTTAGTAATAAGTATTATTTCTATTTCAAATAACAATAATATCAAAATTGACATGATAAAATATTTTTTATAGCCAAAGTGAATCTTGAAGGGGAGTAATGACACATTTTACTTATAACTAATTTTCAAGTCCATAAGAGCCATATTCTCTTCCAATTCCACTCATCTTGTATCCTCCAAGTGGAATGTCTAGACTAACTGCAAGATAGCTATTAATCCACACAGTTCCAGCTCAAAGAGATCTAGAAAGTTTGTTTGCTATATTTATATCTTTAGTAATGATTCCAGCTCCTAAACCATAAATAGTTTTATTTCCTCTCCCTATTACTTCTTATATGGTTCTACATCACACAAGTTAATAGTAACTTTAGTCTTAAACCAACATATATATATAATCTTAATCATTGTAAAAGCGAAGAATTCTATAAACATCATGAATTCTTACTTAAACTTTAGGATGGACCTAACAAGTCCAAATATTTCTTCCTTTGCAATCTACATATCATCCTGCACAAATTTTGTTGAAATAATAATTCTCTAGAAAATGCACATGTCAAAACAAATTTTCTATATATGTATTAACATTTTAACAAATAAAAATTAGATAAATAATACCTCAACATCTGAGAATATTGTTGGTTCAATGTAAAATCCTTTGTCACCCAAAGAATTTCCACCGAATAATAAGTTAGCTCCATCTCTTTTTCCATAATGAATATACTCTAATACTTTTTCATATTGCATCTTATCAATCAAGTCAGGGCCTCGCCAGATGGGAGGTCATAGTATCAATTCCCGAAAGCCCTTGGGGTCAGGTCTTGCAGTAGGCCGAGGGGCATCAACCCAAATTTTTCCAGTGGATGTAGCGCCATTGGTTGACCGAAGGTGTCCGTGAACGACGCGTGCAAAAAAAAAAACTAAAATATATATATATATATATATTATATATATATATATATATAATATATATTATATATATATATATTATATATATAATATATATATATTATATATATATATATATATATAGATAGATAGATAGATAGATAGATAGATAGATAGATAGATAGATAGATAGATAGATACACACACACACAACAAGCATCATTTAAAATAATATATAGACAAATAGATAAAACAAAACATTATTTAAAACATAGTTACCTATAATGTGATGATGATGAGTGTCCACTAAGAGAAAAATCATCTATCATAACTTATGAATATAAGAGATAACTTGAAATTATTTAGAATTTTATTTATGTGCTTGAAAATATTTAAAAGAAGTGTTCCAAGATCACCATTGTGTCGCTCAATTAAAAATTTAGGAAGGTTGGTGGTGTGAAAAATCTTTTGAAACTAAAATCTAATCTCAATATTTGTAGTGTGTTATAAGAGAAGCATTTCTTATCTTCAACCCTCTTAGTATTACAAAGTTAAAATAAACGTTCATGCCTAGGCATTTAGGAATTTACCAATGTCTAGTTTTAGTATGGAATTCATGAGAATTAGTTCTTATTTTAGCAAGGCCGATTTTCTTCTTTACACTTGTTAGGACAGAGAGATGTTTTTCTATTAAAGAGTAGACTTGATAATTCCCTTGTGATATCTTAATTTTCCTCTTCCCTCTAACTCTCTATTGCAATAGATTTTCTCCTTAGAATGTGAAGCAATAATATTTAATATTATTCTCATTTTGACCCATGGGGTATAGAAAAATGGTGACAACATGCATTTACTAAGGCACTTCTTGTGTTAAGGTATCATTTATAAAACCCCATGGACACAAAATCCAATCCTATTAATGGTTAGTTCCCCGAGATGGGTGGAATCCCTAAGTGATTTTGACATCTTAAATTCCACTAGGTTGCATCTTCTTAGCCATATGCTAGTCTTGCAAGTCATAGACAAACTATTAAATAGTGAATATATTATCCTTATCTTGCAAAATAATTTCTTCCTTTATTCCCAATAGTTTAGCCAAGATTAAGCATCCTTGTGACATCCTTTCTTGAGACAAAAGGTGGTTTTGGCTAGAATGAAGAAATTTTAGGAAGCCTTTTATATTCCTTGTTGTTTAACTTGTTCTTATACATTAGGTACTTGGTCATACTTATGATCTCAATGGGGGAAGGGTTTCTTCAATGAAGAGGATAGAATAAGATGTATTCCCTTTAATTTTGAGATTATAGGTTATAAAATTATTTTGTATTTTATCGCCCTTTCTTGATGACTCTATAGAGATATTACATCCCCAAACTTCACATCTAGATAAAATAACAAGAGTAACAAGAGTATCAAAGAGTAATTTTTCTTTATCCAAAATCCAAATTTACACTAATTTACAATTTTTTCAATCCCATTATAATATTTAGACCCACCATTTATCATTTCCTCATTGTTATAATTCTAGCCAAGCTTTTGATGAATATCAATTCTAAGATTTTGTATGAAGGAACTTTATCCAAGTTTTTGTTATCATATATGAAAGTATTGCAGATGATGTTAGTGGATTTAATTATCATGGCTTTTGTTTTATTAATATTTGGGGTAATATCCACACGAGTAGAAATCCTTGAGAATTTTTATTTGCTTACAAAGATCATAGGGACTCCTTACCAAAAGAATGATATCATTAGCATAAAGCATAAGAATGATGACTATACCAATAATAATAGATCTGATGTAATGATATGTATACTATCATGGATATTACATTAGAAAATTTCATCACAACTAATCTAATAGAATTACTAAAATTTTTATTATGTATGGTTATTCTTCCCTTTGAATCTTCAATTATTTATTTACTTCAATTAATTTGTTGAAATGAGAGAAAGATAGAATAGAAGAAATTCACACACCATCCACAATAGTCATAAAAGTTTCTTTGGGATACCCTTATGTGAGAAAAACTAGCTAAATGATGAGTGTAATGCTCCCTCCCACCCTCTTGGACTTCCCTAATATTAGTGGGAGGTGTTACTTTTATCTAACCCAACCTCCATAGTTTCCTCATGGAAACGAGGTTACAAAATTTTCTTCCTTCCCAAATTTTGCACAAACAACTTTGGACAACACCATCACATCTAGCTCATCAAGAGCTTTCCACAGAGATAATGTTTACCCTGATTCGACTCTTGGATCAAAATATATGGTCATTTTAAGTTTATTGTCTTAACCCCTTGCCAAATCAGCAAGCTACCCACCACATAGCACTTCCACCTCAAGAGTGGTCCACCATGGCACTACCACGACATAGTGTCACCACACCATCGTGCCACACCCAACTGCTAAAAGCATCCTTCTCCTAGCATTTCGTAGCATGAAATAAAATTTTAATATCAAGTGATGATGACAATTCTACATCCCGCGGTTTTCGTCAACTGGGGCTCGCCTACAAAATTCACTGAGAATCCTTCTAGGGACCCACATTCCATAGTGACATGCCTTTGGTCTATGTTGTCTTCCTTGTCAACACCATGTAGCTTCCCTATGTCGGGTGGCACCAATGACCACTTCCATGTGACACCCTCTCATGTATCACACTAACATCTAGAACCTTTAATGGCATCCATGTAGTCTCACTTACCTACATGGGATCCTATCACCTCAGCCCATTCGAGGGCCCCACAAGGTCCCAACCCTTCTTGTAAACCAACAAATTCACGTTACATGATTTACAGTTGATTGGCGAAATTTTCACGTTGAACAATATGTCTCTATGAATTGCCTCTGGGATGTACTTTTACCCAATTCTTAGGACCAACACAAGTTTATTTCTTGACATTAACCTTTTCGTCCCATGGATATGTATCTTCAGTTCCTGTGATGTACATTCTCCTATCTATTGACAAGAAAAATTTCCCAACATGTCCTGTGCCTTCCATCAATAGTGGCATCTACCAACACCCGAGCAAACCCTCTACTACACCTCTACAGTGTATGAAGAATTTGGCAGTGATGGGTACTTTCCTGCTTATGTCTCTTGCTAACCACGCATCCTTTCACAACTACCCCTTAGTTATCCTAGTGTGGCACAAACATCTCACAAAAGGTAATGGAGATTTCTCCATCCCTCACTCTTGTTAACACCACACCCTTAGCCAATCATGATTTTCTTTACAAGTTAAGCTATTTCATCCTGATCTCAAGCTTCTCACCTTAGACTTAGTAACTTAAGTATTCTTGGGAATACACACAGGCTCCCTTGAGAAATATTGTTTCCTAGAACACTGCTCACTATATAAATTAAGTCTTCATTTCCATACCGACGCTCAACCATCACTATCGACATAATCCCTATCCAAATAATCCTATAAACATGTCCTTTACTAGACAATGGAAAAGACAAAGAGTGCCTAACACTGCTTTCTGTATCAAGCATAATAGCAACATACCATCCCCCAAATTGGTCGCAACACAACACCATCAAACCCATTAATAAAACATGAAATGTAGCATAAAATAAGTCAACAAATCTAATCCAACAAATAACCTTGTCCATGCCAACAATAAGATTTGCACGTTATAAATTATCTTTGTAACCCAAAGTAGTATCAACAATTAACCATGAAAAAATTCACAATTACATCTCAATAAGGATGAGCGGGAATAACACCACTCCTGTATAAACAATACTAATACAACCATTGTTATTATCCATAACAACATCATTTCACATTCATAATGAAATAGAATACAAGTGATTACACTTGTTTTTATTACTTAATGACTGGAGACCTAGGGAGGGACTTCCACTCTCCACCCAATCGTAGGCTGATGGAACTGTAATCTTTCTTGTAGTTGACCACACCCAAGCCAGATTCATATTTTAAGGAGTAAGTGCTCAAGTGAATTAAAATTGATGCTAATCAAATTGATCGCACAAGACTCTACATACCACCCCATCTCCACCTACTTAGATTGGGATGATATCTTCTAGTGTCTCCACTTGTTCACCTAGGAATCCATAACACACTAATGTCCATCTACTAATCCCGGAGATATTACAAACACAAAAGAATTTTTTTCCTCTTTAAGTCAGTGATCTAGAGTACATTGCATTCCACCTACTACAGCTCATTGGATTCCATAAAGCATAATGTCTCCACATGTTCTTCCTCTTCAACCATGCTTCAAATATTTCTCCCACTCTAGCGTTAATGTTTGCACTAGCATTCTACTTCAATTCTGAAAGTTCACTTGCAAATCCCTATATGCCTAACTTGTCATATACCACCCACAACACACTACCCATGTATGTGAACTTTGCCAATATCCACCACACTTGATCATTGCATTTAGTTCACTCTTCTCCACTTGAATGAATAATGTCTTATTTTTTATTAGCTCCTCCTTTTTCCCCACTGACCCCCTTGCGGCCCTTGCATGTTTACTGGATAGTGCAACCCACAAAGAAAGATAGAGGGTGTATGGGCTTGTCCTCCACTCAAGAATCCTATACTCCACCTCCTTTCTTGCCATGAAGGCCATTAAACCCAGTTAGAAGTTGGGCCATTAAATGAATAACCTTGACTTAACCAATTCCCAAGCAACTCCTCCTCAAAACCTTGAATCCTTGTCCACTCCTCACAACTAGTCATTGTGCTTACATTTCAAAAAATATTTGCATGAATTACAATTCAAAAGGATAGTTACAAGGGAGGTAGCTAAGAAGGGCTATTATAGTGAGGTTGATTTGCTCACTTTTATTTAGTATGAAAAATGTGAAAGTATAGATAAATAAGTATCTTTTATGGAGTAACTTGAGACCTATGACATGAAAGTATTTTATTGAACCTTAACCCCCTCTATCTATTTCCTCTAACTTCCTAATTATAGATGTTTTTCCCAACTATGGAGAAAAGTACAATATCATATAATGGAACCCTGACTCCTCCTAATGGTCTGGTATTTAACATAGCTTAATAGCCAACTAGGGGTAAGGTTTGACTCCCTCAACCCTTAACTAGAGTTATGGGTTCAAACCTTCTAGATTATTCTTAAAATTTCACATGTGGCTAACCTTCTTATGCATGAGTGGCAAGGGTTGATGTGGCATTCACTTGTACCATGGTGGTCAACATGGTAGGTGAACTTATTGGTGGCATAACTTTTGCATACAAAATTTATTTGACACATTTATTGCACCATTTGAAATGTATCTAGGTGTATATTAGTACCAAGGGATCTAGCACAAGTGAGAGTTTTTCAACCCAAAAAAAAACGATTTTTTATTCCTCAAAATGGCTCTAGAAGGTTACAATGCCCAATCCTCCAAAACTAGGATTCACTACTAAAAATGACCATGTAAACTAATTCCTCCAAATTTTCCACTCTAAAAGCATTGAGATAGATGGGTAATATAATGATCCACTTTGAATATGCAACTTTCTTATTCCAAACAATCTTCTAACTTGTCATGTATATGCCAAAAATGGTATGAGACAAGCGACAAATTTGCTTTACCCCAACATCGCAATTAATTTATTTTGAATGGCCCTCAATATTCCTAAACTTGTCAATAACATTCTCATATATTCTTGCTACAACAACCCTAAAATCAAGAGGAAGTCTAATCTCTTCCATCCTATTCTAAAGTTTGGATCTTAGTACAATGTCAATTATTTTATAAAGTCAATGAAAAAACATGGGATATCAATTTTATCTTTGTGACACTCTGCAATTATCCTAACCATAACAAGTTTGTCCTTAGTTGAATGATAGCACCTAAAATTGACTTGGACTTTAGCTCTTTTTTCATGGCTTTCTAACCATAGAATGATGTTCCTTTTCAAAATGATTATGTAAAAACTGGATAAAATGGGGCTAATCATAATATTCCAATAATTAGAGGGACTATTTTATCGTTGATTTTAAAAATAGGTACAACAAGGCTTTGTGTCCAAGGTTTATGGAAGCTTATCTTGACTACTAAATTGAATAGCTTGTGTATGTGAGGGATAAGGATAGGTATTCCAATTTTAAAAAATTAAGATTGGTAGCTTTTAATATCCTTAGGTTTACCATTTGCAAGCTACTTGACCCCAATTCTATGTCCTTCATAGAAAAAATTTCATCCTCTATAGGAATGTTTGGTATGGTGTTCATAGCATTAGGGGATTCATAAATATTTTTAAGGTAATAATTCTAGTCCTTCATTGGGGATCATGTTAAAATCTTCATATTTACAAATCAAAACTTGCATCTCGAACTTCTTAGGATCAAGCTTAGAAAGGCATAAGAGATGCTTTTACTTTCTACTAATATAGGACCTTTTTTTCCTTTTAATAAGGCCTTTGTTCATATTTACCTTATACACTTTTAAGGAATCATTAGAAGCATATATAACAACTTTCTTAGCTAATTTTCATTTTTTACCATACTAAGGATTGGTTGTGTTATTAATTACATGACACCTCAAAAGAGAACTTGTTAGTGGAGGTTTATTGGGTTGTTTTAAAATTATGATAGAAGTCTTCAGTGTTGTCTGTATAAGTTAAGAGATTTAATTCATTTAAATATTTAAAGTAAAGATCAACTTTGCTTCTATAAAAATAAAGTTTCCTTTGATAATCAAAAATTTATTCTATGGGGCTTTTGTGCATGAAAACATTTAACGTTATAGTTAAGGTTTGTGATCAAAGTAAGGCTCATGGTAATTTAAAATGTCACAATTTACAATTTGGTTATATGCAAGGATATCAAATATCATGTGGTCCATGAAACTACTTCCAAACTCATGAATACAAGCCATCTTATTTTTACCTTGCCCATTTCATTACGCCATTGCAAATTATAAGGTCTTGGGAACAATATAATTTGACTAGCTTGGTACCAAACAAAGCTCTTATATTTCTTTATTAACCCTAATTATTTCATTACATTATTTAGGAATGCATATTATTAATTTATAATCCTTATTATTATTATTATTATTCCAATTGTTGTCGACCCTAGGGTTTTGATATTGTGCTTACTCTTATTGTCAGGTGTTATTATTTATTCCTCACTTGCTCTTCTTCCATACTCCTGTCTTGACAATGTACCTAGTTGGAGGCTTTGAAACATCAACAACAACAATGGTATATGTGGATCTTCCACCCTCAATCAATTACCAAACAAATTCTCAATTAGGTCTTCAAAATCTCTTTTGTACCATTAGCTAAATTGAGGTCCTCTTCTAGCCATGATAGACTAGTTTGGAATCGTTTCTTAATAGAATATATTGATTAATTGTAGATATAGCATTAAAATATCCTAGCAAGAGGATATTTCTTTCGTTTCTCGGACTATAAATATCTTGTTCTAGGGTATTATAGGGGCAATTTTGTCTAGACTATTTTTCTTATAATAAGTGTGAAATAAAAAACTGTTATGTAAAAGTATGCCAATTTTTAGGTCATAAAAAAATTTGTTTTCAGGTGCAATCACTACCAATTTCATTGATGAAGTCGAATTAGACGTTGTGCCATTGGATATTTCTAGGATTGTGTTGGGAAGCCAGTAGTTGTATGATAGGAAAGTCATTTTCCATAGATTTGAGAACAAATATCATTTGTTCAAAGATGGAGTGGAGTATATTGTGAGAGCTCATCATAGAAAGTTTAATCTGTCTTTGGCAAGCGCAGGGCAAATGAAGCAACTGGTCAATTCCAGCAAGAATCTCGTGCTCCTTATGATCAAGCAGAGGAATGACACGGAGCATGAATCCTTTGCAGGCTGTGACGAGAAGTTGAAAGCTGAATTGGTTGATGTGGTCAATCAATATGGAGACATGTTTCAAGAACAAAGGGATTGCCACCAGAAATGGGAATTCAACATGAAATTTAGCTACAACAAGACTGTCCACTCCCAAATATCGGTGTGTATCAAATGTCAATTTTGGAAAGTTTATAAATTAAGAAACAAGTCCAGAATTTTTTAGATAAAGGTGTAATTCGTCCCTCTACTTCGCCATGTGGTTCACTAATTGTTTTGGTACCCAAGAAAGATGGAACAATGCACATCTGTGTAGATTATTGAGCTTTGAATAAAATTACCATAAATAATTGATACCCACTACCCAGAATAGATCATTTGCTAGATCAGTTGAAGAATGCGAAATATTTCACTAAATTAGACTTGAGAAGTGGGTATCGTCAAGTTAGAATAATTGAGTAGGATATTTCGAAGACTGCTTTTAAAACTAAACAGGGATTGTTTGAGTGGTTGGTTATGCCTTTCAGTCTTTGTAACACTCCATCTACATTCATGAGGGTTATGAATGTTGTTTTAAGATCCTTTCTTGATGAATTTGTAATTATCTATTTAGATGATATTTTGATATTCAACAAATCACGAGAAGAGCATGTCGAGCATGTGAATAAAGTTTTGGATGTCGTGACAAAAGAACAATTATTTTTGAATATGTCTAAATGTGAATTTGGAAAAGCTTCCTTAGTGTATTTGGGCCACATAATTGGAGGAGGTGACTTGAAGATTGACCCCTATAAAGTTTAAATCATTGTGAATTGACCAATACCCAAATCAGTGATAGAATTAAGGAGTTTTTTGGGAGCAACATAGTACTCAAGGAAGTTCATTGCTAAATTTTCTTCCATAGCAACTCCACTACATGCTTTGACCAGCATGAAAGTTGTCTTCCAGTGGGGAGGAAAATAGCAAAAAGAATTTGATGCTTTAAAACAAAAGATCAGTTCAGCCCCATTTTTAGCATTGTCAGACTTGAAACAACCCTTTGAAATACAAACAAATGCAAGTGACTATGCCATGGGTATAGTTCTTTTACAGCATAGTAAGCCCATTTCATTTCATTCTGAAATTTTTAATGGTGTTGTTATTAATTATCCTACATATGATAAAGAGCTTTATGCATTGGTGCAAAGTGTGAAGAAATGGAAGCATTATTTGATGGGAAAATAAATCATTATTCACACTAATCATCAACCTTTGCAATATCTTCAATCTCAAACAAAATTGTAGCAAGCAAGGCACTTTCATTGGATGGGATTCTTACAACAATTCCACTTGGTAATCAGGTACAAGAGAGATCTTATAACAAAGTTTTTGATATGCTTTCTAGATCGATTGTTAATGCAACGATTTTACTCGAGAATCATTTTGTTTTTCCTGAAACTTATGTTGAGCAATATGCACGTGATGCTGATTTTCAAGAGGTATATTTAAACTTGAGTCAAGGCCACCAAGTTGAGGAATTAGGCTACCATGTTCATGATAATCTGTTGTATCATTCGAGAAAACTTTGTGTTCCACAGGGAGAGAGAGTAAATGTCACAAGGGAAGCGCACACTTCTCTTATTGCTAGACATTTCAGTGTAAGTAAAAAATATGTGCAGTCAGTAAACCTAGTAATAGGAAGTTAGGATTGTACACACAACTTCCAGTACCTTCACATCCATGGGAGAATGTTTCTATGGATTTTTTAGGAGTTCTTCCTTTATCAAGGAAAAGTCATGATTATTTGTATGTATTTGTGGATAGGTTCAACAAAATGTGCATATTAATGCCTTGTAAAAGCAAATTACAGCTGAACAAACAGCTCAACTTTTCTTTCAAAATGTATGGGTTCATTTTGGATTACCTACTTCTATTATAAGTGATCGTGATTCCTGATTTGTTGGGAATTTTTGGTCAACTTTATGAAACTTGATGGACACCAAGTTAAAGAAAAGTACAGCCTTCCATCTGCAAACAAATGGTTAAACTGAAGTGGTTAACAAGATAGTTATTCATTTTCTAAGAGGAAATTGCAGCAAACATCTTAAGTTGTGGGATGTACAGTTGCATTATATTCAACATGCTTACAACTGAGCAAAACACTCTTCTACTCTAACTTTTCCTTTTGAGGCATGTCTTGGTTATTTGCCTAAATTGCCTTTGGATTTCATATTTGAGAAATATGTAGTTGTATATGGACATAGCGACATAAACAAAGAAAAGAAATTCATTAAGAAAATTTAGTTGATTCACCAAACAATTCAAGAACAACTAGAAAAGAGTCAAGGTAAGTATAATGCAAGGCATGATAAGCATTGTGTGGATAATCGGTTTCAAGTAGGTGATGAAGTTTGGTTATACATTAGCAAGGAAAGGCTTCAAGGTGAAGGTAAAAATCTGAAACCAATTCATTATGGTCCATTTAAAATTCTAGAAAAAATTGGTAATAATGCTTTCAAGATTGATTTCCCTTCATATATGCAAATATATTCCGTTGTTAATGTTGCAAATTTGAAATTGTATGAATCTCCTTTGATTAAATATCAAGGAGAGAATGTTCAAATTCCATCTATTGAAGATTTTTCTCCATAATTCCTTGATGTGCTTCAGCAAGACACTATCGCAATCACAATGTTTTGTTGTGTTAACAAGACCATAAGAGCCTGCAACACTTGTCGATTGTGATTTGTGATATGGCCGATTGGATATAGCCTGTCGTGCGGCGAATTTCTCACCCCGTTAGTAGATTTTGGAGAGGAAATGGGGTTTTTGGTTGATTTGGAGCAATTTGTGGAACAAATAGTGGAATAATTGGAGAAGTCATAACTTCTTCAGTTCTTATCCAAATTGGATGCAAAAAGAGGTTGGATAGCCATTTTTGAGGATTCTGAACTCGTTGAGATAGGTTTCAAAGGCATTTGAGCATTGTAAACACATGTTTATTGTAATTTGAGTATAATAGAGAGGCCCAAGCCATTGGAAGCTGGACCAAATAGACGTAGCCCAAGGGGGTTGAACTTCTTTATCATGTGTTTTTTGTGTGTTGTATGTTGATGTTATTTGCCATTAGTCGTTCAACATATGTTTAATGTTAAATTGTTTCTAAGATTTATATAAGAAACTCTCATAAGAATTAATTAATTAAGCAAAAGTATTGAATCCTTAAGCACTTGATAAGCAAATGATAAGCATCTTGGGTTTTAATCTGAATGGGGAATTAGCACAACATTACTAATCTGATCGATTTCAAATCAATGCAACATAATACAAATATGAACATAAACACAGAGATGCAGCAGAAATAAATCTTTATTTCATTAATATCAATTAACTGAAAGATGCTTACATATAGAATGGAAATAAACTAGCTTGGGCGATTGTAGTTTATCTTTGAGAAGAGATGTGGTGGCTATGTCTCTAAATTGTGTTACAATGAGGCTCAAGGGCCTTTTTATTATTGAACAACAAATGGAAACCCTAAAAAACTAAAACCCTAACCCTAAGAGATGGAACTCCAAGTCTTGATGGGCCTTGTTGGGGTTAGTTGGGCAGCCAACTTCTAGTGGTCGTAGCTTGGTCATATGATCTTAGTTTGATGTGTATGATACCTCATTAGAAAGATCTCTTTGATTATTGTAAGATTTGTAGCATGCCCCTACTTGTTGAAGACCTTAAAAAAATATCTTTTAGGGGTTCAAAATAGCTTCGAAAGTTTAGGACCCAAAAAAAATACTAAAAATAGTAAATGCTAATATAATCAAGGAAACGGATGAAACAGACTGGAGGTCTAGGTGGAAT
The DNA here is from genome assembly GCA_000404065.3 of Pinus taeda. Lineage (NCBI taxonomy): Eukaryota > Viridiplantae > Streptophyta > Pinopsida > Pinales > Pinaceae > Pinus > Pinus taeda. The sequence goes on from APFE030028738.1 coordinate 77,683, forward strand.
AGGCGGGTGGCCACCAATATCCTCTTGTATCATTATTCCATTGATATTTTTCTGAATACTAACGTTATTATGATTTGAAAAAATTCAAAACATTTTGGAGTTATCAAAATAATAAATAAAACATGATACCTATGAGGATGAATCCATGATCTCTTTCTTTTCTAGACAAACAACTTAATCATCACTCCAATTCCTTGATCAAAAATAATTTGAAATTAAATAATACTTCAATTAAGGTAATTTTAAACCCTGAATTAAGGTATAAACCTCAATCAACAATTTAAAAACTAAGAAATCTTCTTTATTTTTAAAGTTTTCATAGATTTGTAACTTCCAAAAGGTGAAATACCATAATTTCTTCTATAAAAAATGGTGGTTTGGCACTTGTAAATTCATCACTAAATTCTCTATATAATGAGATACATTTTCTCATTTTAAATTTCATATTATATTTTTAATTTATTTTATTCTATTATTCATTGTATCTATTTCTCTTTAGAGTAATGAAAACACCAAAAAAAAAAATTAATTAATAAACTAAATTAAACGAAAAAATAGATATAGTTGGATGTTTCCTCTTCAAAAGGATATTTATTCTTTAATTTAGCATAGATAGGATTATTGGAGCACAAAGCTATATGAAATACCACTCAATTGTTAATTTAGGATGTTTAAAAATTGAAAATATATGTTTCCAAAAAATTCACATGCTTACATTATATGTAGATTTTGTTGGCAGATTTTTGTTTTTAAAATGATTTTTAATATATATTTTAATATTAAATTACATGTGAGACAAAAAAAAATCACAATAATTTTTTTTTTATTGCAAATAAAATTGTAATAAATATATTTATAAATTAATAACATCAAAATTCACAAATGTATATCAATTTCAAAATATTCAATAACAAATATACCATAAGTATTTTTTTTTACTCGTTTTACTTAAAACATATGACACACCTTCACAAATTCATCTATTATGTGTGTGTCAAAGAAAAAAGGCATTCAATAAAATTAAAAAATCATAAATAATGTAAACTAAATTGAAGTTAGATATAAGAATATGTTTAGTAATAAGTATTATTTATATTTCAAATAACAATAATGTCAAAATTGATATGATAAAATATTTCTATAGCCAAGGTGAATCTTGGAGGGGAGTAATGACACATTTAACTTGTAAGTAATTTTCAAGACCATAAGAGCCATATTCCCTTCCAATTCCACTCATCTTGTATCCTCCAAGTGGAACGTCTGGACCAACTGCAAGATAGCTATTAATCCACACAGTTCCGGCTCGAAGAGATCTAGAAAGTATGTTTGCTATATTTATATCTTTAGTAATGATTCCAGCTCCTAAACCATAAATAGTTTTATTTCCTCTCTCTATTACTTCTTCTATGGTTCTGCATCACACAAGTTAATAGTAACTTTAGTCTTAAACCAACATACTTATATATATATATATATATTTTATTAATATATATTATAATATATATTATATATATATATATTATATATTGGAAAAGGAAAAGCAAAGAATCTATAACATCACGATCTTACTTAAACTTTTAGGATGGACATAACAGTAAATTTTCTTCCTTTCAATCTGCATATCATCCTGCACAAATTTTGTTGAAATAATAATTCTCTAGAAAATGCACATGTCAAAACAAATTTTCTATATATTTATTGACATTTTAACAAATATAAATTAGATAAATAATACCTCAACATCTGAGAATATTGTTGGTTCAATGTAAAATCCTTTGTCACCCAAAGAATTTCCACCGAATAATAAGTTAGCTCCATCTCTTTTTCCATATTGAATATACTCTAATACTTTTTCATATTGCATCTTATCAATCTGGAATAAATAAGAAAAAGATCATAAATATATATACAACAAAGCATCATTTAAAATAATATATAGACAAATAGATAGAACAAAACATTATTTAAAATATAGTTACCTATAGTGTGACGACGATGAGTGTCCACTAAGAGAAAATTGGTCTATCATAGCTTATGAAGGTAAGAGATAACTTGAAATTCTTTAGAAATTTATTTATGTGCTGAAAAAGGTTTATGATAAGTGTTCCAAGATCACCAATTTTCACTCAATTAAAAATTTAGGAAGGTTGGTGGTGTGAAAAATATTTTGAAACTAAAATCTAATCTCAATATTTTGTAGTGTGTTATAAGAGAAGCATTTTTTATCTCCAACCCTCTTAGTATTATAAAGTTGAAATAAACGTTCATGCTAAGGCGTTTTAGGAATTTACCAATGTCTAGTTTTAGTATGGAGTTCATGAGAATTGGTTCTTATTTTAGCAAGGTTGAATTTCTTCTTTACAATTGTTAGGACAGAGAGATGTTTTTTCTATTAAAGAGTAGACTTGATGATGCCCTTGTGATAATTTTCCTTTTCCCTCTAACTCTCTATTGCAATAGATTTTCTCCTTAGAATGTGATGCAATAATATTTAATCTTATTCTCATTTTGACCCATGGGGCATAGAAAAATGGTGACAACATGCATTATTAAGGCACTTCTTGTGTTAAGGTCTCATTTCTGAAACCACATGGACACAAAATCCAAAGGTGGAATCCCTAAGTGATTTTGACATCTTAAATTCCACTAGGTTGCATCTTCTTAGCCATATGTTAGTCTTTCAAGTCATAGAAAAACTAGAAAATAATGAATATATTATCCTTATCTTGCAAAATTGTTTCTTCCTTTATTCCCCAATATTTTAGACAAGATTAAGCATCCTTATGACATCCTTTCTTGAGCCAAAAGGTGGTTTTGGCTAGAATTGAAGCAATTTTAGGAAGCCTCTTATACCTATGCTCTCAATGGGGGAAGGGTTTCGTCAATGAAGAGGATAGAATAAGATGTATTCCCTTTAATTTTGAGATTATAGGTTATAAGTTTATTTTGTATTTTATCGACCTTTCTTGATAACTCTCTAGAGATATTACATCCCCAAACTTCACATCTAGATAAAATAACAAGAGTAACAAGAGTATCAAAGAGTAAGTTTTCTTTATCCAAAATCCAAATATACACTAATTTACAATTGTTTTCAATCCCATAATAATCTTTAAACCCACCATTTATCATTTCCTCGTTGTTATAATTCTAGCTAAGCTTTTGATGAATATTGATTCTAAGATTTTGTATGAAGGAACTTTATCCAAGTTATTTTTATCATATATGAAAGTATTGCAGATGATTTTATTGGATTTAATTATCATGGCTTTTGTTTTATTAGTATTTGGGGTCATATCCACACATGAGTAGAAATCCTTGGATTTTTATTTGCTTACAAGGATCATAGGGACTCCTTACCAAAAGAATGATATCATTAGTGTAGAAATTCTCATCGTAGATTACCCTGATTATGCAATATAACTAAAGAAAAATACTTAATCTACTTCTACAATCAAACTTGTGGAAGCTTAGTCGATTTGAGCAAGATCAAACAGAACACATATAACAGAGAAGAAGATTCAGAAGAATACTCAGGGGAAAGCCTCAGCTAAAAACCCCACTATCTGTTTTATCATACAAGGTGGAAATACATCAAGATTACACAAATCTTTAGCTCTCACAGAGAGCCAGCTCTCAGTACAATCCTCCTGGATGCTCACAAGCAAACAAGACTTCTCACAAACCTTCTCCTCTGCCCTCCAAGCCTCCTATTTTCTTGCACAGTTTCTCCTGGGTGATCCTACTGTTACCAAGTGTAACATTGATCTCACACCCTATAAAACTGCACAATCCTCAAGGAACCGTATTCCTTCTACATGGACGAGTTTCCTTTATAGGAAAACTCCTCCAACTGATAGTACAATGTCCCTATCTTTAATCTCAACTAGGTCTTTCTCTGAATAGACATGCATGAGTTATCGATGAGAGAATCTTCAATTATCTGGAGTACACTAGTTTGATGCATGCATGCATTAACTGACTGAACTCACAATTAGCTCCTCAAATTGTTTGGAACTAATTTAATTGGACATAACTCAATTAACTGAGTTAACTAATTAAAACTAAAATACAACTCATCCTTATCTCCTTAATTAAGGGATAATCTCCTTAATTTAAGGGAACTATTGCATGACTTCACAAAGACTTCTAGCTTGAATTTCTCCAACTAATTAACTCAAGATGAATTAATTAATTATTTTTCAAGCAGCTAATGAGACTAAATTTTAATTTTAATTCAAGGAAAAATTAAAACTGGAATATCCTTAATGTTATTTTTAGCATTTCTTGTTGTTATTCTCAACAATTAGCATAAAGCAAAAGAATGATGACTATACCAATAATAATAGGTCTGATGTAATGATCTGTATACTATCATGGATATTACATTATAAAATTTCATAACAACTAATTTAATAGAATTACTGAAATTTTTATTATGTATGTTTATTTTTCCCTTTGAACCTTCATTTATTTGTTTACTTCCTTAAATAAATTAGTTGAAATGTGAGAAAGATAGAATAGAAGAAATCCACACACCATCCACAATAGTCACAAAATTTTCTTTGGGATACCCTTATGGGAGACAAACTAGCTAAATTATGACTGTAATGCTCCCTTCGACCCCTTTGGACTTCCCTAATATTAGTGGGAGGTGTTACTTTTATCTAACCCAACCTCTGTAGTTTCATCATGGAAACAAGGTTACAAAATTTCCTTCCTTCCAAAATTTTGCACAAATAACTTTGGACAACACCATCACATCTAGCTCGTTAAGAGACTTCCAGTGAGATAATTTTTACCTTGATTCGACTCTTGGATCAGAAGATATGGTCACTTTAAGTTTATCATCTTAACTCTTTGCAAATCAGCAAGCTACCTACCATGTAGCACTTCCACCTCAAGAGTCGTCCACCATGGCACTTCCACAACATAGTGTCACCACGCCATCATTGCCACACCCAACTACTAAAAGAATCCTACTCCATATGACACGCTACCATGTATCACACTAACATCTAGAACCTTTAATGGCATCCATGTAGTCTCACTTACCTACATGAGATCCTATCACCTCAGCCCATTCGAGGGCCCCACAAGGTCCCAACCCTTCTTGTAAACCAACAAATTCACGTTACACGATTTACAGTTGATTGGCGACATTTTCATGTTGAACAATATGTCTCTGTCCATTGCCTCTAGGATGTACTTTTATCCATTCCTTGGGACAAACACAAGTTTGTTTCTTGACATTAACCTTTTCGTCCCATGGATACATGCCTCCATTTCCTGTGACGTACATTCTCCTATCTATTGACGAGAAAAATTTCCCAGCATGTCCCATGCCTTCCATCAATAGTGGCATCTACCAACACCCGGGAAAACCATTTACAACACCTCTACAATGTACGAAGAATTTGGAAGTGATGGGTACTTTCCCATCTTGTGCCTCTTTTCGACCACGCCTCCTTTCACAACTACCCCTTAGCTATCCTAGACACAACATGAATATCTCACGAAAGGTAATGGAGATTTCTCCATCCCTCACTCTTGTTAACATCATACCCTTAGCCAATGATGATTTTCTTTACAAGTTATCTCTTTCATCTGGAGCTCAAGATTCTCACCTTAGACTTAGTAACTTAAGGATTCCTAGGACTACACCCAGGCTCCCTTGAGGAAGAGTGTTTCCTAGAACACTGCTCACTGTAGAAATTAAGTCTTCATTTCCATACCAGCGCTCAGCCATCACTATGGACGTAATCCCTATCCAAATAATCCTATAAACATGCCCTTAATCAGACAATGAGAAAGACAGATAGTGCCTAACACTGCCTTGTGTATCAAGCATAACAGCAACAGACCATCCCCAAAATTGGGCACAACACAACACCATCAAGCCCATTAATAAAACATGAAATGTAGCATAAAATAAGTCAAAACATCTAATCCAACAAATAACCTTTTCCATGCCAACAATAAGATTTGCACATTATAAATTAGCTTTGTAACCCAAAGTAGTATAAATAATCAACCATGAAAACATTCATAATTACATCTCAGTAAGGACAAGCGGGAATAACACCACTCCTATATAAACAGTACTAATACAACCATTTTTATTATCCATAACAACATCATTTCACATTCATAATGCAATAGAACGCAAGTGATTACCCTTATTTTTATAACTTAATGACTCGAGACCTAGGGAATGACTTCCACTCTCCACCCAACTGTAGGCTAATGGAACTGTAATCTTTCTTGTAGTTGACCACACCGAAGCCAAATTCATATCCTGAGGAGTAAGTGTTCAAGTGAATTAAAATTGATGCCAATCAAATTGATCACACAAGACTCTAGATACTACCCCAACTCCACCTACTTAGTTTGGGATGATATATTCCAGTGTCTGCACTTGTTCAGCTACAGATCCATAGCACACTAATGTCCATCTACTAATCCCGAAGATATCAAAAACACAAAAGAGTTTTTTTTCCTCTGCAAGTCAGTGATCTAGAGTACATTTCATTCCACCTTCTACAACTCATTGGATTCCATAAAGCATAATGTCTCCACATGTTCTTCCTCTTCAACCATGCCTCAAAGCTTTCTCCCACTCTAGCGTTAATTCTTGCACTAGCATTCTACTTCAATTCTGAAGTTCACTTGCAAATCCCTATATGCCTAACCTTTCATATAACACCCCAACACACTACCCATGTATGTGAACTTTGCCAATATCCACCACACTTGATCCTTGCATTCAGTTCACTCTTCTCCACTTGAATGAATAATGTCTCATTTTCTATTGGCTTCTCCTTTTTCCCCATTAACCCCCTTGTGGCCCTTGCATGTTTACTAGATAATGCAACCCACAAAGAAAGATAGAGGGGGTATGGGCTTATCCTCCATTCAAGAATCCCGTACTCCACCTCCTTTCTTGCCATGAAGGCCATTAACCTAGTTAGAAGTTGGGCCATTAAATTAATAATCTTGACTTAACCAATTCTCAAGCAACTCCTCCTCAAAACCTTGAATCCTTGTCCACTCCTCACAACTAGTCATTGTGCTTACATTTAAAAAAATATTTGCATGAATTACAATTAAAAAGGATAGTTACAAGGGAGGTAGCTAAGAAGGGCTATTATAGTGAGGTTGATTTGCTCACTTTTCTTTAGTATGAAAAATGTGCAAGTATAGATAAAGAAGTATCTTTTAAGGAGTAACTTGAGACCTATGACATGCAAGTATTTTATTGAATCTTAACCCCCTTTATATTTTTCCTCTAACTTCCTACTTATAGATGTTTTTCCCAACTATGGAGAAAAGTACAATATCATATAATGGAACCCTTACTCCTCCTAGTGATCTGGTATTTAACATAGCTTAATAGCCAACTAGGGGTAAGGTTTGACTCCCTCAACCCTTAAATAGAGTTATGGGTTCAAACCTTCTAGATTATTCTTAAAATTTCACATGTGACTAACCTCCTTATGCATGAGTGCCAAGGGATGATGTGGCATTCACTTGGACCATGGTAGTCAACATGGTAGGTGAACTTATTGGTGGCATAACCTTTGCATACAAAATTTATTTGACACATTTGTTGCACCATTTGAAATATATCTAGGTGTAGATTAGCACCAAGGGGTCTAGCACAAGTGAGAGGTTTTTGACCCAAAAAAATAGTTTTTTATTCCTCAAAATGGCTCTAGAAGGTTACAATGCCCAATCCTCCAAAACTAGCACTCACTACTAAAAATGACCATGTAAGCTAATTCCTCCAAATTTTCAACTCTAAAAGCATTAAGATGGATGGATAATATAATGATCCAATCTGAATATGCAACTTTCTTATTCCAAACAATCTTCTAACTTGTCATGTATATGCCAAAAATGATATGAGACAAGCGACAAATTTGCTTTACCCCAACATCGCAATTAATTTATTTTGACAGGCCCTCAATATTCCTAAACTTGTCAATAACATTCTCATATAATATTGCTATAACAACCCTAAACTCAAGAGGAAGTTTAATCTCTTCCATCCTATTCTAAAGATTGGATCTTAGTACAATGTCAAATTATTTTATAAAATCAATGAAAAAACACGGGATATCAATTTTATCACTCTGACTCTCTACAATTATCCTAACCATAACAAGGTGGTCCTTAGTTGAATGATAGCACCTAAAATTGGTTTGGCCTTTAGTGTTTTTTTCATGGCTTTCTAATCATAGGATGATCTTCCTTTTCAAAAAGATTATGTAAAAACTCAATAAAATGGGGCTAATCATAACATTCCAATAATTAGAGGGACTATTTCATCGTTAATTTTAAAAATAGGTACAACATGGCTTTGTGTCCAAGGTTTAGGGAAGCTTATCTTGACTACTAAATTGAATAGCTTGTGTATGCAAGGGATAAGGATAGGTATTCCAATTTTAAAAAATTAAGATTGGTAGTTTCAATGTCCTTAGGTTTACCATTTACAAGCTCCTTGACCCCATTTCTATGTCCTTCATAAAAAAACTTCATCCTCTATAGGAATGTTTGGAATGGTGTTCATAGCATTAGGGGATTCATAAATATTTTTAAGGTTAGAATTCTAGTCCTTCATTGGGAATCATGTTAAAATATTTATATTTACAAATCAAAACTTGCATCTTGAACTTCTTAGGATCAAGCTTAGAAAGGCATAAGAGATGCTTTTACTTTCTACTAATATAGGACCTTTTTTTCCTTTTAATAATGGCTTTGTTCATATTTACCTTATCCACTTTTAAGGAATCATGAGAAGCATATATAATGGCTTTCTTATCTATTTTACATTTTTTACCATACCAAGGATTGGTTGTGCTATTAATTACATGACACCTCAAAAGAGAACTTCTTAGTGGAGGTTTACTAGGTTGTTTTAAAATTAAGATAGAAGTCTTCATTGTTGTCTGCATAAGTTAAGAGATTTAATTCATTTAAATATTTAAAGTAAAGATCAACTTTGCTTCTATAAAAATGAAGTTAATCAATTTTTTCTTCTATGGGGCTTTTGTGCATGAAAACATTTAGAGTTATAATTAAAGGTTTGTGATCAAAGTAAGGCTCATAGTAATTTAAAATGTCAAAATTTACAATTTGGTTATATGTAAGGATATTGAATATCATGTGGTCCATGAAACTACTTCCTAACTCATGAATACAAGCCATCTTATTTTTACCTTTCCCATTTCATTACGCCATTGCAAATTATAAGGTCTTGGGAACTATATAATTTGACTAGCTTGGTACCAAACAAATCTCTTATATTTCTTTATTAACCCTAATTATTTCATTACATTATTTAGGAATGCATATTATTAATTTATCATCCTTATTATTATTATTCCAGTTGTTGTCGGCCCTAGGGCTTTGATATTGTGCTTACTCTTATTGTCAGGTGTTATTATTTATTAATCACCTACTCTTCTTCTATACTCATGCATTGACAATGGACCTAGTTGGTGGCTCTAAAACATCAACAACGATAATGGTATATGTGGATCTTCCACCCTCAATCAGTTACCAAACAAATTCTCAATTTGGTTTTCAAAATCTCTTTTGTACCATTAGCTAGATTGAGGTCCTCTTCTAGCCATGATAGACTAGGTTGGAATCATTACTTAACATAATATATTGATTAATTGTAGATATAACATTCAAATATCCTAGCAAGAGGATATTGATTTCATTTCTCGAACTATAAAGATCTTGTTCTAGGGTATTATAGGGGCAATTTTTGTCTGGATTGTTTTTCTTATAATAGGTGTGAAATAAAAAATTGTTATGTAAATCTTCTTGACATTTTGTCAAATATTTATACCCAAACGTATTGATTAAGAGGATCTATCTTTTGAAGCCAAATATGAGGAGAAACATTCTTTCTTATGTGACATGCTATGCCTCCAACCCCTCAGCGGTAGAATTTCTTGTTCAACATTGATCGCAAGCCAAATCCTTCTATGTTAGGGACTTTAGAGTCCTCATACTCCTAGGTTTCAACTAGAAAAATAATATTAATTTCACTTAAGATCCATCTTAACATAAGACCTCTGTGCCATGGGAAACCATGGCAGTTCTAAAAAATGATCTAAATTATTCCAAATTCCTATTTATTAGGATCATTCTAGCCTTTGTCCTCAATAATATCTTTTTAGTGTCTAATTATTACCCATTTCTCTTCCTTCTTGGTTGTTTTTTCCTTTAATCTTGGTGGTTGAAGTTAGATTTTCATTTATATATATTTCCAACCATTTTAAGCACAAAGATTCACTACTAATGCCTTATTTATGGTCAATAGAATTCACCTTAACATGAATTAACCTATCTTTATGTTTTTTTTTATCATCCTTCTTGCTTCAATAAGGTGAATTGTGTTGATTTGTAGTTTACATTTTATCTATTGTTTTACAATTGATAGAGTTTCCTCATAATTCTTCTCATGTATACCAAATATTGAGATTCATAACTCCTTTATTAAACTTATATTAAATTTAATAAACTAATTCATTTTTTCTTTAATAAA
>APFE030028738.1:89163-116955 GCA_000404065.3 Pinus taeda
ACTTATTTTTATAAGTTATCAAAATAATTAATTAAATTGTGCAACTTACTCTAACAATTAATTTAGACATTTTATTACTTTACTTACCTTAAATATAATATAAATAGCTGAAGGCTTCCTATTTTATTTAAATCTTAGATGATGAAGTTCCGTTGACTTTGTTGACTTTTTTGGTTTTAATCGAACATCTTGATTTTCAAAGCTCAGCAAATTCCATGAGTCACAAATCTACGGCTCAGGCGCAAGAGAGCATGAAGTGAGAGGAAAAATATTCAAATAATGAAATTGAATCCACAAGGAAAATTTGGGGACGTGTTACATGGCGCGGTGAATCGTCCTAGAAAACTTCTTTGGAGATCTAGCGATGTTCGACGATCTGGAAGTGATGAGCGAAAGTTGAGAGCCCATGAATCAGGTGAGCCAGGAAAAGCAGGAGGTCACAGCAGAGACATTAGCAGAGGTCGAGGAGGAGAAGGGGAAGTGATTGGCAGTGGAGAATCATTACATAGGTGTGAGGAAAAGGCCATGGGGAAATATGTTGCAGAGATCAGAGATTCAAATCGGCATGGTGCTCGTCTTTGGCTTGGGACTTTTGACACTGCCGAGGAGGCGGCCATGGCTTATGACCAGGCGGCCTTAGCCATTAGAGGTTTGTGAGCTATGCTCAATTTTCCTATAGAAGTAGTGCGAGAATCTGTGCTACTAAACAGTAAGTATGTGAACATGATTAAGTATGGTGAGGTAGCACCTATATGCAGCCAGCAGCCTTCTTATTCCACATTTAACGATATCTCCATCTCTAAGCAAGAATTTGATACAGGCAAAGGTGATGGGCAGCCTGCTGAAAAATCAAAATCAAATGAAACCACTAAGAAATTAGTAGTGGAACTGGGGGATCTGGGTGTTGACATGTTGGAGGATTTTCTTGTGTCCACCACTGTCATGCAACCTGATCACAATCCAGATTGAATGTCGGCATGCGTAGGCGAGTTCAGCGCACCCAATCGGCGAGGCATGGTTGGAATATGTAATTCTTTCTTAATTTATGTATTTAGTCATTTCCATATACTCCCTCCTTGGTATTGGCCAATAAGCACCTTCAATCTCCTTTTAATATTTTGGTTATATTTGCCATTTCAATCACAGCTGATATGTTTGGTCTTATTCTGTGACAAGGCTGAATTCTGGATCTGTTTGTTGTTGACTCTGCTTGGATACCTACCCCGAATAATATATGTCATCTATGTTATCATCAAGTGATCCTTGGTTAATATATGTCATCTATGTTACCATCAAGTGATCCTTGGTTGTGAACGAACTCGTTTCCTTTTCTGTGGGATTTGGTGCCATCTATTTCTTCCCCTCGCATACACGGATTTGGATTTCTTTATTCATAGATTCAAATTTCTTTATGCAATTGTTTGTAATTAGACTGTATGAACCGGTGGATCTGCTAATATTAAGCAGTCCCCGGAACCGTTGATGTGCTTAATTTTCCTTTTATTTTTCTTTTCAATGGCAATAAGTGAATGATAATGTGAAATAAATGAAAGATGATATTTTGAAATGTTACTGAAACACATTCTTGAGAATGATATGTGTCAAATGACATTACTGAGGATAAGTAAGTTTAATATTAAAAAAATAAAAACCATGAAATAATAAAATGAAACAAAAATAAATATTTTTTAATATATAAATTAAAATTAAGATACACATCATATGTAAAAATCTTTGTGGAAAGCGATGTTTCTGGTGCTTTTCTTGAAGTAATCAAATTGGAATTCAGGGATGAAATATCGTTACAATCTGTTGATTATGATCAGATCCCCTTCATGTGCAGATGTTGTCATGAACATAGCCACCTGATCTTAGAGTGCTTTTTGAATAAATCAGAAGAACAAGGGAAAGAACTAGAATGAAGGATGTTAATGGTTTTGTGAGACCCAACACAAGAGGACGGGAAAATTGAAGACAGCAACAAATAAATCAAGGAGATAGAAAAACCCAAAGGAATAGTTTTGAAATCTTGTCAGAAGATAACCTGGACAATCACAGGACTGGAAAAGACAAAAATGATGAATATGTAGAATGTGAAAAGGAAATGTTGCAGCACACAGAAGATATTGGGAAAACCTTGGACAAACCGGATCTATCAAAATATTTTGAAGGAGATGTCAAGATGACCCCAAGCGAAGTGGGTACAAAGGACCTAGATCTGCAAGAAATAGTAGAAAGAGAAGGAATCAACCTTCAAACTATGGTGGAACAAGCCAAAAAACAACGACTGGAGGTTATCCCACCAGACCAAATGGATAGGATCAAGTATCTTTACCTAATGAGAGAAGCTAAATTAAGAGGCTATAAACATCCACATACAGACAGTAGATATGGGAGTTAATGCGTCGAGATCTTAGAGAGTATTAGCACCACAGCATGTCCACTGGAAAAGAGGAAGGAAGTCCAACAGCGTAGCCCCCCAAGCGCTGGGAGTCATGTTGATCAACTCAGGTAAGATGAGAGCATTAAGCTTACAACCCAAAATCATAGTTAATCATGAAATTTTTAAGATGGAATGCAAGAGGCCTAAATAGCCTCAGGAAGCAGAGATTGCCTAAGAAGAAGATTAAAATGGAGCAACCATACCTTATTTCTTGCAAGAAATGAAATGTTTTGTTGATAATATCATCGAGGTACGTAGGAAATTAGATAAGCATTTTAAGGTTATGGAGGTCGCAATGCAAGGTTCCACTAGGGGATTGGCGACTTGGTGGAACCCCCAGGCCCTGAATCTAATTGATGCGAAAGAAACGAGATCCTATTTATCAGTGGAAATGGAAGTTATAGGGATTATGGGGTCATTTGTGTTTACAAATGTTTATCGGCCTCAAAGGGTAGAGGAGAAGCTTAATTTCCTTCAAGATCTGAAAGAGCTTAGAAACAAAAATTGTCACCTCCCCTGGATTCTGGGGGGATTTCAACATGATAACCTCCCTATCTGAGAAAAAAGGAGGCCAAAGACACATAGGCAAGGACTTTGAATCTTTTAAGAAATTCATTGATGACAACAATCTAATTGATATGGAAACGACTAATGGTTGCTTCACCTAGAGTGATAAGCGCGGAGGGAAGCATCAAGTTGCATCAAGGCTAGACATATTTTTAGTTTCTTAGGATCAAATCACTGGCTGGTGATATTAATGATCACAATGTTAGGCACCCCTAAAAATAGGTTGTTTATATTTGAGGAATTATGGCTAGAGAATCTTTCCTTCATGGAAAATATCAAGTAGTGGTGGGGAGATCTGATCCCCATCAGAGGATCCAGGATGTACATATTGCAGGCAAGGTTAATATATATAAAATAGAAACTATAGCAGTGGAATAATATGGAATTTGGTAATATCTTCCAAGCAAAAAATGACTTAGAACAGAAGATGGAAGCATTACAAAGGACGTTGATGGAGAAAAGAGGAAACTGAGCCTCTGAATTTTTTGGAAGACAGATGTAGGCAAGAGGAAATTCTACTCAGGGAGGGTGAGAATAACACTAAGTTCTTTCATTGTTCAAAAATTGAACACAAAAACTCCAATCAAATCCTAAGGATTAAGGATGATAGGGGGCATACCTATGAAGCGCATCAAGATATTGAACAAGTCATGGTTTAGCATTTCCAAAAAATTGCAGAGGAGCCACAGGGGGATAAGACGGAGGATATCTAGTGGATAGTAAAGCACATCTCTAAGTTGGTCATAGAAGAGAATAATAAGAATTTAAATAAGCATGTCTCTGTGGAATAAGTGGCCCAGGTAGTAAATGAGATGCCCAATCGTAAATCCCATGGTCTGGATGGCTTTATTATTGGCTTCTTTAAAGCATGTTGGGAAATGGTTAAAACCAATATATATGAGGTGGTCGTGGATTCTCAAAATTCAACAACCATCTTGAAAGCTATAATTTTTACTTTTATCACCCTTATACCAAAGGAAGATAGGGCAAGTACTCTGGAGAAATTTAGGCCAATAGCCCTCTGTAATGTGTTATACAAGATCATATCCAAAGTAGCAGCCAATAGGATGAAAATGGTTCTCCCATTTCTGATCTCAGAAGCACAGTCTAGGTTTATGGAGGGAAGGAAAATCCTGGACAATGTGATACATGCGCATGAAATTGACCTCTCTAAAGAGGCCATAAAAAGGCAGGGATGATTATACAACTAGATTTTTCGAAGGCTTACAATAAGATCAGTTGGGAGTATATGGAAGCAGTGCTAGGGGCGTTTGGTTTTGACAACCAATGGATCGATTGGATTATGGTCCTCGTTTCATCACCCAATTTCTCAATTCTATTAAATGGAGATTTGGTGAAACCTTTCTTCCCATTTAGAGGAATCAGACAAGGGGACCCTATGTCACCATTCCTGTTTTTTATAATGATGCAAGACCTTGGGCGAGCAATCTTTTCTACTAACACAGAAGGTGATGTAAGATGCCTTAAATTATGTGAATAGGGTCGGGCTACAACATATCAGCAATTTTTTGATGATACCATGCTCCACAACGTTACCACTGTAAAGGAGGCTCACTCTTTTAAGTTCATCTTGGACACTTTTGCATTAGCCTCAGGTATGGAGATAAACCATTCTAATTCCATGATTTTTTTATTTAACACTCACATTGCCATCCAGAGAAATTTAATGCCTATCGTAGGTTTCCAAAGAAAATCCCTCTTGTCTAAATACCTTGGGGTCCCTCTAACAATTCAAGCCCAGAAGAAATATAATTGGGAAAAGGTTATATCAAGCCTTGAGGACAGGGTAAAGAGATGGACCATTAGGGCCTTGAACCTGGTTTGTCATCTTGTAGTGACCAAGGCGGTGCTACAAGTTATTCAAGGTTACATGCTATCTATCATCTCAGCTCCTAAACGAGTGTTGCAAAATATTAGGGAAATCTAGAGGAACTTTTGTGGTGTGGGATAGAGGGAAAAAGAAAATGGGTACTAGTGGCCTGGAATACAGTTTGTAAACAGAAATATGCAGGAGGTCTCGGTCTTCAGCATCCAAGATAAATAATAAAGAAAATGGAGGGAAATTATGGTGGAGGTGGTTAAAAGGGGGATCGACACCATGGGCAAGGTTGTGGAAAGAAAAGTATGCACCTAATTTCTATACAAAATACCTAGTTCACTTATCACGCTCTATTCAGGGGTCAACAATTTGGAATTTACCCTGGAATAATAGAGAGATAGTACAACATAATTGCTTCTGGTAAATTAGAAATGGAAGGGAAGTCATGTTATGGGATGATGTGTGGCAGCAACAATCTAAGTTAAATAAAGAGGAACGGTGCCCACTCCAATTAATTACAAAAAGTCAATATTACATATAAGTCCACCAGTTCTAGGAATAGGGACTGGAAAATAACAAATGGAGACGATGGAACCTTACCATTTTTCAGCAACCAATCCAAAACTACCAGGCAGTTCAGCATTTAACAGAGGAACTGAGCAAGCGAAAAATATTATATAATGAGGACCAAGACCAACTAAGATGGGGGGAATGGATGGTAGTTCAATCTCAAGGAAGTGAAAGTATATCTCAGTGATGGATACACTAGCATAAATGATCCTTCATGGAGAAAATTATGGATGTCTACACATTGGCCAAAAGTCAAAATTTTCCTGTCACTGATTTTACACCAGAAGGTTCTAACCTGGGACAATCTAATCAAGAGAGGATATATAGGAGCCTCATGGTGTTTCCTCTATGAAAATGTGGAAGAAAATCTTAACCATATATTGAATACCTGCAATTATACGAAGTGTTATGGGATTGGATGACTTTCATCTTTCGACAAATAGATCGCAATGGAGAGAATATACGAGAAACAATAAGGAATGGAGACTGCAGTGTACAAAAAACGAGGTGTTGACCTCACTTGGAATTTGGTACCGGATTTTATCCTTTGGGAAATGTGGAAGTAGCACAATCGACGAATATTTATTGATAAGAAACTCCTAGTTGATAGCATGGTGGAAGAAATAAGGCGTCAGCTAAAAGAAACTGTAATTGACAGAGGGGCTCAACCTTCATAGGAGCATCCATCCCCCGAGGAAGAAATAACTTTAAAGTACTTTGATCTGGAATACCTGAGTATGCAGAGGCACCAGCCAAGAGAACGTCATATCCAACTGGGATTCACAATCTAGTTGGCTCCCCCTCAAAGTTTCCTTAAATTGAACATTGATGAGGCATTAAAAGGGAACCCTAGAAAAGCAGGGGCTAGAGGAGGCAACTTTCTATAGAAACAAAAGGAATTTATCCAAAGGATAAAAGAAGATATCACACAAGAGATAAAAATCAGAGATATAAGAAAAAGGGGTATTACAAGTATGTCCCAAGGACTCATTATTATAACCCCTCTGATATCCATCTGCACTCTGCCAAACAAGAAAGGTGGAATAAAATCACTTACTATTTGTGTGGTCAGAATGGGCATACAGATTCCAGATGTCCCCAAGGAGAAGAATCAAAGCTCAATAAAGAGAAGAAAACAGTTGTTTATGCTCAGAAGTCCAAGCAAGTCAAACAAGAACATACAGGGCCTATTTTTTGTCTTAGATGCAGATCCAAGACACACGTCATAGAAAGATGCCCAAATCTCTCTATCAGAGATACAGCCCAACAGCATCAACTAGAAGAAACTTCTCTTGATTCCTTCAGTTCCACATCAGAAGAAGAGTTACAGGCCAATATGGGTCGGTATTCTGAGTTGGATTCATCATAATGTTCATGTTTAATTCAAATGAGTGTTCTTGTCATGCTTTATATGAGGACGACTCTGAATATTACACCAACTCCAATGAAGAAGAAGAAAGGTCTAAGCCTCCAAAAGAAAAAATTCTTATGGCATCTACAGAAGAAGAAGCCAAAATGAAAATTATGTCTCAGATAAGAGCAATGGACGAAGGTGACATGAAGAATCACCTGATTGAAGCATTCACTAACCAGCTTAAAACTAAAGCCTACAAAGAATCAGGTAAAAAGCCTTTATTTATTGATGCATCCTATGAAAGAAATAATACATCATTCCAAATGCATCATCAGAAGCCAGGAAGAGTGAGAGCACTTACTCTTGGAGAAGTGAGTGGTGAAATTCACCATCTCAAAGCAGAAATCTCTGCAATTAAATCTCAAATTGCAGAAATACAAAAAGGGAAACAAATTGTAGTAAACCAAGTAGAAAAGGATGAAGAAGATGACTCCTGGAATCCTACTGTATATAATCAAGAGATTCAGGTTGCTGAGGGAATGCAAGATCCACATTTTGGATTTAAAGATATGAGGTTATTCACAATCACCTATCAGCAACACCATGTCAAGGTAAATGTTTGCATCCAAGGGAAACTTTTTCAGATGATTGCATTATTAGATTCTGGAGCAAACATTAACATTCTCAATATCAAAAATATTCCATCCAAATATTGGGTTTCAGCTGAAAGAGAGGTAGTAGGCCTCGGAAACAAGAAACTCCAATATGAAGTTCCCAGAGCTTCATTATGTTTTGACACTCACTGTGTATATATGAAGTTTGTTGTGGCTGACATACCTGTTGATTGCATATTGGGAAATGCATTTCTAGCAACAGTAGAACCTCATGGTTCAGCCCGACTTAAAGGAGGCAGAGACAAGTATTTTATTTTTGTTCCTACATCAAAAGGGAAAAAGAAGAAAATCAAACTTCCCTATGTTTCAAGCCACACAGAAATTAGGCAAAGCAGAATCCTTATTAACAAATCTCAAAGATCTGAAAAGCACACTCAGAATTGAAGAACAGCTGAAATTGCCTCAGGTTAAAAGAAAAATTCAAGATCTAAAGGAAAAATTAGAAGAAACATGTTGTTCAGAAGAGCCAAATGCTTTTTGGCACAGAAAGCAGCATACTATCAAGTTGCCTTACAAAGAAGGATATGCTGGAAAACCCTGTAAAAGCAGAGCTATCCCAATGAGTAAAGAATATAGAGATCTTTGCCAAAAAGAAATCCAGCAATTGCTTGACAGAAGACTGATAAGAGAATCCAATAGCCCCTGGAATTGCTATGGATTCTATGTAAATAGAAGAGCCAAACAAATCAGAGGAATTCCCAGACTTGTTATCAATTACAAACCTCTGAATTCAGTCTTGGCTGATGATACTTATCCGATTCCACATAAGGGAGATTTGATCAGAAGAATCGCAGGTGCCAAGATATTTTCTAAATTTTATTTAAAAGCAGGATTTTGGCAGGTTGCCATTGATGAAACAGATAAATTTAAGACTGCTTTCAGTATACCAGAAGGGCATTATGAATGGAACGTCATGCCATTCAGCCTCAAAAATGCTCCCTCCAAGTTTTAGAAGGTGATGGATGATATCTTCAAGCCCTATTTTAATTGGCTAATTGTCTATATTGATGATGTTTTAATCTTTTCCAAGAATATTGACGACCATTTCAAGCATGTAAATATTTTCTTAAAATTAGTTCAGAAAAATGGACTGGTCCTGAGTAAGAAAATATAAGTGTTTCAGATTTCTATAAAATTTCTGGGACACACGATTTGCAACGGGAAAATCTCTCTTCAACAACATGCTATTGAATTTGCGAATAAGTTCCCAGATGTACTCAAAGACAAAACACAACTGCAAAGATTTCTAGGATGTTTAAACTATGTCAGCAATTTCTACCAAGATTGCGCCAGTGATAGGAAGATGCTTAACAAAAGACTAGGAAAGAATCCCCCTGAATGGTCAGATCTTCATACCAGGGCAATCCAAGAAATTAAAGCCAAGGTAAAATCTTTACCTATATTATATGTTGCAAGAAACATTGGATGGGGTGGAATTTTGAAACAAAGAATTGGAGAAGAAGAACAAGTTGTTCAATTTGTTTCTGGAGTTGGAATCCAGTAGAGAAAAACTATTCTGTCATTGAAAGGGAAGTAAAAGTAGCTTGGAATTGCTTTAGAAAATTTGAAGTTTATTTGATAAAAAATCCTTTCTTCTCAGAACAGACACCTCAGCTATGCAGAAGGTTTTGACAAAAAATATTAAGAAGGCTGGAGAAGCAAAGTTTGCTAGATGGCAAGCACTCTTTGCTAATTTTGACTTTTCAGTAGAACATATCAAAGGAGAAGATAACAGTCTTCCTGACTTCCTTAGCAGAGAATATATTGAGCAGAAAGGAGACCATGTTATGATTATTATCACTGAATGGGATAATAATCAGAAACAAGAAGTTTTGAAGACTGTGCCAGATGAATTAGAGTGGGAGACCTACAAAAGAAACTGGAAACCTACAAGGCAGCTCCGAAATACCAAATTATTGGATGTCAATCTACAGCCTCATACAGATCACCAATATTATGTACCAGAAAAAAAAGTATACCCAAAAGGAAGAAAATGGATACACGACATGATCTATGATAAAGCAAAAAGAAATGTTGAAGTGGCAAGAAAAGCTTTAGAGAAGAATTTTCGTGACATTGCCACTATCTGGTTCCATGGAGGGAAAAGCACAGGAATATATGAAAGACATGTCTATATCTATAGAACTCGAGATCTATGGAATGAGCCTGGTCATGGCAGAACTCAACTAGCAACCCAGTGGCCAAGAAATGATCCCCATATCATGTTTCCTGACACTGTTTATGATTTTGCAGATTATAAGAAACTCTGGTGGCAATTTTTAAATGTTGATGATCAAACAGAAACTCATTATACCAGACTCAAGTTCAGCATAGTCTACCATTACCAAGGTTATCAGCAATGTGAATGGTTCAGGGATTGGTGGAGAGACTATGGGGTGAACAGAACAGCTATGGATCCTGTAGAACATGAAAAATATTGTAAAAACATGGGTAAATCCAGTTTATGCATTGTAATACAGAATGTAACCACCCAGTCTACCATACTGTAAAACAGATGGCCAGTACTGAATGGACAACTTTTAAAACCTCTCCTTATAATAATTATCTTGAAGAATACATGAGAGAGCACATGAAATGGATCGTCCTTACTAAAGTACAACATCAAATTGTACTGGGAAAACCCATCATTGTTCGCCGAATTTACACTAAATCATGGGATACTATGCAATATAAGCGAGATCGGTTTTCGGATCTCACCATATTTTAATGTGAACTAGTCAGAAGGGTTGAATTGTGACCAGTTTTCCCGTGGGCTTTACTATTCAAAAGCTTCCACAGTGTAATATTCTCTATCAAATCTTTTCTCGTGGGTTTTTAGTACAAAAGCATCCACTGTGTATAGAGTCATGATTTCTATCATAATTACTTTAAGTACAAGAATCTACTTTACAGACAATATCTTAGCGTTACCTGAAAGCAATTATTCGATCCATCTTGTGGACCCAAATCTTTGTGCGGATGTCGCTCTGGTAAAGACTGAAAAGTAATGATTCCTATAGCTTTAGGTCTTTTTTTTAATCCAACCAGGAATAATGTTTGTCCCCCCCCCTCTTCCTATATAAGAAGGGTAAGGCTCATTTATTGGCATTGGAGTTTTGCGAGGGGTCTAAGTCTTGTGAGTTTGGAGTCGAGTGTATTTCCTGCTCTACATCGGCGGACCTGCGTCTATGATCTGCTTGCACCACGAAATAAACACTCAAGTCTATAGGTGGTTTGGAAGCCTGCGCATCAATGTGCTCCGCACTGGTGAGAACCTAAAGTGGCTGAACCATTAGTAAAGTCTTTTGATTTCTGTCATAAAAATTCTGAGGCAAAGTCTGTCTATCGCCAGGAAGCCTCCGGTATTATTTGTTCTTTATGAGCGGCATATAGTCCGGTAAAATCAACGACAGTCTATGTCTGTAAAGAGTTCTCTCTATAATGCTTTAAGTTCATATGCAATAAAAAGAGTACACCATATTTCTGTTATTGAGTATCTTTGTGATTTGTTAAAAAGTCTGATGTGATAGTAGTTCTGTTGAGCTTTCATCCGAAGTTCGCAGGAAGTTCGCCAAAGGATCGACGGGACACCAAGGCCGTTGTAAGGCGTGGAAGCCATTGTGTAGGCTGAAAGAGTGTGAAAGATCTGAGCAGGTTCACCACTGGTTCACCAGGACTTGGCCCTCAACACTAACAAAGAGGCACAGCAAGTTGCAAGCTCGTGACAGGAGCCCCTGCATACGGAATTGGACGAGCCAAACATGCAAAGTAGATTTCAAACAATGCAGAAAAATTCCAAGCCCTGGAGCACAGGCTGGAATTGATGGTTCAAGAAGGAATGGTAAACGCGATGGTCAAAGGAGACTCAGTGTTAGTTGTCCAAGTGGCATGTAGGACTTAATATGGCACACAGATAAGCAATATAAAACAAAATTTGTGCCCAGATAAATTAATTCAATGCATACAAAAACATCTAGAGGTGTTGAAAACTATGGACTTCACTATTGTCTGAAGATCAACAAATGTGTTGGCGGACAGGTTGGAAAATGAAGGTGTAGGGAACGTCCATACATTGATCGACGTGGCGTGGGAGGAGTTGTCAGATGTTCAGATATAGGATGATAGTTGTAAGTTGGAAGAGCAAGATAATTCTACGTCATTAAGGAGGGAAGATAGAAAGGAGGTTGGCCCAAATCAAGGTAACAACCCACCTAGATATGTGAATGAATAAATCTTCATAATGGAAAGACAAGTAGGTTGTAATCCAGATGTAGGAAGGGATACATGTTTGTAGCACAAGGACATAATGACGGTTGATTATGAAGAGGAAGGTATTTCCAACATAACAGTTCATCATGCTGATTGGCTCATTAGTAAGAGAGAGCAGTGAGAGGAGTGGGATGGTACAAAATTAAAATGGGTGGTATACATGAGTAGGTTTATGTTTAATATTACTATGTACAAACTGTTAAGAGGAGAGAATGATAGAGTGAGTGCCTACAGGAACACACGAATGAACAACAACATCGCTGACAAGTCGGAGTTACCAAAAATGGAAAGGGAAAGTACTCACAAATCGGCAAGACAAAGTAAGTCATTGATGACACCTTTAAATTGGGGGTTAGGAATAGGCATTTTTGACCTAAGCAAGAATGCAAAAAGGTGGTGGAATTGCTAGCTTGATAGAGTAGTAGAAATGAGGGCAACTAAGGTTTCAGTGAGTGTAATGGGCAAGGTTCGAAGTGCAAGGGTTGGGTTGAGGGGAAACCTAGAGCTGATGCATAAGGCACTATTTCCAGCAAGCTATCGCGCATGGAGGTGGCGGCGAGGGTTGTTGATAATTACTATGCGGCAGTGCAGTAGAAAGGAAAGGAAATAGTTGAATTCTAGGAGAATGAGGTTCAAGGCAGTGAAGGGTTATCCTAAGTAGTAGAATCAAAGAGGAAGTGGGTTGTATTATCGATATTGGGAAATCTAGAATGTAGACAACTATGTATCATAAAACTCTAGAGGCTATGTAGCATGTCAAGACACTGGTGGGGAAGCTACAAGTGGAGGCAACAGAGGAGAGGACCAGAACATAGCTAGAGATAGAGATTCAATTAAAGGCTATAAACTAAAACCTTAGTGGAATTGAAGGAGTCCTGAAGAGTTTGATGAATATAGAAAAATGCAAGTTGGTAGAACTAGGGATATGAATAGTATGTTTTCAATCTATATTAAGTATATTCACAATGTAGATATTACGTTGGGGAAAGCAAAAGAGGCTTCGACCCGTCTAAGGAAATATAGAGTTCATGAGGTCAGCAGCATAAGAGTCCATCCACTAGTTTCTCTAGAGGTTCCAACGACAACCCCTATGGTGGTTCTTGACACGAGTCTAGAGGAAACCTCAAACCTAGTCAAATGAGGTCCAAGCAGGGTGAAACCCTCTTTCATTTGATCATGGCAACAACTAGTTTTATTGTTAATCTTGTTTTTTGCATTTATAGGCAATATAGTGGGTTTTTTGTTAGGCCTATGTCTACGTACTGAACTTTTACTCGATTTTGATAGCGTATCAGTACGTCGTGCCATGCGAGGAGATGTTTAAGAACTCCATCTCTTCCTGGATGTATCTGTGTAGGCAGTCGCAGTATTTGAGTACCAGATGCATCTCAGAATCTTTGATACCCAATTGTGTACGAAGGGTATGAAAAATGTTTGTGAACTCCGGCACATCTTGGTCCCCTCCTTGCCACAACACGGTCCACTTTATGTATTTATCCTTGTAGCTTTTGACAGGGTAGTACTGCTCCGTGATGGCATCTCGAAAGGAATTCCAAGTGGGTGCGGTTAAGAACAATGAGTCTGTACTTTCATCCTTCTTCTCGTAGTAGGTTTCCCACTAGTCCTTGACGTGGGGGCTGCTTTGAGAAGAGCAAAAACAATTTTTTCCCGACTTGAAAATTCATGAACAGAAAAATAATCCTCTAGCAAATTTAACCATTTATTTACAGCATCTGTGTCTATCTGACCCTCGAATATGGGGATTTCAAAATTAACTTGTACCTTAAACAGTGTGGCATTTCCAGAGTAGCTGTTGGAAGCTGATGCATCGCCCCTGGGTAGCTGCTAAAGGATCTGGGCAAAATTATCCATCATCGCATTGCTTTGTCGCTCGAGGGCTTCTTCGAGCAAGATTTTGATAAGATCTTCTGCCCTCTCATCTTTCTTTTCATCCTCCATGGAGGCCATTGGGATTTGCGAGGCTAGTCTTACAAAGGTTCGACTAGTTCAAGCCCTAACTCCTTATATCCTGACCTCGTTGGGGACATGCAAAGAAAACCAGAAAAAAAGTAGACAGCTCTGCTGATCCGGATTTAAACAGGAAAATAACAAAATACAGAGATAACCATATACATAAAGATGCAGTAGAAATAATACTTCATTTCATTAATGTAAAATACTGAAATATGCTTACAAACAGAAATGGAAATAAACTAGCTAGGGTGATGGTAGCTTATCTCTAAGAAGAGATGTGGCGGCTACATGTCTCTAAACTATGTTACAATGAGACTCAAAGGCCTATTTATTGTTGAGAAACAATGGAAAACCCTTAACATCACAAAACCTAACCCTAGAAGATGAAATGAAAAAATTGTGGGCCCCGTTTTGGGTAAGTTGGTACATCAACTTCTGGGGTCGTAACTTTGGCACCCGATCTTCATTTGACGCATACAATAGCTCATTAGAAAGATCTATTCAAGCACTACAACTTTGGGAAGAGAAACATCGGTCCATGGACCCATGTTGCTCCCAAATTTCCAAAAAAACCGTCGTTTAGAGCCTCAAAACAGCTCCAAAAGTTCAAGACCCGAAAAACTGCTAAAACTAGTAAATTGTGCTACAATTACAGAAACTAAAAAACTGAAAGAGATAGTTGTGGGGGTCCCAGGGGGATAGGTGGGTAGTCAACAACATCCACCTGGATCATTTATAATAGTAATCCTAGGGTTTAATATAAATCCCTTGAGTTTAAAATCATGGTCAACCATGGTCCAATGTCAAATTGCGACAAAGATTGTCATAATATGAAAATCAACCATTGTCAACCACTGTCGATCATGGTCAACCATGGTCCAATGTCACATTTAGAAACAAATTGCCTCAATATGAAAATCAACCATAGTTAACCATGGTTAGTCATGGTCAATCATTGTTAACCATGGTCAACCATGGTTAGTCATGGTCAATCATTGTTAACCATGGTCAACCATGGTTAGCCATGGTCCAATGTTGCATTGTGACAAATATTGTCTCTATACGAAAATCAATCATGGTCAACCATGGTTCAACATGGTATTATGCCAGAGCTTATCTCAATATTTAAATCAACCATGGTCAACCACGTTTATTTTAGCGTTTATAATATTTATCATAAGGTTTATATACCTTGATTTATAATATTTATCTTAGGGTTTACCATAGGATTTTCTCAATATGAAAATCAATCATGATCAACCATGGTCGAATGTCATATTGTGACAAAGATTGTCTCAATATGAAAATCAACCATGGTCTAATATCACATTGTGACAAAGATTGTCTCAACATTAAAATCAATCATGGTCAACACTTGTCAACCATGCTCCAATATCACAATGTGACAAGGATTGTCTCAATATGAAAATCAACCATGGTCAACCATGTTCCAAAGTTGCATTCTGACAAACATTGTCTCGATATGAAAATCAACCATGGTCAACCATGTTCAAAAGTCACATTCTGACAAAGATTGTCTTAATATGAAAATCAACCATGGTCATATGGTGAAAAAGATTATCTCTTAGTCTAACGTCACATTGTGACAACCATGGCCAACCATGCTCCAATGTCGCATTGTGACAAAGATTGTCCCAATATGAAAATAAACCATGGTAAATCATGGTCATATGGTGGCAAAGATTGTCTCTTGGTCCAATGTCACATTGTGACAACCATGGTCAACCATGTTCCAACGTCGCATTGTGACAAAGATTGTCTCAATATGAAAATTAGCCATGGTCAATAACCATGATCACATTGTGATAAACATTGTATGTTGGTCCAATGTCACATTGTGTCAACTATGGTCATCCATGGTCAACCATGTTCCAACGTCACATTATGACAAAGATTGTCTCAATATGAAAATCAACCATGGTCAACCATAGTCAATCTTTGTCACATTCTGACAAAAATTGTCTCTTGGTCCAATGCCACATGGAAACAACATGGTCATCTATGGTCGACCATGGTCCAACGTCGCATTGTGACAAATACTGTCTTAATATAAAAATCAACCATCTTCAACCATTGTCCAATGTCACATTGTGAGAAAAGTTGTCTCAATATGAAAATAAATCATGGTGAACTATAGTCCAACGTTTTATTGTAACAAATATTTTGTCAATATGAAAATCAACCATGGTCAACCATGTTTATTTTTGTATTTATAATATTTATCTTAGGGTTTATATACCTTGTGTTTTTAACATTCATCCCTTAGGTTTAATATTATTCCCTTGAGTTTATAATCCCTTGGGTTTTTTGTATTAATCTCTTGGGTTTAGTATTCCCTTGGATTTATAATATTTATCTTAAGGCTTATATACCTTGGGTTTATAATATTAATCCCTTGGGTTTAATATTATTCTCTTGGATTTATAATACCTTGGGGTTTTAGAATTAATCACTTGGGTTTATAATATCAATCTCTTGGTTTTATCAATCTAAGGGTTCATATTCCTATGATATAATATTATTCATCAGATTTATAATATTAATATTAGGGTTTAATAATCTCTTAGGTTTATAATCATGGTCAACCATGGTCCAATGTCACATTGTGACAAAGATTTTCTCAATATGAAAATCAACCATGGTCCAACGTCACAATCTGATAAATATTGTCTCGATATGAAAATCAAACATGTTGAACCATGATCAACCATGGTCCAACGTCGCTTTGTGACAAAGATTGCCTCAATATGAAAATGAATCATGGTCAACCACAGTTAACCATGTTTAGTTTAGGGTTTATAATGTTTACCTTAGGGTTTATATACCTCGCGTTTATAATATTAATCCCTTAAGTCTAATATTATTCTCTTGGGTTTATAACACCTTGGGGTTTTAGAATTAATCCCTTGATTTTATTATTCCCTTGGGTTTATAATATCAATTTTTTGGGTTTATTAATCTAACGGTTCATATGCATAAGGTATAATATTATTCATGAGGTTTATAATATTAATCCTAGGTTTAATATAAATCCCTTGCGTATACAATCATGGTCAAGGATGGTCCAATGTCACATTGTGCCAAAGATTGTCTCAATATGAAAATCAACCATTGTCAACCATGGTCCAACGTCACATTGTGACAAAGATTGTCTCAGTATGAAAATCAACAATGGTAGACGATCGTCAACCATGTTTATTTTAAGGTTTATACTATTTATCTTATGTTTTTTATACATTGGATTTATAATATTTATCCCTTAGGTTTATAATCCCTTGAGATTTTAGTATTAATCCCTTGGGTCTTTTAATCTAAGGGTTCATATTCCTAGGGTATAATATTATTCATAGGGTTTATAATATTAATCTTTGAGTTTAATATAAATCCATTGGATTTATAATCATGGTCAACCATGGTCCAACATCACATTGTGACAAAGATTTTGTTAATATGAAAACCAACCAATGTTGCATTATGACAAGGATTGTCTCAATATGAAAATCAACCATGGTCAACCATGTTACAACGTCTCATTGTGTCAAAGATTGTCTCAATATGAAAATTAACCATGGTCAATAACCATGGTGACATTGTGACAAAGATTGTATCTTGGTCCAACGTCACATTGTGACAATCATGGTCATCCATAGTCTAATGTCATATTGTAACAAACATTGTCTAAATATGAAAATTAACCATGGTCGATCATGGCCAACCATTGCCCAATGTCGCATTGTGCCAAAGGTTGTCTCAATATGAAAATCAATCATGGTCAACCATAGTCCAACATTACATTGTGACAAATATTATGTCAATATGAAAATCAATCATAGTCAACCATGGTCAACCATGCTTATTTTAGCGTTTATAATATTTATCCTAGGGTTTATATACTTTGGGCTTATAATATTTATCCCTTGGATTTCTAATCCATTGGGTTTTTAGTATTAATCCCTCAAGTTTATATACCTTAGGTTTATAATATTAATCCCTTAGGCTTAATATTATTCCCTTGGGTTTTATAATTAATCCCTTGGGTTTGATATTAGGTTTATAATATCAATCCCTTATCAATTCCCTGGTCCAACATCACATTGTGACACCCATGGTTGTCCATGGTCAACCATGGTCCAATGTTGCATTGTGACAAAAATTGTCTTAGTATGAAAATCAACCATGGTCAACCATGATCATTTTAGGGTTTAAAATATTTATCTTAAGGTTTATATACCTTGAGTTTATGATATTGATCCTGGGTTTATAATCCCTTGAATTTTTAGTATAAATCCCTTGGGTTTATTATTCCCTGGGTTTATAATATCAATCCCTTGGGCTTATTATTCTAAGGGTTCCTATTCGTAAGGTATAATGTTTATTCATAGAGTTTTAATATTAGTATTTGATATTATTATTTATTATTAGTTTTGAATTAATTATTAATGATGAATTAATTAAATATTAATAATAAAGAATTAATTAATAAAAATTAATTAATTAATTAATAATGAATGAAATAAAAATTAATTAATATTTATTAATTAACAACAGTGTTAAATTTAATTAACAATAAAAATAATAAGATGTGCAAGTAGGCTCGACCATAAGGTGTCGTTAGGCCACTCGACCATAATTAATAAGATGTGCAAGTAGGCTCGACCATAAGGTGTCGTTAGGCCACTCGACCATAATTTCATGTTCCGGTAATGCAAAGAGAGGAGTTGAATGAGTGAGTGAGAGAAGGAGAAATCACAGGTACCTTTAAGCGCTATCTAAATTAAAATAATATTAATATTAATTAAATAATAGTGATTATAATTATATATTTTTCAATTTATATCAATCACATTTATTAACATGATTATATATATAATTGATATAAATTTTGACGAATATATCAACCACATTTCTTAATGTGATTGTGTTAGTGATATAAACCAATCTATTAATATCTATTCATCCCTATTACACCAATTCTTATGGTTGACACTCTAATACGATTGCCATCTCTAAATCTATACTCTGATACAATTGCTAATGCTAATTGTAAAAATGGCTATATCCACAGAACAATTCATTGGCGAAGGCATGCATAGCTTACCTGAGGGCCGTGTTGGACTCCTGGCTGAAAGGGGTCGCCCACCACGTGCTTCTTTGCTCTTGCCACTGCTTTCTTCAAAAAATCATCATAAATGCCTTCTTGAACAAACAACCGTGACCCTGCTAGGCATACTTGTCCCTGCCATGTATCCCACGAGAAGAAATGAAATATTTGATCACACATGGATTTCAAACTAAAAAAAGTTATGGTTAGTATTCATAGGCCTGCATCTGGTCTGCATGTTTACCATGTTATTAAATATTGCAAGATGGGCAATATTCACAGCTGTATCAACATCGGCATCGTCCATAACAATGACAGGGGATTTTCCACCCAGTTCTAATGTCACGGGCTTCAGGTTGCTTTTTGCAGCAGCTTCCATGATAAGTCGCCCAACTTGAGTCGACCCTGTAAATGATACCTGAATACAAACCCAACATTATATTATTTCAGCAGAACTCATCTGAAACACAAGTTTGTTCTAGTCCACAACAAATCCAGTATGAACATATGAACTTACCTTATCAATATCCATGTGGCTGCTTATAGCAGCGCCCGCAGTTTCACCAAAACCAGAGAGCACATTTAGGACACCAGGGGGAATCCCTGCCTGTGATGGAGACGAGAATACATGAGCACAAAATATTGGAAATTGCAAATCATGGCCCTGCTAATTTAGCAGAAACTTCCACCATAGATATTCACAAGCTGAGCAAAGAAAGAAATGTTACCTCCTTGGCCAGTTGGGCAGAATAAAGTGCAGTTAAGGGAGTCTGCTCTGCAGATTTGATGACTATTGTACATCCGGCGGCCAAGGCAGGAGCGACCTTGCTGAAAAACATCACCATTGGATAGTTCCACGGTATTATCAGACCAACGACCCCAATGGGTTCATGCAATGTATAACCCTGATACTGCCCACTCATCTTCAATGTTAGTCCATGAATTTTATCAGCTGACCCTGCAAACAATGTTCAGTACAAAATCCTCCAAATTTGGCTTACAACATTCCCCAGATCTATGAATTTCTAAACCAAAAAAAATTCACATTTGATCGTTATTGGTGATATAAATAGTTCACCGGCGTAGTATTGGATAACTTGAGCAGAATACGGTATGTCCATAGCCCGAGCCATATCCAGCGGTTTTCCATTGTCCAAAGTTTCAAGGGCTGCGAGTTCTTCGACATGTTGCAACACCAGCTCTGCATACTTGTACATAATGCGCCCTCTTTCCTGAACAAAGGGAAACAATTCCTATTGAGACATTTTAGTGCAGGAAGTGACAGCAATTTTTTGGGGAATTAAACTATTTAAGAACAATGAAGCTCAAGTAAACATAAACAGATCATGTTTTTTCTAATATGCACCCATACTCATCTTTTGATTTTCTTAACTCAGCTAATTACTCCATCTTAATATAACACCCAGTTCATTATATTCCCCAAAACTTCAATAATTTCTTACATAACCAGACATGCGAGGCCATGGCCCGTGATCGAAGGCAGCACGAGCTGCTTTTACAGCCAAATCCACATCTTCTTTCTGAGCCTCTGATACGAGCGTTATCACTTCCTCTGTTCGAGGATCGATTGTCTCAAATGTTTTTCCTGCAAAATGATTCAGTTACAAATACAAATAACTAACCCCAAACTAAAAGTCGAGAAGAAATCTGATCCAAAAAAACAGAGATTTTTATTTGATTCAATGCAGAATAAACATAACTGATTTCAAGCTTAAAGATTAGCTCAGTTTTCTTTGCTAAAAATATTTCTCTATAGAAAGTCTCATCGATTTCTTCAAAGTACCAAAAAAAAATAGAGATTTTTATTTTGAGATCGATGTCTTTAAATTACCAAAAAAACAGAGATTTTTATTTGATTTAAGGTTAAATAAACCTAATTTTGATTCTCAATTGATAGAATTCTCGTCGTTAAAAATCTCTCTGATTAAAAAAAATCAGAAAATTATTCTCATCGATATTAAGCTCTACTGATAAGCTACTCTACTCAGAATAGTGATTCATTTGGGTAAACTTAAAAACATAATTGATTTCACATGTACCTGAAACTGAATCTACAAATTCTCCATTGATGAACAGCTTCGTATATTTCACTTGCGGCAGAACTGTGTTTGATTCGGAAGAAAGGGGCGCCATATCTTTGCAGAGAAATATCTGAAAGTGTCTGAGAATGTTGGAGGATATGATCACTGTGCAGAGAAAATATTTTGAACAGCCTCAAAACTTGCCAAGTGAGGTATGCTTTAAATTGGGAGGCTAGTGGTCAGAGTGGGTGGGTGTCATTAGAAATTAGTGAGATACCAAATTTCGCAACACGACACCATCGCTGACACTGACACTGCAGGTCGGCTGCACGCTAAATACAAATCCCACTAAATTTATCAAGTATAGGCATGACAGCATCTATAATGCAGAGCAGGCGCGAATATTTAAGAATAGTGATCAATCTTTTCATGCGGACTTACAGAAGCCTTCACGTGAATATCACTATTGGGGTGAATTAAAAATTGCAATAAATAGTCATTATCAACAATGGGGTGAATTAAAAATTACAATAAAAGACTATCTATTTTATTTTTTTTTAGAATTTGATAATGCATATGCAGTAGATTGATTGATATATATATGTGAGTGCGGTATTTGTGATTAAGTATGAATGGGAGAGATGCAGTAAGTATAAGTGCTTATTCATATTTTAATACTGCATATTGTTTATAAGGACTTTTGAATTCTCAAATCTACCATTCAATTATACTTTAAATCTACCATTCAATTATATTCCAAGATTATCATGATAATAGTAGTTGTCCATTCAATTATATTTTAAGATTATCATGATAAAATTGTCCTAGAAAAAACAAAATAGTAGTTGTTATTCTAACCCAACAAACCTTACAAAATAATATGTTATTGCTAAATTTAAGTTTTGAAAAAGTTTCGCACATTTAAGAATGGTAATCTCTTTTTGAAAAAGTTTCACACATTTAAGAATTGTAATTTTTTAGATAGCAATATGTTATTGCCAAATTCAACTTTTGAAAATAGCTTCACATTTAATAATGTAATCTTTCCAATCAAGAGTATGGTGATAATAATAATGGTAATCTTTCAAATCAAGAATATGATGATGCACAAAAATTAATAAAACTGTTTGAAATGGCATGACAGAATTGAAATGGAAGATGTCAAATCTAAAACCGCTAACCACTAAAACTATTTCAAATGGCAAGACAGAATTGAAATGGAAGATGTCAAATCTAAAACTACTGTTTTAGGGATGATGGAAGAAGAGAAACATTGATATTTTTTATTTAAATGTAGTTTTTGTATTTTTTTTGTTATAATTTTGTTATTTTATGTTGCTTTGATTATTAGGTCATTTTTCATAAATATATGTTTGGTTTAAAAATATTTAGAAAATATAATAAAGTTATTATAATTATGATTTTTCTAATTATATAAAATATTTGTTATGGATTTATGTAGATGTTATTAGGTTAATCAAAAATTAATTAAAATTTTATTATGATTGGAAAAGACATGTATTATTAATGGTGTGGGTTTTGGTGTTGTAAACGTTTGGGTATGCTTTTGGTAATGTTTTAAATTATAACAAAAATTATTAAAAATTATAAATAAATAAATAACAAGTCATTGTATTTTTCTTCTTTTAAGAGAAAATTGTGATGTATAAGGTTGGTAATATTTCAAATAAAAAACAAGATGATGTACAAAAGTGATTATTTATTGTGCTTTTTTCTTCTTTCTTTTAATTTTCATTTCCCTTATAAGTTGGTAAAAGTACAAACTCGTACAAACTCTCATGTGTCTCAACAAGTTTATAATCTTGAATTGTAAAATAAAATTAATAAAACTATTCGAGATGAATGATGCAGTTGAAATAGAAGATGTTAAACCTAAAATCAATCTTCATGACTTCAAAGTAAAGATTGATGCCCTTTTTTATGCTACTTGAATATTAATTAACTTCACCATAATTTTATGTTTAGTTAAGAATCATCTAAGAGTGTAATCAAGTTATTATGGTTTTTATTTCCAAATCATACAAGATATTTGTTAGGATTCAAGATATGTGGATGTCACTGGATTAACAAAAAATTATAAATGTAGCTAATTGTTTATCTATAGAAGGTGTGCATTATTAATGTTGTGGTTGTTGGATTAATTAAAAATATATAAGTATAATTGATTGTTTATTTAGAAAATGTATGCATTATTAATGTTGTGGTTTTTTGATTAATTAAAAAATTTTAAGTATGTTTCATTTTTATCTAGAAAAAATGTATGCATTATTAATATTGTCGTCATTGGTGTTCCAAAAGCTTAGGCATGTTTCTTTCTAAGAAGTGGAGTGTTATGATGACAAGCTATATTTAGTTTCATCATCTTTTTTTGACACCATTCATGTTGTTTTTTTGCCAACATGTTAGTGTTTTTGTCAAAAAGGATTATTTGGGAAACTATACATTTTTTTGTGAAGATCAATCTTATTTTCACCCAATTTGGATTCCATATGGTAGAGATTCTGATGTTCCTTGGACTATACATTTTAATAGGGCTTAGGAAAGGCATGGATTGAATATGAGTATTGTATTTAATTATCTTTTAGGACAATCACTTCCTTTTTCTTTCTCTTTAATAGTTTTGATTGCATAAATAATGTTGTTGACTATGAAGCCTTCATTCTTGAATTGAATATAGATAATGGTTTTAGGATTAAATTTTTGAGTTTGTATGGAAATTTTGATCTAGTTCTAGAATAAGTGAGATACCAGTGGGGTCAATGTTTGGTTATGTAATGCTCCACCCCTGTTGTTCTTTCAATGTGAAACACCATTATACTAACCCCTAACTTCTATAAAGAAGTTGGTGGTTAAAAACATAACAATGGGGGGATCGGTAACACTTTCATGTCATAATGCACATGCGCTATTAAAAATGCACACAATTACTTTCCTATAATTTTGGCACCCTTTGAACCACCATGCAGGTTTCCACCTAGCATGGCAAATGTTGTAAGTTGAGGGTTAGTGAACAAATTTCAGTATGTTGGATTTCACAATTACACTGAGAGGTGGGGTGAATCAGTATAATGAAACATTTTCCTTATGTAATGTTATTCAAACAACATAAAACATTAATCTCATAAACGGAACAAGTAACACGAGATATATGTGCAAACCTTTACGGGAGAAAATCACAAATTATTTATATGAAATATCTTGTAAGCACCAACCTACTATTACATCAATTTGTAGGTATGAACCTACAAGAGACACCAATATCCTTTATTTCTTTGTAGGCACCAACCCATAGGAGACACCAATCCCCTATGCTACTTTGTAGTAACCAACCTACATGTGACACCAAGCCCCTCTACTTCTTTCTAGGCACCAACATATAGGAGACACCAATACCCTCTACTTCTTTCTAGGCACCAACCTACACGAGACACCAATACTCTTTGCTTCTTTGTAAGTGTTGACCCATAGGAGACATGAATCCCCTCTACTTATTTATAGGAACCAACTTATAGGAGACATCAATCGCCACTACTTAAAATATATGTAGGCACTAACCTACTTCACTAAGTCTACTTGCCTTGTCACAATATATATTAGTAGTTTATACTTTCACCAAGTCTACTTATTACTTTTGTCTTCACCAACTTTATTAGTTTCTTTTATCTTCACCAAGTCTACACGTTTCTTCTTCCTTCACCAAGTCTACTTATTGCTTACGTCTTCACCAACTTTGTTAGATACTTTTATCTTCACCAAGTCTACCTGTTTCTTCTTCCTTCACCAAGTCTACTTCTCTCAAAACTTGTTTCTTTTGGTTTCTTCCCAAGAATGAATTTGCATAGCTTGCCATGTATCCAATTTTGTAAATCTAGTTAGAAAATTTCTACTACATGTACCTAGCGATCTCTTATTTGTCTCATCCGAATTTTACAGTCAAAAAAATCTAGAAAGAAATTTATGGAAAAAATGACAAGCTAACATGTTTGAAGCATGTTTCATGAAATTCAAGAACGCTAACCTCCTTAATTCATATCTATTAAATTGTAGTGCAACAAAGTCTGAAATTTATACCACAATTACCTTGATATCTCTCCTTTATCTCTGTTGGATACCTATACCAATAGGTTTCATATTTCATGATTGGCAAATTCAAACGCCAAATATGTTCTACTTTGCTACTACAAAGGTTCCATATTTGCAAGAAAAGACAAGGTGTGTACATGCCCTCATGCCCATTAAAGTTCTGATGGATCACCCAACAGTCTAATCTGGGTCATGCCATGTTTTCAATTTATGTTGTAGAATAGAGAAAGAAATCTGTCCAAACTGTTTTATCTTGGCAGATCAGTAGTTAGGCAGAGAAACTAAGGTTCCCAACTGCTTAATCTGGGGCCTTGGAAGAAATAAGGTTAGTGCTAGATAGGAAATGAAAGCAAAAAGCCAATGGAAAAGAAAAGGCACACAAAGGGTTTGCAAGTCCAAGTGCACCCTCCAAGAAGAAATAAAAAATGTTAGGCTAAATAATTGGGTAGGTAGATGAGGTTGCAGAAATGGTGTTCCCCCCAAGGTCAACTTTGCTAACCAAGTACAGGCAAAACAACACAGTGGAGCATGTCTAACTCCCCTTCTTCCCTTTGTTCACCACTCATAACTAACATCCCTGTACCAGGTATGTTCAAAAGGGAAACTCAAAGCTTTATGGTGGTTCTTATGGCCTTTAAAAGCCACATTTCTTGTGCAAAAATCTTTTCATTTTGATCTACTCTTTACACTAAGTTGTTTTCAAGAAAACTTAGTTGTATTGGTCTTCTTTCACATTTTTCCCCCCTTATTAACCTCTAACTCTATTATCTAGCTCCCTATACTTCACTTCCCCTATTATTATAACACCATGGTGTATAAACCCCAAACAATGTATAAATATCCCCTCCTTGGCATTATAGCCATAATTTCCACTCCCAGGGCATTAGATTAACATCTGGTTAAGGTCAAGAACCCAAGTCTAACCCCTTTTCTCCATCTGAACCTATCTACCTAGTCAACTCTCCATTTTTGCCTAAAAACCCGTGGAAAAACCCTTTTGAGCACCCTTATACCACTAAAAAAGAAAAAATTTGATGAAACCTACCTTCCCTGCCTTATCCTAAGGTCGGGAGCCAATATTCGCCTTTTTCATAAAAACCCATCAAACCCGCCTATCCTAAGTTTTACCCTTCATATCCCTTATGCGAAAATTTCATGAAAAAAACCTTTGTTTCTCGCATTTTGCCTAATGTCGTCAGGCATATTTAATTTTAAGAAAAAACCATTGAAAATCATTCATAAACCAAAGGGTCTCGCCGGGCGCACTTGCCGATAAATATTGTTATTTTAAGCTGCCCATTGACGTTATCCGCCATGCGGCTAGCTGGCTCGATATCCGTCCGATCTAGCCCTTTCCTGATCGACGGCTTTCGTGGGTATCGGAGGGGCCCGACGTCCGACAGTTAACCGCCATTGACTTTACCCTCCGTGCATGTTCGCTTCCCGACAACCGTCAGATCGCGCGCCTGAAATCCAACGGTCCTCGTGGATTTCGGAAGGGCCCCGATGTTCGACAGATATCGTCCGATATCTGTCAGACGATGATGTCACGCGGGGACACGCGTAGCTCCCAAACTCCGTCGGAGCACCCTCTGACAGATTCCTTGCCGTGCAGGAGGGGGCCCGATATGACGACACCTGTCTGCCCGCGTCACCATCCCGTTGTCACCTACGTCAGCGCCACGACCGCGCACCCTGTCCTCCATTCGTCCACCTGGCCGCCACCTCATCGCCCCCGTGGACTGGTCTCAGGCCGCCACGTCACCTGATGACGTCTTGCTGACGTCATCCCACTCGGACCCACTTGCTGATGTCATGCTGACGTGCGCCAATAAGCCAAAAAAGCCATAATTTGACGATTTTTCGTGTTTTTTATCACTTTTTAAAAAGAACCTCTGCTCTCTCTGCATGCATATTACGACGAACAATTCGCCAGCCAACTCCAGACCATCCACAGAAGTTCAAAGCACGCACCCAATTGCTTTTTCATCCCGAGCAACTTGTTAAACAGGTATTTGCCCATGAACCTCCTTGCAACCTGGTTTATTCACAGTAAATTGTAAAAAATACCCAAACACGGCAGAAGACTAAGAATTCACCACAAAACCAAACATATCCAGCTCCCCCTCAAAGAATTAACGGTCGAATTTTACTGGCAGAGCCATTTCGCACTAAAATTTTAGTGAAAACCCTTCTCTGTTCGCGCAGTCGTGAACCATAGCACACAACTTGCTCCTAAATTATCAAAGGAGGTCTGCTAAACACTGTAAAAAGCCTTCTCAGAGAACCTAGCAGTATTCTATTCTGCTATAAATCTACCCTCCTGCCCTGCATTTCTCTAAATCCCACTTTCTCAGATAGCCCATTCATCAGTTGTCAAAAAGCATTCAAGCAGACATGGACATTCCCTCGGCATCAGTAGCCCTCAATGTTACTCCCCTGAATGCTCCCCAAAGAGAGCTGGAGTGGCAAGATTTGGCAGACCTAGATTACCAAATCTCAGAGGACTGCCCATCTAAATGCAAATTCCACATTCATCTGCTAAATGAGCTCAGAGCCAGATATAGAGATGGAGCAGATATTCTAGGCATTTGGGAGTCCTCCCTCCCAATCTTCAAGCTGCCTCAGGTCAACCAGTTCCCTGACCTGATTCACTTATGTGCTGTCTGCTATGACCCCATGCGGAGGGCTGTGCTCAACCCTGAAGGTGCAGTAGTGTTTTATACAACCCCTGAGGCCATCAGGGAAATGCTCTAGTTCAAAACCCAGAAGAAGTTGGTTCCTTTGTCCCTGCTGGACCTAATCAACCAAGGAGCCAAGGTACTGACAGAAG
>APFE030028741.1:0-11494 GCA_000404065.3 Pinus taeda
TGTTCTCTTAATTTGTGTGTTTAATTCATTTTACTTGGACATTTATGTAACTTGAATTTTTTTTCTCTGTTCAATCTACACATTAAGCATGCATGGGTGAATTTTTTTTCTCTGTTCAATCTACACATTAAGCATGCATTGGTATTCTTTTCTCTCAAGCACTTTAGTGTAAAGTTGTTTGTCTTATGGAGTGCTCCATAAATTTTTAGTGTAGTGTTAGATGCACCAATTTCATCTGTAGTGTTGTGTTATGCTTGTAATTTGTGTTGTGTAGGTGTATGTGTTAATTATGTAAACGTTTGTTTTGTGTGTCTTTGGATTTGTGTTAATTGAGAGAGAGTCCTCGGTGTTTGTCTTATGGAGTGCTCCATAAATTTTTAGTGTAGTGTTAGATGCATCAATTTCATTTGTAGTGTTGTGTTATGCTTGTAATTTGTGTTGTGTAGTTGTATGTGTTAATTACGTAAACGTTTATTTTGTGTGTCTTTGGATTTGTGTTAATTGAGAGAGAAAGTCCTGGTTGAGGAGAATATGCACTGGTGGTTGAAGGGTTCACTTCATCAACAAATAATGCTTTCAGAGTGAGTTGGAGTGAGTTGGTACTCATGGAAATACTTTCTTGAATTATTTTAAAAGTCATTCCTCACCCTTTTTTCTGTTTCCTTTTCTGATGAGTTGGAATTTATATACAGGAGCTAGAGTGGTGTTTCCAATGATTTTTCCGTAGAGAATGAGGATTTTCTAGCTCTTTTGCAACCACCAATTTCTGGAGTTTTGAAAAAAACGAAAGATTACTAGGAGGCAAGGTTTGACGGCCTTGTTCTCCTCTATTTCTTGTTGCAAGTTATGCATATCTATTTGATATGTTTATAGAACATTTCCATTGTAGAATAGTTATGCCAACAGAGTCAGTTTTAGTCCTTTGCATCCATCTATGTTCACATAAGTGTTGACTATGGACCGAATGTGAGGTATTAGGTGTATTTCCATGTAATAAGTCTCACCACCCATCAAAATGTTTAGCTATTGATAGCATTGGTCTCTCCAAACTCCCAATTGAGCTCCTCCTTTTCTCATTTCATGGTTGTGTTATTTGTTAGAGCATTGGTCTCTACAAATGGCCAATTAAGTCCCTCCATTTATCATTTCATGGATGTGTTGCTTGTTATAGCATTGGTCTCTCTAAATGCCCAATTGAGATCCTCATTGTCACATATCATGGTTGCACCATTTGCTACAACATTGGTCTCTCTAAATACCAAATTGAGCTCCTCCTTCTCCCATTTCATGGTTGTGCAACAATTGTCACATATCCATAAGAGTTTGGTATAAATAGTTGGTTAGGTGGATAACCTGATGAAGCTAAAGTTGCTTAAAGACCACTAGCACCAGTCATAGAACCACTAATTTACGTAGCATGACCAATAGCTTCTAATTAAGTAGCATATTATGTGTGGGTAGATTAAACATGAGATTGAAAAGGTGGCTCAATCAATTGAGAGGAACCGCCAAAAACCTTCATATAGATAGACACCGACAAAAACCTTACATAAAAAAACCATATAGAGCTAGATCTAGTCATTTGTGAGAAAAACTCAACATGTTTTGTTGATTTTGCAATTTAGAAGCAACAACTCAAAGAAACCCCAGAATATACATTTAGATGTAGAGATTCCCCTCGTAGAGCTTAGCAGGAAAGAAGCTAGCTACATAGCTAGTTACAAATCCAATTGTAAATGCATTGCTAGCTGCCTACCTAGCATTTACTAGGAAAGAAGCCTACATACCCTAGATCCAATCCTAGATGCATAGCTAGCTAGTTGCATAACCCACATAGCTAGTTACAAATCCAATTCGAGACGCATAGCTACATAACCTACATAGCTAGTTACATATTCAATTCTATTTTAGACAAAACTTTCTGTGTAATACAAAAATTTAATGAATGTTTTGATTTGTTAAGAAAGCATGATGAAATTAGTATTGATGACATTTTCTCCACGCTCGTGTTGCTCTTTTCAATAGAATTCCTATCAAAGAGTGTGGGTGTCGTGAACGATATATATAGAATTCTTTTCAAAGAGTATGGGTGTCATTTAGGTGTACCAAGAAATTTTACTCTGACTTGAATATCACAAAAAATGGATTCTGCAGATGGTTATGTCCATAATCTTACGTGTTGTAGTTCCCAATAGTGCTTGGATTTTCAAAAGATGATTTATTATTCAAGGGATAGATATGATTATGTTTTCAAGGGATTTCAGGACTATTTTGATCATGAAATACCATCCAAATCTCGTGGCATGTTTGATATATATGGTTTCCTAGAGGTGCAACGCCAACACCTCATAATGATAATATAGATACTCATGTTATTCACTTTACGATGAGTTGTTTCTATAAGTTCTTCCCATGTAGAGACCATATTTTATAACAATACAAGAGGTATTCCTAAATACTTTGAAGCAATTTGACCTCTATTAAAACCCAAGGTTCAACTTAACCTGATGTGAACCATCTCTGAACAATTGAAGGAGAACATTTCTTATTTGTTAGTGTTCACTATAGCTCCTGGGGCTTCCATAAAAAATTGTAAAATCCTACCCATTCTTTTCACCTCTCTCTAGGTTGGTAAACTAAATAATATAATGTTGTCAACAAACGTTGATGAGAAATAGGAAGATCTACCCCTTATGGGAAAAGGTCGTAGACGTGTCCCTATACACTAGCTTTTTGAAACATTCGACAAAGTCCTTTCATATCTAGAATAAATAGAAATGTTGATAGAGGATCACCATTCCTGAGCCCTTTGAAAGGATGAATAGTATGATAGGGTGAACCATTAATCAAAATAGAGAAAAAAATGAGATAAGGGACGCCACACACTCTATCCATTGTTCAAGAAACCATAAGCTTGGAGAACCTGAAATAAGAATTGCCATCTAAATCTTTCATGGGCCTTCGATAAGTCTAGTTTAATAATATAACTAAGAATTTTTACGAC
Source organism: Pinus taeda (assembly GCA_000404065.3). Taxonomy (NCBI): domain Eukaryota; kingdom Viridiplantae; phylum Streptophyta; class Pinopsida; order Pinales; family Pinaceae; genus Pinus; species Pinus taeda. The sequence goes on from APFE030028741.1 coordinate 3,005, forward strand.
CTCAAAGAATAAATAATTTCTTGCACCATAATAACTCCATCCACAATTTGACACCCTTCTATAAAACTAGTTTGAGATGGGGAGAATAATAATGGAAGGAGCAGTTTCAATCAATCAACTATTACCATAGAAATAATTTAAAAAAGCATTCTACATAGAGAAATTGGTCTGAAAACCTCTAGAATTTCAAAGGGACATGCTTTTGGGCTAATGCTAGGAACATAGCGTTGAGTGTTGCATGAAATGATCCCAACCATCTTGATTCCTCAACTACTTCTTGAATTTCCTTGCCTAAAAATGCCCAACATGCTTGCAATTAGTATCTCGTAAGGTCATCCGGTCCAAGTGCCTTGTTCTTAGGCATGTTCATAACCACCATTTCAACCTCAGACATGGATATTGGTCTCATTAATGCAATATTTTTCTCACTATTAATCACTCTTGGTATGTGTTGAATCATTGTATTTATAGCTAATTGTCTTTCTGAGCTGTCCTCCGTCAAGAGATCATTAAAATAATGCATTGATTCACTTTCTATATCTCAATGTTGTAGTTTCTTATCTCCATCCTTTCCTCTGAAGGAAAAAAATTGTACGCTCAATCATAGCATTGTGGAAGAACTTTGAGTTACGATCTCCCTCCTTGATCCATTGTATCCTAGAATTTTACTTCCAAAGAGTCTCTTCTTGTTACCTTTTGTGCTCTATATTTTGAAGGGTCTGTGCCTCTTATGCTATCAACTCTGAGGTTCTTCCTTCTAGAATGATTCTTTGTTGGATGCTAGCCATTTTACTTTCCCACTCTGTCTTGTCTTCAAAGATATTCCAAAAGGCATGGTTATTCCAAAATTTTATCCTTTCCTTCAAATATTTTAGCTTGAGTTAGAATGTGTTCATTTTGTTGGTCCCTCTAATATCCAAATCCTTCCACCATTTGGCTAATAAATGCGTAAGACCAATGGATTGAAGCCAAAAGCTTTCAAAACGGATAGGCTAATTTAGTGGGGCTTAAATGGGTTAGTGATGCTACCCCATGCAAGACAAAATTGAGGCTTCAATAAATATATCATTCTATAAAACTTCCTTTGATAACAAAAAATGATCCAAACAACACGCTATATGATTGGTGCCTCTACGATGATATTCCAGGTAAACATCCTATTGTTTGTTGAAATGTGTATAAGGTGCAATATCTATGATCCAATCAAAATCAGAGGATGCTTGGTCTAACCTATGAATGCCTCATTTTTTCTCCTCTAATGATCTTATGATATTAAAATATCCTCCGACCAAACATAAGACATTTCCTATTATTTGTTTCACCTTCTGTAGTTGCTTCCAAAAAACCTTCTTGTCCCTTGTACCTGGAGGGTTGCAAACCACCAATAGAAAAAAAATATTTTGTTCCGACATACCTAAATCTACCTGTAAGAATTCGATCATAAGCCATCCAGTCTTGGAAGACCACTTCATGTGGTTTCTACCAAACATCTAAGCCTCTTGCACTACCCGTAGCATTGGGAGACATGGACTCACATCCTTTCCAATAAGTGCCTGCTATTTGATTCATTTTCTCCCCTATTAGTTTTGTTTCATGTAATATATCAATCATTATGTTTTCCTTTGTTATTCAGTCCCTAATATATCGGTGTTTGTATCCCTCTTATGTTCCATGAAATAATTCTCGTGATGATGAGTTGGGAAAAGGAAATGTCTTCTCTGTCATAGCTATTGCTTGATCTGTATTACCCTGGTTCACTCTAGTGTTTTGTCTCGCTTCCTTCTTCAGTGTATTTGTCTTCTTCTGATGTTCTTTAATAAGGTCCTTCAGTGTAATTTCTTTCTCCTTGTCCTTAAAATCTTGGAATGACTGATCTATTGCGTCCAATATTGAGTTTCATCAGTTTCTTTTCCACTTGAGATAAGCATTTGCATAGATCTCTCTTTCCTCTTTGGACAAGTCCCCCAGTTCTTATTGCACCTAATAATTCACCTGTGTAGCTAATACCCTCTCTTCATCTGAGAGGTTTGATGAATTTTTCTTTAGTAAAGGAGATATTTCCTCAAAACCTGGCAGTGAATAAAAGTCAAAACTACCTTGTATATCTTCCTCCTCTTCGAACTTACATTTTAGCACACCTTTTGTCTAGAGTTCATTTTGTGGGAATAATATTCATATCAATGGCTTCTATGTTCTGAGAGTCTTCTTCCATATCCTCCAGTGCGGAAAATAAATTCTTCCCCTGCAACCCCTTTGTATTATAAGAGGTTCAGTTCTTGTGAGTTTGTCTCTGTGTAGCGACCTTATTGAAACCATCATTTTACATTTGACCACTGCAAGCTCGTTCCTTTGTTCTTAGTGGACACTCTCTTATCAAGTGGTCATGCCCATGACAAATTCTACATCTAAATGAAACACACTCATGATATAGAGGTTGTTTCCAGATCTCTCAATGATAGTCCAACTATATATAATCTGATAATGGTTGAGATATTTTCATATACACACCTAACCTAGCATATGATATGTTTTTACCTCTTTTTGTTACCTTTGATACCTTGAAAAAAAATCCTAGTGCTTTACCTATACCTTTTAGAATTTTTGGTATCCATAAATCTACTCGTAAAGAGTACAATATTACCCATATCGGTGCTTCTATGAATTTCTCCTTATGTGGGTTGAAACAAGCTTCCCAGTGCCTAATGTAGAGACCCACATTATTAAGGAAGTATGATCTCCCTTCAAAGATCCTACCTTTATCTTCAAGGTGAGAAAAGATGAGTGTGAAGACACCTTTTGGTCCCAGTCCCAAATCCACCACTCCTTTTGGTTTCCAGTTATGTTGTATCCAACGCTCCAATTCCTTCTTCACGGGTCAAATTGCTACATACTTACATATAAAATCAGTTATGTTGTATCCAATGCTCCAATTCCTTCTTCACGGGTGAAATTGCTACACACTTACATATAAAATCACGATCTGCAATGCATTTCCCGTGCTCTTCTAGACGTATTGTAGGAGTGATAAATCTAAGGGTCTGAGGGGCCTTAGGGATACATGGACCTTGTAGACTCATTTTACACTTATCTCCCAAAATAAGCATTTAAGAGTAACTTGAGGATCCTCCTTTTGTACCAAATTTTCCTTCCCATTGAAAATACATACTAGCAAGAGCATTCCAGAAGGAGGTGTGACCCTCTCTTGCCTTTAAAATCATGTTTAAAGAATCCTTGTCTGCAATATCTGAGTTTGTGTAGTTTTGAACATGGGATTGAAAGTGGGAGAACCAAGGCTACCCAAATTCCATAATCAAAATTTTTAGCTGAGCAGTTTCAACAACGCCTTACCGCTTTCATCGCCTCACCCCAAATTATTTTTAAATTCAAATAGGTTACTAGTAACCATTTAAAAAATGCTTACTATATGTACAAAATTGAACAAATGCTTTTCAATTTATTAACCAAATTGAATAGTTATAAATTTATACTTACTAAATATTTAATTGAGTAGATTATAAATTCATATTGATCAAATATCTAGGTAAATAGGTTATAAATTTATATTTATAAATACCTAATTAAATGGTTTATGAATTAATATTTATTATAAAAAGATTAATACAAAACATTGCATTAAATAAAAATACTATATATTAAAAAAAAATATTTTCTAATATTCTGTTGAAGTTTACAACTATTCACGTCCATGTGCTTGTATGTCAACACGATTCTAGCGCAAGATTGACAAGTCACCTACAAGCACAAATGTTCATTCCAAGGCCTGCCACCACTATAAACCTTACACTCTATAGTATTCTATTAAAAGATAAATTTTTTTAATTTTTTTTACAGAAAATTAGAAAATTATTTTAAGAAACTTACTTTTAAATTATATATAAAATACATACCATGCATGAAAGACCAAGGAGACAATTGTCTAGTTTTGTAATGGAATGAGAGGTTAATAACCAGGTAGCCTTCTCGAGGGCCATTTCTACCATGCGTCCCAAAAGTGGAAGTATAAATTCCTATATTTATAATTAAATATATCATCTTTCTAACTGATATTTGATTAGTGCGATATAAACCCTTACTATCCCAAAGTAATGACAACATTTATTAAAAATCATCTTCCATCCAATAAAACCCAAACCTCACATAAAATTATAGCTACGAGCAAAACCCTAATTTCATATGAACTACCAACAAAATTCTTATAAAAATAATTTTATTGATTTTTTAATTTACTTCTTTAATCTCGTATAATTCCATTCTTAATAATTTTTAATGTGACATCAACAATCTATATATTATTATTGATAATGATATATTTTACGATTGATTTAATATTAATATTAATATCATTATTCTTTGAAATTTAGTGATAAATGATTCTTCCCTGCCCTAAACAAGCTGGCCTATAGTTTAAAAGGTGATAAGTGATTCTTCCATGCCATAAACAAGCTGAACCATAGTTTGAAAGGAGCATTGTTATGTGATCAATACCAATGCCGGCGCACGTTCTCGGCCACATATGAAAACTCGAACGAATGCTTTTCATGTAAAAGCAGGAAAGCACATGACAACTCAGGTCAGTTTAAAAGATTGGTTTAAGTAATGGTGATTAAAAGATTGGTTTAAGCAATGGTGATTAAAAGATTGATTTAACAACTTGAACACAAAGGTAAAAAAACAAAAAAAAGAGCTTAAAACAAAATTCTACCTGTCCTTTCAGGGATGCTTGAGTGATTATATAGTAGCGACTGGCAATTGATGAATGAAGAGTGATATTAATTGTCAATGGAGAGGATGTTGTGCTCAGAGGAGGAACTTTTACACCTCCAAAAACCAGAGTGAAGGAAAGGCAGCAGGCGATTCGGGTAATTTTCTGTTCCCTTGGTTTAATCGGTTTGTCCCTTTAATTCATTCCATGGGGAATTTTGATTAACCTGACGAATTTTGTTTCTCTGTTGAATGATTCAACAGGTTAAGCATGGAGTGGACTCTGTTTGCTCTTTATTTCTCTCTGAAACACTGTGATGTGATGTAAAGTTGTCTATCTTACGGAGCGCTCCAGAAATGTGTCGTGTGTGTAAATGTTTGTGTTATGTCTCTGTGGATTTGTGTTAATTGAGAGAGAAAGTTGTGGCTGACGAGAATATGCAGCGGTGGTTGAACATTTTTTAATTATTTTTTTAAATTCTTTTGTTTCTGATCGGATGATTTGGAATTATTTCATATACAGAAGCTAGAGCAGCTTTTCCAGTGCTTGCTTTTGGAGCAGAGAATGAGGAGTTTCCAGAGTTTCAACCGCCGCAAAAGAAAGATGCCTAAGAAACAAGGTTAGTATTCTTTTGTTGATTGCCCTGTTCTGTAGATGTTTAGTTGTTTATTTTAGAAAGACGAAATGGCACGACCTATTTATTTTCCTTGCTATTCTGATAACCACATTGCTAGGCGAAATGGCTTGGCCTATTTAAACAAAAGAAAAGAAATCTGGCCTATCTATACCCTTACCTTACAGATAGGTATTCCTTTCCTTTGTTCGATGACCCGAATGGTGGGCGAACCTTACCTTATCTTCCAACTAGGGGAATGGAGCGCTTATCTGGTCTTTCTTTAATCAACTACGGAACGGTTTTGTGTTGTTTATGTAACAATCGAGGATATGAGGGAGATAGGTTGTGGGAAGACCTCGGTTGATGCTTTGTGGAATAGCAGTGGGGAGACGAAGCTTGCTGCTATGCTATGGTATGTGGATGGCAGAGGGTAGTGTGGTAAGACCCTCGTGGATGCTATGCGGCTGGTCCAGTTATCTAGGGGAGATGGGAATTCGGTTATGTGTCTAGTTTTGTCTTTGACCTTGGTCAGTGACTAAATACCAAGACTCTCGTCAGGGAATGCTCTAAATCCTGATGCTTCTTATGCTTTAGTAATTGCTCCGGGAGTATTCTATCATTAGTATTCTAACATTCTACCTTGGACTTTAATTGCGTGGGATCGTTTAATAAATATTCTCACAACGCCCATGGCTTTGGTTGGGTGCATAGTTTGAGAAATGAATTTATTGATTGTCTTTAATAGTTTTATGAATGAATTTGAGCATTATACATGTGTTAAGTGGGGTTAATTAGAGTGTCGGGTTTTCTTTCCAGAATGTTCGTTCGTCAATAGGAGCGAGTTGTTTTTTTTTGGGGATAGTTAAGACATACCCCTTTCGGTTGTGGTTGATTGTGCAATTCTAAAGCGACACCTCGGAAGAACCCCAGATATTGATTTAGATGTAGAGATGCGCGCTGGAAGATGGCAGTTCCAATTCTATTTTAGATGCAGCTTTCTGTTTAACGCAACAATTCAATGAATGTTTTGATTGGTTAAGAAAGCACAGTGGGTGAGATTAATTTTGATGGCCTTCCCTTTCTCCACACTCGTGCTGGTCTTATTATTGCTATTTACCATCAAAGAGTGTGCGTGTTGCATTAATATCGTTTCGTGAATGAACCATTATTAAGGAAGTCAGAAAAATCTGGAAACATCAACTCCCTCCCAACTGCTTTTAGCATCTGGAAACATCACGTGAATAATTCCTAAATAGGTTAGGTAGGCTTTTCAGTGAGCGTATTCTAAACAGAACGTACGATTTCAGGGACCACACGTACCAGATACCATTTCATGGGTAGGAACCAGATGTACCTTTTCATGGGTAAGAGCCCTATGTACTTCATATGTGTATCTGTTCTTCGATTTAAACAAAAACTGGCTTCAATATGTCCTTACACTTTCATCCCAGGACTATCATCCTTCACTTTCAGGACTCTTTGAGAATGCTATCTATAATTTTGTTTATACTTATCACCCGTTCATCGATGAAAAAAATCCTCATCCATCTGTGTGTTTCCATGTCTAGCGATTGTAACTGGTTGTGTGATGAAAATGCACTTGAAAATCATATATTATATGTTCTTGAATCTGAGAAAGTGCACTTGAGATTCAGTTCTTTCTCCGGTAGATTTCGACTACTAATTAGGGGTGGTCTGTCGCAAAAGGATTTCTAACAAGACCACTCCAAAATTATATACATCGTTACTTTAGAAGCTTGCATAAAATCTTGGAAGCTTCTATATGATGGGAATCATTATATATAGATCGACCTCCGTTGGGGGAACCCAATCCAAACATCTTTCTTTTTCTAATTGTAGTGCTTTGCTCCTCTTCCTTCTTCTCAACCAACCATGAAAGAAACCCATAGTCTATCACTGCGTCGGCTCTTGCCAACAAATTGAAACACCCTGAAACACCCTTTCTTTATCTTCATCACTACTTTAACCCTCTGCAGCTGTATCCACCTGTTACTTTAACCCTCTCTTTTTTCTCACCTCAAACCCGAGCAAGCATTGCTTGGTTGAATTTAGTCTTGAACAAATTCATCAAAGAATTTGTTTAAATCTATTCCATGGCAACTCAAACTCAAACTCAAGCCACCCTTATTCCTTCTTTCTATGTTTGCTTTAACATGAATCCAAGGCGGATATCAGAAGCCAAGAGCCCAAGGTGCTTACCTGCCAACCGAATTGAATCCTGACGTGAATTTGAATAAATATAAGTTTTGGGTACATTGGCGGAATCTTGTTCTTTCCTTCTCATTGAAGATCTATTAGCAGAAAACACATATTCTGTGTTGTCTTTAGAGTATTATGTTTCCAGGTTAGAGTGGAAAGGGCTTTAAATTCGTAGGAGTTGATTGTTTGTATTTGGCAAGGATTTGTGTCTGGGAAGCTTCAGATTCAAATAGAGAAGAACCCATAATTTCCTATAAGGTTATTTTTTTTAATATTTGTTATAAGGTTTTTTTGTTTCATGTTATTCTCACTGTTCCTGTAGTACAAAAATCAAAAATCAAATCCGGGAAAAATATGTGGGAAGTTTTTATTAGGAAAAATATCTAGGAAAAATGAAATTATGATAGATCATATGTAAGAGCGGGAAATAGGAATGTGATGATGATGGGGAGATAAAACAATCATACCACTTGACAATGATCTCCGTTTTAACGGTTTCAGGTGGCAAAGATTCTTTTTTCCTCTTTGTTATTAATGATTAAGTAGTTTCATCATTTTTTTTTTTTTTTTATTGAAGTTTCAAATGTAACATTAGTTTTCACGAAGAGAAAAATATTTACCAAGAATTTGTATTGTCCATTTAGAATTTCTAAAATAAACATGTATTTTGTCATTATATTATATCCGGTTATTCATTATTTTATTTTATATTTTAATTTGAAAAAAATATAACATTCCATTTTTGAGTATTAAAATTTTATATACACAATGAACTTCTATTAATAAAAAATGAACTTTTATTAAAAGTAAGTTACCAAATGTATTTTTCTAATTTATTTTCAATATATAATTGTTAGATTTAATTATTATGATATTAAATTTATAAATTATATTATATTTGAATCACTTTACATAATAATATTATATTCAT
>APFE030028742.1:29172-61626 GCA_000404065.3 Pinus taeda
TATAATTGGATGATAATTAATTAATGTCATGGTTTTGTATGCTACCAGTTATGAAGGGTTTGGCTCTATGTATATTGTTTTGTCTATGGCTGAAGGTGGTATGGAGAGTATGGTTTAGTGTTTATGTATATGAGGGAACATTATTTTAGAGCAGAACATGAGTGCACGATTTCATTGCAAAGATCAGTCCTTGGTGTATGTGACAAAAGGTTTTGAACAACCTCATGAATTTAATTTTGCAGAGGTCATCATATGCTCTTAACTTTATATGCTAACATAGATCTATATGCAAGTTATCTAGATTTGTTGCAATGACAATGAGACTTTACATTAGTTGAACTATATGTTGGATCCATCCCTGTGTGCATGATGACATTCAAATTTATGTGGTCCAATGCATGTTTCTTCTACAAATGGAAATAAATATATCATGACGTTTATTGATGACTACACCAGAATGTGTTGGGTTTATTTATTGAAGAACAAATCTGATGCTTTTCTAACATTCGAGAATTTTCATAAATGGATTGAAAATGATGCACAATCTCATATTGGGTCTATTCGCACTGATAATGGAAAAGAATACACATCAAATGAATTTGAAAACTGTCTTCGCCAACATGGGATCAAACATCAAACAATTGTGCCTTATAATCCCCAACAGAATGGTGTAGCTGAAAGAATGAATAGAAACAATCTTGAATATGGTACGATCCATGCTTTCTTCAAAAATGTAAAGATAATGTTTTGGGTTGATGCTGTTCTATGTGCTGCATATATAAAAGAATAGATGTCAATCTAATGCTATAAGAAAAGACTCCTTATGAATTGTGGTATGGACATGTTCCTTCGGTAAAACATCTCAGGGTCTTTGGTTCCACCTGTGATGCTTTAATACCAAAGGTACATAGAAACGAACTTGGTGCTAGAAGTCATAAGTGTATCTTCCTGGGGTATTCAAACACCTCCAAAGCATACGCCTCTATGATGAAGTAAATAAAGAGCTTTTTGTATCTAGAGATGTAATTTTTCTTGAATCATCCAAAACTGACAATGTTGCTGAGTGGCAACTTGATCACTTGGATAGATACGCAAAAGAAAAATCATTTCAAGAATTTGATAATCAGATTCCACATCTTGAAGGGGGGATTCCTATACTAGATCAACATGTGGAATCTTTTTCCGATGAACACTCTCCCCCACATGAAACTCCAACAACGGATGATGCTTTAAGTGATGTAATTGATAGAACTGGGAGACTCAATCTTGATTCAATCCCAACTCAATCAATAGAGTAGCCTAGACCATCTCAGAAAGGCCCCCCAAAATGGCTGCGAAGACACTTGAAAGTGTTCATCCTGATGAAATTGGAAAAACAGGAACCAGAAATTCAAACCGGAAAAATGGAGGTGATGTAGATGACTCTAATTCACCTGTTGATATGGATGTTTCTTACGATTGTGAATTGAACTTGTCTACAGATTTTGAACCAACTTCCTTCAAAGAAGTTGCTTCTCATGATGAATAGAAAGAAGCGATGCAAAAGGAGTATGATGCCCTCATAAAGAACAACACTTGGAAGCTGGATGATCCTCCATTAGGAACCAAACCAATTGGCTGTAAGTGGGTCTATAAGAACAAGTATAAAGCTACTGGCTCACTTGAAAAGCACAAAGCTAGGCTTGTGGCAAAAGGCTTTGCACCGAAGGAAGGGGTCGATTATGAGGAGAATTTTTCCCCCACAACAAAATGGGCTACCATCCGGACACTCTTTGCACTAGCAGATCAGAACGGTTGGAAAGTCCATCAAATGGATGTAAAAACTACTTTCTTGAATGGAGATCTAAAAGAGAATGTTTTTTTGTCCCAGACTGAAGGATTTATTGTGAAAGGACATGAACATAAAGTATGCAAACTTGTGAAGTCCTTGTATGGCCTCAAACAAGCACCGCGAGCCCGGTATGAAAAACTAACTAAGCATCTTCTGAAACTCAATTTCAATCATTTTGATCTTGATGATGCAACTTTATTTGTCAAGAAAGTTGGAAAAATAGTTGTATATATTGTGGTATATGTAGATGATCTTTTAACGACAGGGAACAATGAAAGCTACATTGCATCCATAAAGAAGGAATTGGGGGAAGGTTTTGAAATGACTGATTTGGGCTATGTTCATTACTATCTTGGCATTGAAGTAAGCCAACATCCAAATTCCATATTTCTTTCTCAAAAGAAATACATTGGAGATTTGTTAAACAAGTTTGGCATGACAGAGTGCAATCCTCTTACTACTCCAATGGAACAAAACTTAAAGCTCACATCTATTGAAGGAAAGGAATTTGAGGATGCAACAAAGTATAGAAAGCTTGTAGGAAGTCTCAAATACCTCACTACTACGAGACTAGACATTTCATTTGCTGTTGGAATCCTCTCCGGGTTTATGCAAAAGCCTTGTGAGGGACATTGGTCTGCTGCAAAAAGAGTTCTAAAGTACTTGAAGGGAACTCAAGACTTTGGAATCAAGTACACACAGGTGGATGACTTCAGCTCGATCGGATACTCTGATTCAGACTTCGATGGAGAGAAAGAAGCTGGGGTATCTACTTCAAGATATGCTATGAGTCTTGGATCAGGAGCTGTCTCTTGGAGATCACACAAACAATCAGTTCCAGCAGATTCCACAACAGAAGCAGAATATGTGGCAGCAGCTGAAGCAACAAAAGAAATTGTGTCGCTTAGGAAAATTCTTGAAGATTTGCAGGTAAAACAAGTACAATAAACTCCATTCATGATTGACAATACCTCTGCAATAAAGTTGGCCAAGAACCCAAAGTTCCATTATCGAATGAAGCACATCAACACTAAATATCATCTGATTCGACATCATGTTGAGGCCAAAACAATCCATCTCCATCATTGTTCCACAAATGAGAAAATTGCAAACATCTTCACCAAAGCACTTGGAAGGGAAAAGCTTGAATGATTCAGAATGATGTTTGGACTCACCAACATCCCTTCAGATTAAGGGGGGGAATGTTGACACGTAATCCTTGTGATTGGGTGAATTATTGTAAATAAATAAATGATAAATGTGAACAGTCATCGGGAGATGAACTGAACAGTCTATCCCTTATGTATATAACGGACCTACCTAATTGAATGAATGATATGAATCAGTTTCTATTTTGTGGAGTTATTGCCTGGCCTGACAGGAGGAGGCACCTGAAGATGATATAATCCATATGAAACATGTAAGTGATGAAAATAATTCTATTATGAGAAAGAAATAAGTTGGAAAGAAAGGAAAGAAATCAGTGACACCTCAGATTGTTGCATTTGCAAGCACACCTGAACACATACATTTTATTTTGGGAAATCAAATGAATCACATACATAAGACAAAGAGAAAAATAAATGGTCAATTTTACCTTTAATTATAATGCGTGAAGGAATTAACAAAAAACGTTTATATCAGGTTTTGTGTATGAGAAAATTTCCTAAAAATACCTAACATCCTTCCGCTCAAGTACTAATTGGGTCTTGTGAACATTTTAGAATAGGGTACTGGGACCACGTCGTAAATTTCATTGGTGATGCTTCCAACATCCAAAAAACCAACGAAGGTATGGAGAGGGTTATAATGGCCAAACTTATTAGGGCTATGTCCTGAAAGAGCTAGTGACTCTTCTAATAGCCTGACCAAGATCACGTTAGGTCTAAGTTATCCCACACCTCAACCTATAGGGAATATGCCCTAAGATTTGGCCACTAAGTTACTTGGATCCAATGGTAACAGATGAATATCGACTTTTGGTTATGATTTTTGGACCCAAAACCCATACCACGTGTTAGTAGAAAACATAAAGGGTCGTGATAATCCACCACCTAGGTCTTACCCCCTTCATGGGTCTCTCTCCATGTACCATATTTGTCACTGGATGATGCATGTTTTTAAGCTTCGTACAAGACAACTTTTATGTTTCAATATGAAAAGCAACCACGGCGGCTTATGTGTTGCCTATCACCATGGCCCTCTCCTGAACTATAAATTATCTTGTGGCCCTTTTGGGGAATTCAGTATGCTCAAGTTAAGATTATTTTTAGAAAAGATTTGCTTCACTTAAGGTGTGTAACAAAATATAAGCTCAAATAAATTAGGTATAAAGATTATGGAAAGAGAATACCCTTTATACGAAGTTTAAGTGAGCTTAGTGTGTGGGTATAATGTGTGTGCAATTGAAATTGTGAGCATACAAAGTGTGAATTGATGTGTATATGTAGTGATCCTTTACAATTACCTTAATAAAACTATGCGATGTTTGTTCCTCGTATGAAAATAAATGATGTGTGGATGATGGCCACTTACTTCTTTCCTAATTATACTATGTGAGCTTAAGTTTGTGTGCAAATTTTTAAATTAAACTATAAGAAATGACTCTACTTGTAATGGTTAGTAAAACAAATTGGTTAGTAGTGATGGTGTGTGCAAGGTGAATCTAGTGCAAATACAAAGTGTTTGAATTGTAAGTATGTGTGAAATATGTATTATATAGTTATAATGTGTAGTTAAATTTATTTCTATAGATTATTAATAAAATACAATATTATCATTTTTTTAAATAATTTTACTGGTCATAGAAATATTTCCTCCCTTACGAAGTGAAGCATTTGACCCTTTTTCAAATTTACTTACTCTTAGCAACCAATTTTTATTTCTTCAAAAGACTATATAAATCCCAAACTAAAAGTGATCTCTACTGTAACAAGGAAAGTATTATATATATATATATATATATACACATACACATACACATACACATACACATACACATACACACACATATATATATATATACATATACATATACGCACCAAACATTTCAATTATTTAAATCCATGTCAATTATTTAATTATACTCATTTGTATAATAATCTGCAAGGTTGTTGAACTGAAATCTAATAGAAATTAGGTTTAAATTCTTATATAAGAAACTTCTAAATGCATATTTGAGAGGGAATTATTACTTAAAGAACCTAATGATATGGTGATTATTTTGAATTTTAGAGAATGGGAGATTCTTGAATAATAAAACTGGTGATCACCAAATTGAAGGGTCAAATTTATTTCATGAGATAAAACAAAATCTATATCTGTAAATCTATACAAATTCAATAAAATATAAGATAAATTGTAACTAATAAACCATACAATACATAAATACACACTCCATGATACAATAAGGAACCTATTCAACAAATTTGAAAGTATGTTAATATTGACATACTATAAAAAATCAAATTAGTTGGAAAACAATTTCTTCATTAGAAGTACCATATCATTTAAAGTTTTAAATCATGTAACTAAAATTACCATAAACAATAGTAAGAAATTCTTAAAGGACCAAACTTATCATAACTATAGAGAATTTCAAATTCCAAATAAAAGGTGGAAGAAATGTGCAATGAGAAGGACAATGAAATTGATGGTAAGGAAACAAAAAAAATTCAAGAGATAGAGGTTTTAGTGGATTTAGAGAACATTGAATATGCTTCAAGGTCTTATCAACAATGAACATACATTGCTATCATTTGTGGTGAAGAGGGGCACAAATGATTTGACTGTTTTTATGGGAGAATGTACATGGAAGTTTTAGCACAACAATCAAGTAGGGCACAAGGAGGGGTAAGAGGATTTTAAGAAACTTATGTTTCTACAAGGAAGATTTTTTATGCACATGCAAAGATGGATATCTAGTGTCTTTTACGTTTTCAATTATTCTCATCAAATCTTGACAAATTTTAAAATAAAGAACTCCTATTTTTTACTTTTGAGACATATTTTTCAATATATTTGATGATTACATGTTGAGAAACAACTAGAAGAATTTAATTGAAATTAGATTGCCATGTTCTAAGAAGATTAACATTGTAAACATTTCTAGAATATCATCAATCCATGCATGATAATTTATTTCTTTTGCATTTGTTATTTATGAATCTAATATTGATTAATCACATGATTATAGGTATATGAAATACTACACTCCTTTTTGTGCAAGCATGAATCGAATGATTAAATGTTATATATGATGATGAATATTACAAAAGTTTAATGTTGTTATATATCTTTAACAAAGAATGTCTTCTCAGCTCATGCACATTAGAAGTAGGGATATTCCTTCTCCTTCTATATCTTGACGCATTTTATCTCTTTTAACTCCTACTTGGGATATAAAACATTAATCAATCTAATGTTTATTGGTTTTGGAGCATCTACGTGACAACCATTTTTGCTAATCTCTCTTGTAAATAAATTCCCATGAATTGTAATTCAGGTAAATAATATATGGAAATTATGTTCCAATGGTTTTCTTTGGTTAAATCACATCCTTAGCTTTTGTGGGTTATCTTAAAGTGTCTTAAACCATTACAATTCAAATGTGGTTCATAATTTGCATGAATTCAAGTGGTTTCAAAAATTTCCTAAAAGCCATGGTTTCAAGTAGTCTTAAGTAATTTGCATGGTTTTGAGTGGTTTTCAATAATTTACATGGATTCAAGTGGTTTTCTTTAGTTGTTGTTCCATCTCATTTTTTAACTACATGGTATTACTTTCGATGATTATTTTATCTTAGTTTTATTATTTCATTTTCCATTTGTTTCTCGTTTTCTATCATATTTCCTAATAAATACAATATGGAGCAAGTAATATGAGAAGTGAGACAATTTGAATTATCTGTATCTGCATGAATTTCTTGAATTACATGATCTTCTTATTCTCACAAATTCTGACATCCTCTTCTCATCCTTTCTCTAGATTTATCCTGTATTTCCTCTCTGGATAGCATTTTCTTTCCTTTTCTAGATACAAGTCTCTAATTTCCCATGTTTATTGTGAATCCTTGTATAATTTTCATGCTCTGATATTTTTGTATGAATGAATGTGTATTTTTTTATCTACAATCGAGTTTAGACAGTAATTTAGTTGTTAACAACAGAGACTTGATCAAGCTATAAGATTGGTTGAGCCCTTAATCCATATCATTTACATTAAAAACATTAATAAAAGTCATTGGTTAACCATGTATACGTCTCGATTGAGGGTTACCTTAACACTCGATCGAGCAATTTTAACTTCGAATTTAAGTGCTCGATCGAGCTCCTGATGTCCTAAAACTTATAGTTTCAGCACCCCTTCTGGAGATTTCTCTACAACCACATTTTGTACCCTAGCAGATTTAGGGAAGAATTTGTCCTTAAGTGGTGGGGTTGATCATGTTGGATTAAAAAAGAATCCTCTATTTGATGGCATATTAATTTGACACTTTCTAATTCTTATGATAATTTTCATCTAATTTCTTTTAAGCATAATGCTTGAAATTTTTTTGGACAGTTTCGAAGGGACTGAGTAAAAAATCAACGACATAAAATACACACAACGATTTTTTTCTAAAAATACCATTATCTTTGTTCAAGTCCTCTTCAAAAGGGTACTCTTAGTTTTTCAATTTATTTAAAGAGTTGAAAACAATATTATGTGAACACATGTCTCTCCAAAATGCAATTGAAATACTACTTCAACAACTTTGAAAAATAAAAAATAAAAATATAATTTTGCATAAAAAAAATAAATTTTTAATATGACAAACTTAGTTCTCTCTATTTTGATCATGGTCATATATATATATATATATATTATATATATATATATTTATATATAGATTAGTATATATAATTGGATGATAATTAATTAATGTCATGGTTTTGTATGCTACCAGTTATGAAGGTTTTGGCTATATGTATATTGTTGTGTCTATGGCTGAAGGTGGTATGGAGAGTATGGTTTAGTGTTTATGTATATAAGGGAACATTATTTTAGAGCAGAACATGAGTGCACGATTTCATTGCAAAGATCATTCCTTGGTGTATGTGACAAAAGGTTTTGACCTACCTCGTGACTACAATTTTGCAGAGGTCATCATATGCTCTTAACTTTATATGCTAACATAGATCTATATGCAAGTTATCTAGATTTGTTGCAAGACATTGAGGCTTTACATTAGTTGACCTATATGTTGGATCCATCCTTGTGTGCATGATGACATTGTATGATGTAGAGGTTGCATGTTGCTGAGATGTATTTTTGAGTAGTATGCTAGCAATGAATTGAATGATGTATGTAGAATTTTGTATGACAAATGTTGTATGCAAGAGTTGAAAGAATACTCAGAGTAGAAATCAATACATAGAAAAAGGATAGAGGCTTATGAATCTCATGTGAATAATGTTTTTAATTATCTTTTATTATTCTTTGAGATTGTATTGAAGTTCAAAATTGTTCATATTTTATGATGAATATGCCTTTAATTTGTTGCTGATAGTATTATGCAGAGATGTGTTTTATAGAGATATGGTGATTGCAGGAAGGCCTTCACTCATTGAGAATCATTAGGATTTGGTAGAAATCGAGACATTTATTTTTGTATTTGTCCTAAACTGTCTTGGTTGAAGTAATGGTGATGATTATGATATATTGTGCCTAAAAGGTTGATGTATGATGAGCGAATGTACCCTTTAAAGGTTGAGTCATGTTACTAGTGTTTGGCATTGATTAAGGAATACACATTCTTATGGTTATTTATTGTTGATGGTCCATGAACATGAGCATAGACCTTGATTGATTAGCAATATCTATGGCTACAACTTTCCAATAGTTGACTTGGTTACTATGGAGAGAGTTTTTCTAGACAGTTGGATGTACATGTTGAATTCAAGTAAAAATTAATAGCATGAATGTGATGTATGTGTTGATTTCTAGTAGCATCGGATGTGATCTAAGACTCAAATTTTGCAGGAAGTCTTAGACAAATGAATTCTCCAATACCCACAAATCGTTTTGGGAAATTCCACCCAGAGAAATTTTTATTAAAATAATTAATTATTTTTAATGGGTCCTGAAGTCTAAACTTAGGAAATTAAAATAATTAATCGGTATTAACCTAAAATGTGCGTGAAAGTTCTAGAATAAGGTGGATATCTAGTCAATATGATCCTATCCATTGATTAGAATCTGATATGGGCCATTGGTTGATTAGTGAGAGTATTATAGGAGGAGGATTGATGGGCACTTGGAGGACACATCAAAGAGAGATTAGAAGATCAAATTTCTCAGAGAGAGCAACGCAACAGTTGCTAGAGAGAATTCGAAGTGATATTTTGCAGTGAGGGGTAGGGATAATATCTGAAGGGAATTTTTCCTGGTTGGAGAGTACAAAGAAAATAGGGCAGAATGAAGTCCAAAGAGAGGTTTACGCTAGCCCACACAAAGTTGACGCAGTGGAAGCATAGAGCCGAAAGGGAGATCAAAGACCTGTTGAAGAAATCGAGTTTCAGAAGTTGGGTGCCGGGGTCTAAGACTGGTAGGCCAAGAGATGAAGTTTCCATTCAACAGAGGGTTAGAAGGAGGTGCAACATAAACCCTAGTTGTAGTGATGCAGAAACTGTGTGAGAGTGATGCAAAACTATGGAGAGCTTGCGTAGAGGCAAGGCAGAGGGGCATCTCCAATGCCGACTAGTGTTGGTTCTTCCAGTGATAGGGTGAGATCATCTCACTATTCATTTTGTCCAGTTTCTCTCTATATCGGACAGCCAGTTGGGCATCCAACAAATTGTACTTAGAATTACTACTACTTAATAATAAAACCCTCAGTCGTTGCACTGGGTGTTTTTCTGGGGACATTTGTCCAAGAATAACTATGTAGATGTGTGTGATTATTATTTACCTCATGTGTTGTATTTAGTTCCTGTATTTTTTATTTGTGTAGGATGTAGTGTATGTGTTTCAGTATTTTTCGTCGAAAACTATAGATAACTTGTTCAAATAATTTAACAAGTAGGAGAAATATTATCAATTTGGTACAGTAGGAATCAACTAACTGATTTTTCACATGGTATTAAAGCGCAAATCATTAGAAAAATATCTTAGAAGTAGAAAGGAAGAGGATTTTGAAATTACTACAGAGGCCGCAATTCGAAATGCTAGAGGCAACACAGTTTGAAGCCCTGAATAGCGAAGTTTTGAGGAGAAATCAATTTCTTTGAGTGAGTCGATAGAGAAATTCGATCTCCAGTTCGAAAATTTCCAGAGGTAAAAGGGAGAAATATATTTTTATTTTTAGAGTAGATCTTTATTTGGGACGCATATATTTTGTAGAAGTTTCTAAAAGAATAATGTTAGTGTGAGAGAAGGAGACGCACTTGAGGGAATTTATTCCTGAGAGAATTCCTGGCCAGGGAATTCAAATTCTCATTTTCTAAGCAGTAGTAGGAAACAGGATTTCATTCGACAATTTGACTTGAAGAGATGGTAGCTAGTGGATTAAGAGATCAGGATAGGTTGAATGGGGCATCCATCTATGTGATCTAGAAGGGAAGGATGTTGTGCCTTCTATATGAGAATTTTCTCAAGATCTAAGTCGACACCTTGGTAGTTGAGTCCATAGATCCAGATCCACTCAAGAAGTACAAGGGATAAATGACCAAGACCAAGAGAATGATCCTCGATGGATTGAAGGATCATGTAGTTTTTCACATCATTGGTAGAGACACTTCCAAGGAGATGTGGGATGCTTTGTCAATGCAATATCAGGTATCTTCCAAGAAATGAAATATGCACTTGGAGCAGAAGATGAGATCTATGAGGATGCAGAAGGGATATCGCAATGATCTGTTCCTTGTTAAGTTTCAGGATATCTGAGATGAGTTGGCAGCTATGGGGTCTACACCTCAAGCTTCAATGATGGTAAGATTGGCCCTAAATTTAGTTTTAGAGTAGTGGAAAGTTTTTTTTAGAGAATCTTGGGTAGGGTGACTTTATCAAACTTAGATGGAATGTGGGCAGCTCTTAAGAAGGAAGAGTTGAGGAAATACATGGTCAAGTGTAAACTTGATGGGAGAGTAGCAGTGGGTTGAAGCCCAAGGAGGAGGATGAGAATGTAGCCCTTGCATCCAAGGGGCAGTAGGAGCAACGAAGGTGGAAGAAGGATGTATCGAAGATTAAATGCTTTAGGTGTGGTGAATTCAGTCACTATGCTATAGAGTGTCCTCTCAAGAAGAAGGAAAAGGAGGAGAAGCATGATCTAAAGGTTGTAGCCATGAACATCAAGGAGGAGGAGTTCGCCATGACAACCGAGGAGTCTCCAAGAGGTAGCTGGGGTGGTCTAGAGTTGTAGTTCTAAAGATTTGCAAATGGGCAGGATCATTGAGGAGTCCACCTCTCAGATCAATACCTTGCTACACGAGCCTAGATCAATAGTATAAGGATGGACTAGTGTCAGAGTGACAATTGCAGTAGCTATAAGCTCCAGAGACTAAGCAATGCAAAGCAGAGTTGGAAGTAGTGCTGATGACACAAAGCAGAGGTGAGCAACAACACAAAGGCTTCACATGGTTTGTGTAGATACTAGCAGTAGTCAGAAATCCAATAATGATATGCATCATACTGAATACATGTTCAATAATTTTGGATGCTTTTCCTTTGTTGATGTAGTAGCAACAACAGTTGGAGAAGATTGCAGTGCAGATGCAGTATTGGCAGTGGCAGTGACACCAATATTACAAATGTAGAATTTTAGAGGGAGTTGGAGTACATATGAAGTGTTGATAGTAGTAGGGTCAACAATAGTACAGATGTAAAATTTACGCAGTAGTTGATGGGAAATAATTTCAGACATCAGTAGCATAGAGGGAGATGTTACAGAACAGGGTGATGCATCTAAAGGTTGCATTGCCAGAGCACATTCCTCGCTAAGAGGGAGTGTTGATTTCTTGTAGCATTGAATGTGCTCCAAGTCTCAAATTTTGCATGGAGGCTTAAACACATGCATTCTCCAATACCCGGAATTCTTTTTGGGAAATTCCACCCAGAGACAATTTTATTAAAATAATTAATTATGTTTTATGGGTCCCTAAGTATAAACTTAATAAATGAAAATAATTAATGGGTATTAATCTAAACTATGGGTGAAACTTATAGAAGAAGGCAGAGATCAAGTCAATATGATCC
Source organism: Pinus taeda (assembly GCA_000404065.3). Lineage (NCBI taxonomy): Eukaryota > Viridiplantae > Streptophyta > Pinopsida > Pinales > Pinaceae > Pinus > Pinus taeda. Next base: position 41,237 of record APFE030028742.1, read on the forward strand.
TCGCCATTGATTAGAGTCTAATATGGGTCGTTGATTGATTAGCGAGAGGATTATAAGAGGAGGCTTCATGGGCACTTAGAGGACACATTAGAGAGAAATTAGAAGATTGAATTTCTCAGAGAGAGTAGCGCGACAGTTGCCATAGAGAATTCAAAGTGATATTTTATAGTAAGGGTAAGGGCTAGTATCCGAAGGGAATTTTTCTGGGTCAGAGAGTACAAGGCAGAGAAGGTAGAACGAAGCCAAGAGAGAAGTCGACGCTTGCCCATGAAGATCTGACGTAGTGGCAGTGCAGAGCCTAGAGGGAGATCAAATTCTTGTTAAGGAAATCGATTTTTAGAAGCCAGGAGTCGAGGTGTGTGATTGGGAGGATGAGAGATGAAGTTTCGAGTCAGTAGAAGGTTAGAAGGAGGTGCAACACAGTCCCTAGCTGCAATAATGTAAGAAATACGTGAGATTGACACATAACTGCATAGAGGCAGGTGAGGGGGGCATCTCTAGTGCGAACTAGTGTCCATTCTTCCATTGACAGGGTGAGATCACCTCACTATTCATTTTTTCCAGTTTCTCTCTATATGGGATATCTAGTTGGGCATCTAACGAATTGTACTCAGAATTACTACTACTTAATAATAAAACCCTCAGTTGTTGAACCGATTTTCCCAAACTTGGTTTTCTAGGGACATTTGTCCAAAAATAACTTTGTAGATGTGTGTGATTATTATTTCTCTCTTGTGTTGTATTTAGTTTCCACATTTTTTATTTGTGTAGGATTCAGTGTACGTGTTTCAGTATTTGCTGTAGAAAACTACAAATAACTTGTTCAAATAATTTAACAAGTAGGAGAAATAGTATCAGTTTCTTGCAGTAGGAATTGGGTAACTGATCTTTCATAATATGCATATTAAGAACAATACCATTTTACTACTCATTGTCAAGGATGTCTTGTATGCTCATGATAGATTAGTATGATCAAAGAGTTTGAATTGCTATTTGACATTGTTGATGAGCTAGGGTTTGATGACTTATTGAGCATGTTTATTGTTTGATCAATGATTTATTGTACAGAAGTTTTGGTATTCAAAATGATGATATTTTTGGTTATGGGTCTAGTTTAAAAATAGGATGAAATGTGGCTTGCAGGATGTGTGGTTGAGTCAGATGGATCCAGTGTGAAATATTTTGAAATATGGTCCAAAAAGGCACTGAGGGTTGGAGCCTTTAGTGGGGGAGAAGTAGTTTCCTTCTAGCGGTGGCCGGTAAACCTGATGAGGGAGTAGTAACTTCCTTCAAGACATAGCTAGAGAAACAATAAGAGGTGGTAGCCTCTAGGAAGTAGGAGCCTATGAACTAGTAAGAGTTTGCGCTGATGCAATATGTAAATAAAAATTTTCTTTATAGCAAGAAGATGAGAGAGATGACAACAACTGTGGTTTTTCTTAATTGGGTTTCCCACCTAAAATTACAATGTCCCTATGTGTTCATGTGTTGATGATGTGCATTCTCATGGTTTATATGCTCTTGTGTTTAATGCTACTCATGGTTTACTAAATATGCCTAGATGTACAACACATTGTGTTTCTAATGAAATAATGGATCAAATAATTTTTAAAAATGAAAGTATAAATAAAGTAAAATTTTATTGGGCATGAAATATTAATTCACCTCCCCTCTCAGTATTTCTAACATCTAAAAGGTTTTAATTGTCAAGATTGTTCATAACATTGTAGCAAAAGTCTCTATGTTTAAAGTCTCTCATATTTGTAAATTTTTGTTTTAAATAAGTAATGTATCATTTAGATATTTATAATATATAAAGATATTAAGGGGTGCATATATTTATAATAAATTAGTAAAATTTAACTATTCATGTTTAAATAAATTATAAAATTTAGTAATTAGATAAGAATTTTAGTGAATTTTATCATTCATATATAATCTCATACAGTTAAAAATTGATGGAAATTATTGCTTTCAATTGTACATATTGATAAAACGTCTCAATTCAAATTATGTAATCTTAATACATGAAATTTAACATTTTATCAAAATACACTTGAAAAAACTATGCCAATAATGTCTCTCCAACTAAATGAACAAGGAATAAAACATTGGTTTTTATCTTAATTAGCTAAATTATATCCTTTGAAATTTTGAATGACTATAAGATACCTCTCTGTATGCAAATGGATGATATTCACACTTATTTTTTTATGGTAGATGAACATGTGTTTGCTCATTTATTTAGTGCCAAGGGGATTAGATCAAGTCTACCATGTATGTGGTTTGTGAATGACTATCTTCCTCACTATACTGATATTTTTTACACCATATGTTACTTTTTGAAGTAAATTTATTCCTAAAGGAACCATTGTTTATAAATATTTTCATAGCACACCTCTTTCATCATTTATGTTCCATGTTGTCTATGTATTTTTCAAAACATACATACCCTAACCACCCTTATTGGAATCCAATGATGAAATTCCACTTTATTTCAATTTGTTATTCATATTCTTTTATGAAATCATTCACAACAAAAATGGCACACAAATATTATACACTAGTTCATAGAATTTACATGGTAAAACCCTGGTGATTTGTCAAGGAAACATCCATGACCCTCTCAAAATCCACATATGAAGCAGGTACAATCACAATAGTTTTGGTAACCATCTTTTGGTTCATAAACTATCTTCATTAGAATAAACACAACAATATTTGCATGTTTTATTCGTTTTATACTTCATTTTATTTTAATGATTGTTGTCATAATCTAATAATATCCAGCTTGACAACAACTTTCCTAATACCTTGCCAATGTCTTATCATCTTTTCTCCGAGCATAGAGAAGCCAAACACTATTGCATCTTCTCTATCAACTATAGTTTTATAAAAGTGTTTGTACAATTTTCTCGAGTGTGGGCCTTTATAAGATCTACTTCATCTCTAATGATAAAATTTCTTATAAAAATGGTACTTTATATTAATATGTGTGGTCTTGCTATGATAAAAAATATTTTTAGCCAAATGCAAAGCACTTTGATTGCCACAGAATACATTTACATTGTTGTGAATTCTCGCAATTTCACTTAGAATAACTTGCAAACAAATTTATTCTTTGCAAGAATGTGAGACAACAATGTACTATACCTATATGTTGGATAAATAAATTATTTTCTAAAGCTTCAACATCCATCTGATGGATCACCCTACAGAAGTAAAGTCATATCCTAAAGCATACCTTCTCTTGTCTAAATCACCTACAAAATATGAAAAAACATATCCATAAACATAATCATTATAACCAATAAAAGTGATACAATAGCCATTGGTGCATCGAAGGTACTAAAGCATCCATTCAACTACATCCCAATGCTTCTTTCCTTGATTTTCCGTGAACATGTTGACATCTCCCACCACATGTGAAATATCTAGTTTAATACAAATCATCACATTCATCATACTTCTTATTTCATTTACATATGGTACATGAGACATATAACCCTTTTCTTATTGATTACTAGGAAATAAACCTAAAAAATATTAAAATGGGAAGTGAAATGGATATTAACTGGTTTCAAATTGTTCACCCTAAACTTCTCGAGTATTTTTTTCTACTTTGAAAAAATAATCTTATCATTTTTCCTATATTTGGGTATTTCAATGCCTAGTATTTATTTTACAGCTCTTATATCCTACATATCAATCATCCTAGCAATCAGAGCCTTCAACCCATTGAAGTATTCCATGATTTTACTTGTAATGGGCATATCGTCAACATACAATACTAAGATAATGAATATAAATTCAAACTTTTGATGTACACACAAGGAAATTTTTAAGGATGGAAGTTTATCTTAAAGTTTAGAAACCTTGGTGAATCTTACTAGTCCCTAATATTCAAATTGTAAAATGTTTGGAAATATTTTTATAACATTTTTTTATATTTCTAATGATTTTATATTAGTCTATATAAAATTTTGTCAAATTTTAAGGTAAAATAATTTTATACGATAAAATGTAGGCGAGTCATTTTTAGAAATAATGGAAATTGGTGAATTTTTTTTTGGAAAAAACATGGAAAATTAGCCCACTCGTGAATATTAGCCCCTAAAATTTTCCATGTGTAGATACAATTATCATACTCACTTCTAGTATAATTTTGGCTCATCATGAGGGAATCGAACGTCTTGTAGCACTACCTAGGTGACTACTTTAGACCATACAATGATATCCTAAGCTTGCAAACTAATATTCCATTTTTATGTTACAAAAATCATTTTGCATGTTTTATATAAATATATTCATCCAAATATCCATGTAAAAATGTTCTTTAGCATATAATTTCTCTTATTGCAAGTCAAGCAAAGAAACTAGTTCCAACACAATACAAAAAATACAATTTTAACATCTTGTAGAAAAACATTAATGGAAATATTTACCCTCCCTTTGACAATAACGTTTTGTGACCAGTTTGGTATTATAACTTTGAATATTACCATTAATTGCTCTTTTCAATTTGAAGACCCATCTACATCCAAAAACCTTCCTATATTTCAGAAGTTTTACCATGTCTCATGTATTGTTTTCCTTCAAGGAAACCATTTCCTCTTTCATCGTTTCTTTCCATTTGGAATTGTTGATATCATTTAATTCTTCGTAAAAACAATAATGTTCTCCAACATCAATAAAAAATTAAATGTATGAAGTGAAGTCTATATACCCTTTTAGAGATTTTATCTCCTATGTAGATCTCCTTAGTATAGGTTTTGGAATTTTAAGACTTTCATAATAGTCTTCAACATCTATGACTTCTTTATCTTCAAAAAATTATTTTTGATTCCATGTATCTGTAAATGGTCCAGTCTCAAAATAAATTGATTGATTTGGTGTTTGTTCATGTACTCATTTTTGCTTCACAACATCTTTTGCATGATCTAATTTAATAAGAAAATATTCATTAAAATTCACATCTTTATTGATGACAATTTTCTGGAAAGTAGAATCCCATATCCTATATCCTTTAGAAACATTAACATAACCAACAAAGATGTATTTGTTTGATTTAACATGTACTCTATAACATTGATTCTTAGGAGGAATAATGGACACATCACATCCAAAAAAAAAATAGAATAATCATAGGGATGACCTATCCATACCTTGTCATGGATTTTTTAATTTATTACAACACATGGTGATTGATTCACTGGATAATGAGTAGTGCTAACTGCTTCTTCCCACAACTCCTGCTACAAAACTATATTCTGTAGCATGCTCCTTTCTCTTTTTAGAAGATTCATGTTCATGTGTTATGTCACACCATTTTGATTAGTAGTATTAACCATGGTTTTTTGTTTCACAATCCTAGCCTCCTTGCAATATTTTTCAAACTCTAAAGAAGTGAACTCACCTTCATCATCTATTCTTAAACATATTATTGTCCCATAAGTTATCTATTCATCCATAGTTCTAAATTGTTTAAAGGTTTTAAATACATCATACTTTTTCTTTTAATATATATACCCAAGCCTTTCTAGAGAAATAATTTATAAATGAAACAAAACATGAAGGTCCTCCAAAATAAGTAGTAGAGGATGGGTCCCAAACATATGAATGAACATAATCAAGAGCAAGTGGATTCCTATGGTTGTTTTCATTAAATAAAATTTTTCACTATTTTCCAAATATACAATGTTTGTAGAAACTTAAATTTAGAGATTTCAAGTTTGGAACCAACTTTAGGTTTATTTATACCTGTAGTCCCTTCTCACTCATATGACCCAATTTCTAATGCTATAAATGAGTGGATTTTGTTGTTTCCTTAGATGCCACTGTTGATTCACTAATCTGAGGACTTCCATGTAGCTTGTAAATGTTACCCATATTAGTCATCATCATGACCATTAAAGTGCCCTTGGACACTTTTAGTGATCCACCTTAACTTGTCTACTTGTTACGACCAAAATCCAACACTCCCAAATAAATTAATTTTTTATTTAATTTAGGTACATGTCCACATCTCTTAGTTTTCTCATAATACTATCAAACATCTTAATTTTAAATCTCCCAACCCCAACAAAATTACAAGATATTATAATACCCATAAGGAAAAATCACCATGAACAACTTCATATGTTGAAAATCTACTTTTATGTGGATACGTATGATGAGTTTCACCATAACCTCATATCCAATCTTTATAATATTTAGGAACATTAAAAATTGAAAATAATTCATTGACCATACCTAAGCCTAATTCAATTTGATTTTCCTCCTGTTTTGAATTTTCTTTGGACTTTCATATTTTCGAGTAGTCTTTTATGAGATTCCCTCATTTGTCGTGGAACCAACATCTCAATTTACTCTTTTTTCCTTTCGATTTTTACTTATATGTTCCTCTTGATTTATCACATTTCTCCTTGCAACAACTTCTTACCACCATTTATTCTATTGTCGAGGTTTCAATGCTTTATTTCCTCCTTATTTCTTTAGACAATAGAGCTCCAACCACAACATCAAATTTAAGAGTCTCTATTGTGCTTAAGTTAATGGATGTTACAAAATTGTCCCTCGATCTTGGCAACGAACTCAATAGTGTGATTGAATTATCTTCATTATCAAGATTGACATCTATACTATCTAATTGTAAAATAAAAATGTTAAACACATTTTGGTGATATGCAATATTTGTACCTTCTTTCATCTTCAAGTTATATAACTACCTCTTTAAGAAAATATAATTCAACAAAGGTTTTGTCATGTATAGATCTTCCAACGCATTCCATAATCCTTCTTCTATCACTTCTACAACGATGTCGAATAAAACATCACCAGTGAGACACAATTGAATTGTACTAAGGGATCTCTCATCCATGTACTCCCATTCATCATCGTTTATTATCACAGACTTCTTGTTCCTTCCATCTAATGCCTTATTCAAACTATGTTGTACTAGTAGATCCTATGTTTTTATTTTTCAAAGTTTAAAATTCTTTTTCCCACTACATTTTTCACTTCAAAATTTGTATTTTCCATTATTCTTTGCATGGAATCTTCTTTCGAAAAGTGATTCTCAATGTGTATACAACCCTTTGCTTCAAAACTTTGATTTCAAAACTAATTTCAAAATCTATATTAGAAATCCCACTACATTTTACAGAAAACCTTTGTTCTTCCAAAATTTCATTCTTCAACCCCTCGCCACCAAAAAAACTAATTTCACTTGATATAATACCAAAAATGATATGTTCATAAATATCCATAAAGCTATTTTTTTTAAGTCAACATTTTTTAGAATGAACATCGAAGATTTTTTTATAAAATAATAGTGTACCTGAGTAGCAATATTTTCTTTCCACCTTCCCTGAAACTGGTGGCTAGGGTTTTCCACGTGAGACTCCCAAATCAGACTTGGATTCCAGCACACAACATTCCTCCTCTACTCACAACTAGAATTTCTTGTCGTTGTAGCCACCTTCATGCGATGGCCCCACAAAAATTGGATGGCTCAACCTCTATGTGTTGGATTTGGAACATCATCCACTACACATGTAGATTCCCCTATTTACTTCCCCTAAAATTGAACAATGGATGGGGTTGTTTGCATGATTGTGCACAACTTCATTCACTGCATTGTGTGTTACACATGCAAATTATTCTTCATTTACTTCCTGAAAATAATGGAGGCTATGATTTTCTATGTGATTGGGATCTAACACTCCTCACTATGAATGCATGAAAGCTCTGTATTTTTCCTTCAATCATGGGCTAGACTCACTTGACTCCTTTTAATTGTACCACCGACTCTCTCCTCATTTTCATCTGTCAACATTACACCATATTTTTCTACATAAAAACATTTGGAATGGTTCCCCCTCTATGCATAGTGATCTCACATCCCTTTAAACTACATAGCTCTAATACCACTTGTTATTCAAAATATATATATATATGAAATCATTCACTAAAAAGGTGAAAAAAGAAAAACTTAAACCTTTGTCATAAAATCATCCACGGGAAAAGAAAATTGATTTTTATGATGAGAGAAATATTACAATCTAGCTTTGTTACTTAGCCCCGTCATATCTTCAAAAAGATATATCAAATAGGTACTATTACAATGCTTTTTTAACCATTTTTTGGTTTGTAAACTACATCCATTATAATAACTACAAAATTATTTACATCAATTAATTTGTTTTACATTTACATTTTGTTTTAATGATTTTTATCATAATCTAACAAAATTTATCAAGAATGAAACATACCAATAAGCTCAGGGATAGCTTCAAAGAAGTATGAATCATACATGAAAACAATCATTTGCAAATAAATATTTTTTGGGCAAGGTAATTGTCAACCACCATGGTTGCAACTTAGTTTTTAAATGCACATTTTCATGATTTTTGTTTTCAACTCCTTACCATCTTTGTTATAAGTTTCACTAAATCTCTTATACCCTCCATAATATTGTGCCAAAAATGTAGCTTCTTTATACACCTATTTTCACTCCATGTAAAGATATATCTAAACTACTATTTTCTAAATTGGTCCACGACTCATTGTGTGTAGTACTACTTTCTGAGTCAAATTTTGAATGTTAAAAGTATATAAATATAGACATTTCCAAGATTGATACAAACGAATTTTTTATAATATATTATATATGACTTCTTTGTTTCCAAATAATCATGTTATGAATGTTAAAGGTTTCTAATATAGTTGAAGCCTTTTGGATGTTACATGAGGTTAAAGGTGAGGGTTGAGGATAAAGAAATATTGGGCAAGTTACTTATTATTCAGCCATTTTCCCACGCTAACTTCCACCCCCACATATAATATTGTGAAAATAATATGTAACATGACCAATATTTCCTCTTCTATTTATATTTTCAAAGATTATTTTAATCTTGTAATATCAAAAATTGAAATGTATCATTGTAATTGTGTTCATCTTTTCCATGTTACCTTTGCTTGAAAGAAAATATATGGGTGAAATAAGTTTATATTTTATTTTATTTTTATTCGATATCGACGCCATATTTATAACTTTAACTTCACCTTGTTTGTCTTATTTTTATGTTGCCTGAAAGAAAATATATCAGTGAAATAAGTTTATATTTGATTTTAATTTTATTTGATATCGATACCATATTTATAATTCTGATGTAGATTAGATTATTTTGATTTGAAATTGATTATATTTAGTAATTAAATAAAAAAACTCGAATTATGTTCTTGAGAAAGCGAGGATTCGGATGAGTTTGGAGTTAATCCTAATTCTATTTGTTTTAGATTAAACCTTCAAAATTTTAATGTGAAATTGAATTATTATAATTTAAATTTGATAACGGTTGAACATTAAATGAAATATTGTTTAATTTGGAAGGGGAAAAATGGTTATTAATAGAAATTTGAAATAAAGATATTTGTTTACTTTAAAAGGAAAAAATGGAAAAAAATGGCTATTAATAGAAATTTGAAATAAAGATAATTGTACGGTAAACCTGCAACATTCATACATTTAATGTACAGTACATTATTGTAGTGCAAAATTTATAAAGTTTAGATATTATATGATGGTTGTTTAACTATAAAAAAGGTTTAGTATAGTAAAATATATTTAAAAGTTGAATTTAATATATTTATAATATATTATTATATAGATATTACATGTATTTTTAGTCTCTTGGCCTTTGATGGATCTAGAGTTAAGATAGAATTATGTTCGTTTAATTTTTAGTTTTTAAATAGGTCATAAGAGAGAAGAATACAATGGGAAAAGACCATTGGCTAAGAATACTATGTGAAAAAACTATGGGTTATAGAATTTTGATCATTCCCAATTTATTTTTTATTATTTTGCCGTAAATGTTAACATTACAACATCTTCCTGTACTATTGGAGAAAACCTCTTGCACAATATAATTACAAATATATAAATGTTAAAAATGTCATAATATAATTATTAAGTAAAGATATATTATAAAATTATATTATTATTTTTTTTGTTCAATAGAAGAACACAAATTTAATACTAAAATGAGATGATGGTGTAAATTAATTTCTTATTAAATATATTATAATACAATTATTATAATATAGTTACACTATACAACTTGAGTGGGCCTAATGGTTGAGAGCATGTGATTCCTTCTAAGAGGTCATAGGTTCAAAACTAGAGGGGGGTAGAGTATGTATGTCTTTGTATAAACTCAAAAAATAGCTCTTATTTAAGTGAAGCCTATGGGCGAAATACCATTTTAATATCATGGGTCAAATACCATATTTATTGAAGATGTGTAACACCATTTTAATATCATGGGTCAAATACCGTATTTACTGAAGATGTGTAAAGAGGTATGGTAAATAAATAAAAATATTTTAAATATGATTAGAAATCAACATCTAATTATATACCATGGGCCAAATTATTATTAATGCCATGAAAAAAATTTATTAACCCTAATTTTTGTATTAAAAGATTAATATTATTAAAATTAAATAATTTTGGATTAATACAATATTAAATTTGCTATATTATATATATATTAATATATCATGATATATATTAAATCTAGATATATATAGGAGGGAAGAACAAAGATATAGAGTAATAAAGGTGGAGAGATAGGGGAGTGACAAGGGAAAGATGGAGATAAACGGAAGGAGAGGGGAGAGGAGGAATGAAGAAAGAGAGATGGAGAGGAGTGAGAGAGGTAGAGAAGGATAAGAGAGGAAGAGGGAGACAAAGATGGAGAGGGGAGAGAGAAGCAGAGAGGGAGGGAGATTGTTAGAGGAATGGAGGGTAGAGAGAGAGATGAGGAGAGAGGGAGGAAGAAGAAATACATAGAGAGTAAGAAGTGGAGAGAGAGGGAGTAACAAGGGAGATATGGAGAGAGAGTGTGTATGTTTAGGGGTGAGATAAAGAGACAAAGGAGAGATGGAGAGAAGGGGGGAGAAAAGGAGATAAAAGGAGAGAGGGAGGGATATAGTAAGATAGTTGTAGAGAGAGAGAGAGAGAGAGAGAGAGAGAGAGAGAGAGAGGGAGAGAGAATAGGGATGTGAGAGAGGACATGAGAGAGAGGAGGAGAGTGATGGGGGAAGAGAGAGGGATGTAGGATAGAAACGAAGAGAGAGTAAGGATGAGAGAGGACTTGACAGGGAGGAGGAGAGAAGGAGCAAGAGAGGAGGGGATAGAGAGATGGAGTTGTAGGGGGGAGAGAGGGAAGAAAAAAGACATAGGGAGTGAAAAGTGGAGAGAGAGAGGGAGTGACAAGGGATAGATGGAGAGAGTGTTTGTATGTTTGAGGATGAGATAAAGAGACAATGAAGGAGAGATGGAGTGGGGTGGGAGAGAAGGAGTGAGCGAGGGATATAGTAACAGAGTTGGAGGGTGAAGAGAGAGAGAGGAAGAGAGGAAGAGAGGAAGGAAGAGAGAGGATGTGAGAGAGTGGAGAGAGGGAGGTAATAAGAAAGACATAGAGAGAGAATGGTGGAGAGAGAGAGGGGGAGTGATAAGGAAGATGGAGAGAGAGGGAGAGAGTACAACAGGAGGAAAGAGAGTGAAGCAAGTGAGAGGGAGAGAAGGGGAAGATAGAGAGAGAGAGAGGGTGAGAGAGAGAGAAAGGATTAGAGAGGGAGGGGAGAAGAAATACATAGAGAGCAAGAAGTGGAGAGAGAGAAGGAGTGACAAGGGAGATATGGAGAGAGAGTGTGTATGTTAAGAGGTGAGATAAATAGACAAAGAAGGAGAGATGGAGATAAGGGGGGAGAGAAGGATAGAAAAGGATAGAAGGAGGGTTATAGTGACATAGAGAGAGAGAGAGAGAGATGGGGCAAGAGAGGGAATTTGAAAAGGGAGAGAGAGGGAGAAAGAGAGAGAGGATTTGATAGAGAGGAGGAGAGATAGTGATAGAGGAGGGGAGAGAGGGCGACAGAGAGATGGAGTTTTAGGGGGAGATAAGGATGGAAGAAGAAAGACATAGAGTGAGAAGTGGAGAGAGAGGGAGTGACAAGGGAGATATGGAGAGAGAGTGTGTATGTTTGGGGGTGAGATAAATAGACAAAGAAGGAGAGATGGAGAGAAGTGGTGAGAGAAGGAGAGAGGGAAGGATACAGTAACATATTTGGAGGGTAAAGAGAGAGATAAAGAGAGGTGGGAGAGAAATTGAGAGAGAGGATGTGAGAGAGTGGAGAGAGGGAGGGAAAGAGAGATGAAGTTAGAGGGGGAGAGAGAAGGAGGTAAGAAGAAAGAAATAAAGAGAGAAAGGCAGAGAGACAGAGGGGGAGTGATAAGGAAGATGGAGACAGAGGGAGAGAGAACAACAACAGGAAAGAGAGAGAAGTGAGGGAGAGGGAGAGAAGGTGAAGAGAGAGAGAGAGAGAGAGAGGAGGAGGAGGGAGGGATATATAGATAGATTAGGGAAAGAGAGTGTATGATTTGGTGGTGATATAGAGAGACAAAGGGAGATAGATATATTGATGGAAGGTTAAGAGAGGGAAGAAGAAAGAGATTGAGAGAGGGAGGGAGGGATAGAGAGATTGATAAATATGGAGTGAGAAAGCATGTCTGTTTTGGGAGGTGATATAGAGAGATAAAAAAGGAGTTATGGAGGGAGATATAGATAAATATGGAGGGGGAAGAGAGTGAAGAATATTTCTTGTACTATATGCATTGATTTCAATGTATATAGCGATTTATAATCCTATATGATTGCTTAAAATAGATGCATTGATTTCAATGTATATTATTTCTAATCTTATTTCAGTGAAGATGGTGACTTCTAATCATATTTGATTGCTTGCACTAGATGCATTGATTTAAGTGTAGATGGAAATTTATAATCCTTTTTTATTTCTGTATTAGATGCATTAATTTCAATGTAAATTATTTCTAATCCTATTTGATTGCTTGCACTAAATGCATTGATTTCAATGTAGATGGTGATTTCTAGTCCTATTTGATTTCTTATGCTAAACGTATTGATTTCAGTGTAGATGGTGATTTCTAATCCTATTTGATTTCTTGCACTAAATGCATTGATTACCGTGTATATGTTTTGTTTCTAATCCTATTTTATTACTTGCGCTAGATTCATTGATTTGAGTGTAGATGTTGATTTCTAATCCTTTTTTATTTCTTGCATTAGATGCATTGATTTTAGTGTAGAAGTTATTTTATAATCTTATTTGATTGCTTGCATTAGATGCATTGATTTCAGTGTAGATGTTGATTTCTGATTTGATGTAATTGGATGTATGATGGTACATTAATTTTAAAGTTATTGGGTTAACAACATTTATTGATTTTAGTGTAAGCACACAAAATTATTGGTAATGTATATTGATTTTTGTGTTATAGTAATTCAACTTATTAATATTGGAGAGAAAGAGAGATAAGGTATGATCTTTACTACAATAGCTCAAGCTAAAAATTTAAATGGTTTATGATTTCAACTGTCCTTTTCATATAATCAATATGAAAAAATGATAAAACGAACAAGGATGACAATAAGAATAGTAGAAGAAAATAGTTTGAGATTGATCACAATGAAGGCTATTTGTAATTCGCTAAATTCGTATTATTCACATTTTCTATCATTCAACACTATTACATCGTCACTTTGCATCCAGAATTTGTATTTCATCATTAAAGTTATTAACAATATTTATCATCTCAGCAAACTGAGGTAACTAAGAAAATTTAAAATTAAAATGACCATATTAATATTAGACATATTTAGAATATTGAAAATGATTAAATTAATATTATATGTATTTACATATTATTGATCAAATTAATCATATCTTCGATAGATTTTCCTTGGCCACACGTGACTGAAACCAGCCTAGATCCATCTTAACTCTGGATCTATCAAGCGTCGAGAGGGATAAAATATTTCGAGGTGCAAATCTTTCCTCAAGTTTTGCACTTAAAAAAGTGGTTTGCACGTCGAGAGATTTGATCCCTCTCGGTGCTTGATAGATTTGGAGATAATATGGATCTATGCTAGTTATAATATGATGAATAAGTTTCAAATATTTGGCAGATTGTTAAATTTTTAGTGATATGCATATACTTGTGGACTTATTAACTTGTAATATTGTTATCTATTGATGCCACAAATTTTCTTGGACGATAATTTTCTTGCCAAAATCCGGTATAAAAAAATTCAAAAAATCAGAATGCTAGAGTATTTGAATCACTTTTTTATGTTGAAAATGGATTCAACACCATAAAGAACCCTTGGGGTATCTAAAGTCCAAAATTTTGAGAAATGTAACCCAAATTTTCAAAAAATCTGCCAGATTTTGTCATAATTTTGTCGAAATTTCCATTGTTTTTTGGGCTAATTTGTGGACTTTTTAGTCCACGCATTATAATTTTGTTGATAGTCTTGTCTATTTTGAAACAAAGGTTGAGGATTTTTTTAATAAAATTTGTGATTAATATTTCACGCCATAAATTATTCTTTGTTGGATAGCAAGAGGGATGGATGAGATCTCACGCGCATTGTTCTCTTTTATGTTACTGTGTCATTTCGTAATTTTTTAATTAATAAACTTGTTGCGGGTGTTTGAATGGTATCAATCCACAAAGATTCGAAATAGAATTGGAAGATTGGTCACTTCCATTTAATTCAAATAGACCTCTTCCAACAATTTTCCTTGCCAAGGCTTATTATTTCAATTTTGCATGTATTCAAACTGGACTCCTCCATCCGCTCACCTCACTATCACCTACTATTTCAATTTTGTCTTGTCCATGAAAGTATATTTAATAAGTTCCCATTATGCTAATCATCAATCCATTATTGAGGGTAATGGTTGTGGAGAGTTTGAGAGACAGTTTCTTAGTTGCCTGCGAGGTGTTGTTGTTTGAGCATTAGGTGTGGATGTAGGATAACATTGATCAAGAGGTCATTCATAATGATTCCAACAAGGAATTCCTAAGCAAAAGCTAGACTTGGCCCAGAGATTGAACATGAGCCTTCTCCAAGCAAAATTATGGTTCTAGAATAGAAGGGAGAGGTTAGGTTAAGTTAAACACTTTATGTTGCATTTGCAATCAATAGTGATCAATTTTTTTTATTTGATTTGTTTGAGTTGATCTATTGAAGGACCAAGCTGAAGCAAACTGAGGTAGATTATGAATTCTTGAAACGATGTTGTGATACCCTCACAGAGGTGAACACGAAGTTGAAGAAAGAGTTATATGAGCTTAGACCATTAAAGGTCGAGTCCTCATTTTATATGCAACTTCTTGCTATTATTCTAACTATGCTCCCTTCTTGCAAGAGGATTGTCACCAAAGAGGATAATATACATACTCCCAAATCTCATCTCGCCCTTATTCCTTCTAACCCTTCTGCACGTAAATTAACTCCACTATATGCTTGTATATGACTAGATATTACATGTAATTCTCTAGCTAAATATCTTATCCATGAGTTTCTTTGAATATAAAAAAGTTTGGCAATCGAAGATGCTAAATTTTGTTCAAACGAATAACAAACGCTGGAAAAAATAAATTGAATATTTTATTCACCAAACAGTACAGGATGGTCTAGAGTGTATGTTAATTTCATTTGACTTTGGACACTTATGGGCATTAACTCTATTGCATGATGGTAATATCCTTGTATTAAATGTAAGCATTAAAATGTGATGAATTTTGGCACAAAAGTAAGAGATATATTAATGCCATACAGGCTTTCGAATGAGCTTTGATTGCTGGTCTACAATACCACTTTCTGATGAAGCAGTAACAAACATTGGGGCTGTGGAATCAATGTCATTAATGTTGAGGGGTGACCGTTGTAGCATATGCCTTTTATTTCAGCTTACAAATTAAACATACTAATATCTAGTAAACATGGTGATTCGATAAGTTTAGTCTCCTTTTTTAATATAGAATGATAAGCTAAAAGAGATTTCAACACAGAATATGCTCCAATTCTAAGATTTTAAGCAGATCGAATGATTAGGGTGACCTTGATCAAGCTTAAATAAACTGAAAATATAACAATTATGATCGTTTCTTTAATGAGAATCAGGCGGAATATATTTATGAATTTATGTAAATTGTAGATCTTGTCATTTGATTGAGTAGGGAGTAAATTGTGACATTAATTGTAAATTTTATTCTATGTTAGTGGATTTTATGTATGTTAGTAAATTTGTTGAATATATCAAATTTACAATCAACATAAAAATATATTTTAAAAGACATTAGATTGATGGGTTTTAATCTAATTTCATTAAATTTTATTTAATATAGTTGTTAAGATGAAAGTTTAAGAATCTTAAACCCTAAACTTGTTTTTTTCTAATATTGGAACATCTATTTCATTCTTCTCCCTGTGTATTTCATACCTCATTACTTTTATTTCTCATTTCATGCCATTCATTTATGTGATTTAAGTGGTGTTTTGGACCTGAAGGGCAGTGTTGCATCTACAATATTCAAAGAGGTGAATGATGATTGTGACCATGATGGGAATTTGATAATAATACTTGTGATGTATTCTTTTTAATGTTTGGATCTATTTCAAAAAGTTGTGACACCTATTATGATGAAACTCGAATGTAGGCTTCTCTCTCTAATGACATCGTTTACTCCCCACCATATGTTATGAAACCAGCTCAAGAAAAAGATAGAAAATATAGATCAACGCCTTAGAATTTAGCCTCTTCGAGGGGGAAACCTCCTTTACATTACATAAATGAACAATTCTTGGATGATACAAATGAAAAGACCTCCTTTCTATATATAGGAATCTAAGGGGTCATAATATAATCAGAGCCGACATAACAATAATAATGTAAGGGCACAATAATAACAATAGTGGGCTTCTATGGGGCACAATAGTAACTATATGGGCACTACATGGGTACATCAATATAATAAGGGGGTTGTACTAATAACAATAAGGGATTAAATTAGTAGTATAAGGGCCTAACACCATATGTGTATGTTCTTCAATAAAAAAATTGTTTGACAGCTATGTTACATTTTCATGCTGAGGGTCAAGTGTGAATGTGTGACATACATGAATGTTTCTTTTGTTTTAATGATAATGTGCATATGGTTTGTTATGTCAATTACTATGGGAAAGAGTGCTAAAAGAGAATTCCACATGCCTGAAAACTATGGATAATTGTGAAAGGCCACAAGGCCTTGGGTTGATTGTGGTTTCCTTCCCAAAGGGGTTGATGGCACTTTCCTGCCTGGATTTCCTCTCCCTAGAGATTGATGATCTCATTAAGAGAAAAGAGTTGGCCAATATGGTGAGAGGGAAAAAATCCTAATGAAACTCTTTTGATTTGGAGCCTGTTAGAGGAGTCCCAAAATTCCTCATAGACGGGACGTTATCGAAGGAATAGGCAGGACGTTGCCTTGAGGAATATTGTATTAGACATTGTGTGGTCATTGGAATTCTTGAGATGGTTGGCCCTAGAAATCCAGACTAGACTAGTATGGTCTCTGTTATAGAACTATCTAGATGTGAAAATGGCTCGATCTCATTGTGGAAACTAGTTCCCTTGGTTGGAAGGAGCATTATTTTGAAACTTTGGTTCTTATAGTAGAGCAAGTTAACTAATTAGACAAGTGACATGTTAAAAAAATTAATTTTCTATATGATTGCGTAAAAAAATTATGTACATATTAACAGGAAAGGAGCCTACTGCTCAGTAAGGAATTACTGGAAGTGTAGTTCCTTTATTGTATTACCAATCTTTTGAATGTCTTATCAAGGGTGAAGATAGTATTCAATTGATGTAGCTATTGATCATTTTGATGATCAGACAACCAGGTGCTCTCTAAGTACGTTTAGAAGTACTATGTGGATGTCATTAGCGAGAGCTAAGACAGTGTGCACATGGTGCAGTGATTTATAATTTTGATGATTAGAGGGTTGGTGATCTTTGAGTACTTGTTGAAGTACTATGGTTAAAATATCACTTTGAAACTAGCTCACAAAAAGATATAAAAGATAGATCAACGCCTTAGAATTCAGCCTCTTCGACGGGGTAACCTCCTTTAAATTACACAAATGAACAATTCTTGGATGATTCAAATGAAAAAAACTCCTTTCTATATATGGGATTCTAAGGGATCACAATATAACCAAGCCGACCTAACAATAATAATATAAAGGCACAAAAATAACAATAAAGGGATTCTATGGGGCACAATAATAACAAGATGGGGATAATAGGGGCACAACAATAATAATAAGGGATACAACAACAATAGTAATGGGGGAATCACTAGTATTATAGGGACCTGACATGCCCCTCCCCTTCAAAAAAGTGTTGTCCTCAACGACTGAGTAGTTCTGGATGCTTCTATATAAAATTCGCATCCTCCCATGTGGAATATTCAATGGGTAAGTTCTTCCACTTGATGAGATACTCTGAAATTGATCGATTTCGTCGCTGTCAAGTTCTTGTTTCTTTGACTGCTTCAATTTCCACTATGATTTTTCCTTCCTCATCAAGTTTTGGCAATATTGTTTGAACTGGAAGCTTGTCACCTATAACCTTCTTTAAGCATGAAACATGGAAAATTGGGTGCACTTGGGAAGCTACAAGAAGCTCCAATTTGTATGCCATAGTACCTATCTTTTGCAACATCTTGTACGGACCATAATACTTTGGTGATAATTTATTATCTTTCTTAGCTTGCTTGAGGGACATTTGTTTATATGGTTATAGTTGTAGGAATACCCAATCACCTACATCAAAACTTCTTTCGTTGTGATGTTGATCTGCCTCCTGTTTCATTCTATTCTGCGCCAAGGTGAGTTTATCCTTTAAGAGTTGGAGAATTTGTTGATGATGCTCGATGTGATTTTCCGCTGCTTGAACCTTATAATTTTCTCTTAAATATGATGTGATGGATGGTGGATGATATCCATAAAGTGCCATAAACGGAGTCATTTTTGTTGCAGTATGGAAGGAAGTGTTATACCACCATTCAGCTAGAGGCAACCATTTGACCCACTGTGTCTGTTTATCATATACAAAGAAATGAAGATATCCTTCCAAACGTTTGTTTATTATCTTAGTTTTCCCATTAGATTGAGGATGATAAGATGAGCTATGAGCTAACTGAGTACTAAGACAAGAAAATAATTTTTTCCAAAAATTTCCAGTGAAAATGGGATCTCTGTCATTTACAATAATCTTTGGGTTTCCATGTAGCTTTTGAATTGTTTCCATAAATGCAGTAGAAACTGTACTCGCTTTAAATGGATGAAATAATGCACAAAAGTGTGCATACTTGGTAAGTATATCAACTACCACCATGATAACAATCTTTCCTTTGGACTTGGGTAAACCTGTGATAAAATCCATTGAAACCTCCTCCCAATGTTGGCTTGGAATGGATAAAGGTAGTAAGAATCCTGAGGTCTTAATTGTTTCAACTTTATTTTGTTGGAAAACCAAACATTCTGCCACAAACTTCTAAATATCCAATTTAAGGCCATCCCAAAAAAATCATTCTTAACCCTGTGGTAGGTTTCTAGAAATCCTAAGTGCCCTCCTAAGGGACAGGTGTGCAATTCCCTAAGAATATTTTGGTTGGGTTGTGTTATATTCTTTCCACATAGTTAACAGGGGGTTTGAGGGGTACCCATAACCCCACTTTATGGGGTCCGGGGCAGCGCCCCGGAAATTTTGGTTTTGGACCCTATGTTAGGTTGGGCGGACCCACCTATGGTTTTGTGCATGATTTTCGCACATGTTTTTTGGACGCGATGGTTTTCGGTCCATGGTATTGGATCGATGGTTTTTTGGTCCATGTATTGGACGTGATGGTTTTTCGGTCCATGGTATTGGTGCGTCGGGCATGGTATACATATGTATTGTAACATTGAAAGGAACAATAATGAAAAATCAAGCTGGTTAGTCTCGTTTGAGATCCAGTGGAAATCTCTGTGTATATGTGTTTTATGTGTTCGCTCTCGCATTTTTATTTTTTCTGTGATTTAGAATTCGTATGCAGGTAATTATCGTGTACGGGGTTAAACCTACATTTGGATATCAGAGCTGTTTTGGCTTCAAGGGGACGCCTTTGTTGCTGAGGGGTTTCGCTCGGGCCTGTGGTAGACCCTGTTCAGTGGGAGATCTGCGAGATCGATTCTGGTGGTGAAAGAAGATGGCGAGCAACGGAAAGATAGAGATTTGAGAAGTTCAATGGTCAGAGTTTTGAGTTGTGGAAACTCAAGATGGAGGATCTGTTGGTGGATAAAGATCAGTGGATCGCGGTAGATCCGGGTACTAAACCAACGGGAGTGACGATGAAGAATGGAAGAAGTTGGATCGAAAGGCAAAGAGCACAATACGATTGTGTGTGTCAGATTCAGTATTGT
>APFE030028742.1:61636-89843 GCA_000404065.3 Pinus taeda
GGTTGGGCGGACCTACCTATGGTTTTCGGTTCATGGTTTTGGACGCGATGGTTTTCGGTCCATGGTATTGGATGCTTCGACATGTATAAATATGTATTGTAACATTGAAAGGAATAGAATGAAAAATCAAGCTGGTAGTCTCGGTTTTGAGATCCAGTGGGAAATCTCTGTGTATATGTGTTTTATGTGTTATGCTCTCGCATTTTTATTTTTCCTGTGATTTGGAATTCGTATGTAGGTAATTTTTGTATGGGGTTAAAACCTACAATTTTGCTTGATTTGGGAATTCTTACATAGGTATAACTGATCCTTGTACCATAACGAATCATTTTCCAGTTAGATGTATCCGATGTATTGGGATCTTTTTGTATATTTTGAATGAGTGCCCATACTTCCTTGTCATTCTTCCATTCATCCCTTGCTTTGTTTATCCAATCTGGTTGGATAATAGAAATGGCACAAAGAAATGCTTCCACATCTTCATCCTTTCTTGAGAGTGCATCTGCCACAATATTTTGCTTCCCTTTTTTGTAGATGATTTCAAATTCATAACCCAACATCTTTGAGACCAATTTTTGCTGCTCTTTTGAAAATAATCTTTGTTCTAAAAATTATTTAAGACTATCATGATCTGTTTTTACCTTGAAGTGTCTTCCCATTAGGTAGGGTCGCCATTTCTTAAGTGCATGTAGTATTGCCAGCATTTCCTTCTCATAAATAGCTTTGTGTAAATACTTTCCTTTGATTGGATGACTTTTGAAAGCAATGGGTCTTTGTTCTTGCATTAAAACAACACCAATTCCATTTCCTGAGGCATCAGATTCCATAATAAAGGTTTTTGTGAATTCTGGTGTAGCTAAGACTGGTGCTTGGCACATTGCCTCTTTGAGATGTTCAAAGGCCTTTGTTGCTTCGGGAGTCCATGAGAATGCATCTTTCTTCAATAATGTTGTTAAAGGTGCTGCTATTCTCCCATAATTCTTAACAAACTTGCGATAATACCCTGTCAACCCGAGAGATCCTCATATATGCTTTATTGATGTGGGGATTTTCCATTCCTTAATGGTTTTAATTTTGCTAGGGTCTACCTTAACACATTCATGAGATACAATATGACCCAAATATTCCACCTCTTGTACTACAAGGAAACATTTGGACATTTTTGCATATAATTGTTTCTCCTTCAATAGTTTGAGCACCATGTCAACATGTTGGACATGATCCTTCCAAGACTTGTTGTAGATTAGTATTATCATCAAAAAATACTAACACAAATTTTCTAAGGAAGGGTTTGAAAATGGAATTCATCAAACCTTGAAATGTAGAAGGTGCATTAGTAAGGCCAAAAGGCATGACCAAAAAAATCATAATGACCCTCATTTGTTCTAAATGTTGTTTTTGGAATATCTTCAGTCTTCATTTTGATTTGATGATATCTTGAACGAAGATCCAACTTGGTGAAGTAAATTGATCCATGAAATTTATCCAATAACTCATCAATGACATGAATGTTAAATTTATCTTTAACAGTGAGCTTGTTGAGCTCCCTATTATTTTGACACATGCACCATGATCCATCCTTCTTGTGAACCAATATTACTGGAGGAGAGAAAAAACTTTGACTAGGTTGGTTGAAATAGACCAGCCTTTAGCATTTATGTAACCATACATTAAATTTCACTCTTTTGGACATAGGGATATCTGTAAAGCCTGATGTTTGGGGAACACTTCCTGTAATCAAATTAATAGCATGATCATGATCACAAATAGGTGGGAGGCATTTGGGAGTCTCAAATACCTTGGAATGATTGTCCAAGACTTTTTGGAGATCTGGAGAAATGGATGATTTCGATGTGGGAACCTCTGGTGAACATAATTGTGCAATTATGACTCATTGTTCTTTATTTAGAAGCTTTGTCATTCCGCTAGAGCTGATTATCTTTCCCGGTTTCCCTGTAATACCCCTTAATTCAACTTCCTTTCCTTCTGAAGAGAATTTCATGAGAATTTCTTGAAAATTAAAATCTATTGTACCCAAGGATTGTAGCCATTGGACTCCTAGTACAACATCAACACCACCCATTGAAATGGAAAGCATTGGGCTATTCAATACATATTCTCCGATGGATAGCTTGATATTTGGCACTTTCTTGAGCAATTTATGGTTCCTCACTTGCAACCATCACTTGACACTCTGGTGCTGGATATAGGAAGCAAATTCAATTCCTTGGCTATCTTACAATGAATAAAATTATGGTACTTCCCGAATAAATCAACACTATTACCTTTTTCTTCTTTGATATGCCCTTCTATCTTGAAGTTTGAGGAGTGGTAATTCCAAACCAATGCATTACAAGGTATGGTCGGATTCATTTCTTCTTTTTCTAGGGTTTGTTCCTAGTGTATATCCTCTTCTTTTGATGTTTCTTGTTCCTTTTCTTCCTCCTCTTCACAATCTATGTAAAATAATTTCTTCTCAGCACACTTATGACCTTTAGTGTATTTGTTATCACAACTGTAACAAAGCCCTTTTGCTCTTTTTTCTTCCAATTATTGTGGTTTCAACCAGGTTGTGGATGGCTAGGGGTAGCAACACTTCCATCTTTATGATTGTGAGTGGTAGGCTTTCTTGTTGCCGTAATTTTGCTTTCCATTTTCCTTGCCAACCTGAATACCTTCTCTAATGAATATGGTTCCCAAAGGTGATGGATGTTATCTTTTAAAGTCCCTATGAAAACATCAATCCTATGCTCCTCTGGAATATCTTTTACCCTTATATTCAATTTTTGGAAGTCCTCAATGTGCTCCATCATTGAACCCTTTTGTTTGAGATTTATTAATTGGCTAAAAAATGTGTTTATCTTTATATCCTCATAATGTGCTATCACTTCATATATAAAAATAGCCCAAGTGACAATTTGTTTACGATATGAAAGCCATCGATACCATACAAACTGATTTGGTTCCAAATATAAAGTTGCAATGCATACCTTTTGTGTGTTTTGCACATTATGGAGATTGAAAAATTGCTCCATTTGTAGTATCCATGTTTCAGGATCCTTGCCATCAAACTTCCTCATATCGATCTTTGGAACACTGTGGTTCTTTGATCCAATGTTAGAGTCTATGAAATCATGATTAACATATATTTTCTCCTCATCATGAGTTTTCTTTACTACCCTTTCCCCTTTAGTAAGCATTTATTATAGAAACTTTGTCAAAACTATCTTCAAATCTTCCATTTCTTTCTTTAAATCATCCATCTTAGCTTCCACGCCATCCATCTTAGCTTCTACATCGTTCTTTAAAACATCCATATTAACTTCCACGCCTTTCTTTAAACCATCCATCTTAGTTTTTACATCTTTCTTTAAATCATCCATCTTATTTTCTGTTACTCTTTATGCAAGTGAAATTTGTTGTACATGGTCTCCTAATTTTGATATATCATGTTTCATTTCTTCCTCTTTTTCATGAGTCATGCTAGAGATTTTAGGTTGCATACTAAGTGTTTCCATTTTCTTTCTTCAGGGCATCAATTATCAATAATAATGCTTCACTATTCCCTTTGAATTCCTTCAAACTAATTTTTCAAACCAAGCTTATGCAAAAATTAAAAAAAAACTACACACCTTTTTTCACTTTGTAGGAGCTCGATATTGAATCTAATGTATCTCTGTAATTTTGGATCTCCCATGTAAGAAATTTCTTGTTGCGGTAACCCTCTAAGTGATCTTTCTAACCCTGCAAGTCTGATTAAGATTGGATTCTCCAATGAAAAATTATGCCAATTCTCCCACGATGACCTGAGTACATACTAATTCAGTAGAGTGAACTTGTACGACATGCCGTGGGTCACTATTTCAACCTTAGTTTCTGAAAATGATACTCAAACAAACTAAATTTCATCCTCTTTCTATAAATTCTCACAACAATTCAATCTGATGCTCAAAGTGAAAGTTATGATGATTTTCCCAAGGTGACCTGTTTGGAATGTAATTCGGGGGTCTGCAAAAACCCTAAATTCCTCAAATTATATCTCTGAACATATAGCGAGACAGGATCTGAAATTTGGAACCAAGGTTTAGACAAATTTCTTCTCAAATGGGTTTTTGTTTAGCTTCTGAAACTTAATTGTGAAAGAGTTATAGGGAAAATTCCAAGATGACCGATTTTAGATGAAATTATGGAGCTTGCACAAACCCTAACTTCCTCAGATCATATCTCCAAAAATATAGCGAGCAAAATCTGAAATTCATACCCGAGGTTCAACGCGATTTAGTATCAAATGGGTTTTTCTTTTAGCTTTTGAAACGTCGCAGAACAAAAGTTATAGTGAAAATTCCATGATGACCTGTTTGGAGCAGTGAAACCCTATAATCTAAAGCTTTGATACCAAATGTTATGAAACCAGCTCACAGAAAGATAGAAAAGATAGATCAATGCCTTAGAATTCAACCTCTTTGAGCGGCAAACCTCCTTTACATTGCACAAATGAACAATTCTTGGATGATTCAAATGACAAAACCTCCTTTCTATATATAGGATTCTAAGGGGTCACAATATAACCAAGCCGACCTAACAATAATAATATAAAGGCACAAAAATAACAATAGACGGATTCTATGGGGCACAATAATAACAATATGGGGACAATAGGGCATAACAATAATAATAAGGGATACAATGACAATAGTAATAGGGGAATCACTAGTATTATAGGGACCTTACACATTGCAGGAATGATTGATAGTTAAGGGTATTTTATTTGATTTAAAAATTTGTGACTAATGTGACTATGTTTAAATGGTTGATCAAATATTACATGGTCCTTTCCATGGAGACTGTGCAACCCCTTGCAATTGAAAATATTGTGTAAGGTAACCATGATGTTCAAGACTAATTGGTAAGTAGTGGTAAGTTGGTATAGAGATTTTGTTTTTATCTCTAAAATAATTTAATAATAGCTAAGTTATGGAAAGTAGAAATTGTTTATTTTTTTCAGTTTTAAATTCTTATGACTATTGATAAACATTATTGTTTTTCTTTGGCTTTTTGATATTGCCTAGAAATAAAATCCTTCATTTTGAAGGGAAAGGTTTCTCTCTTAGTTTTTTAGATAATTATCTCATGGGTAAAAGTTAATGATAAACACCGTGTTTACTTCAAGGGAGGAGTATATTATATCACTAGTTGGCATTCATAATGGAAAAGATTATTTTTACTATGTTTAAAGAAATGGTTGAAAACAAAAACCATTATGATTTAGTTGGTAACTAATTTGAATCAAATAAAGAAAATAATAACTCATAGAGATAGAGAAAGTTTAGAGGTTCTTTAAATTCATTCATAACCTAGAAGTTTACAGGTTCTTTAAATTCATTCATAACCTAGAAAAAATGACTTTCATATTCATCCACTGGATTTTTCATCATGTGAAGGTTGGAGGCATTGATCAACACAATTTTGGTGAGGAATGTTATGGCTCCAACGAAAGGTATTCTTGAACATGAGGTATGCACATGGGACTTCGTGGTTATTGTGCATAAAATATAAGTAACCATGACTTTCTTTGGAAAGAAATTGTATATGTGTTTTGTGCAAGGAATGATAGGTTATTTTATTAATTGGAAATATTGCTCTAGACTTTTGAAAGTTGTAGGGATTTTTGTATAGAGGAATTAACTATTCAATGGAAGGTTCTGCATGGTTTCTATGAAATAATTTTCTAAAAACATGCATTAGAAATTTAAATATTAAAAATAAAGAAACCAAGTTGCTTTATTAAAAATATATATTGCAAAGATGTTGTTTCTTTTGAAAAGAGAATGCACATGAATCCTACATGCAAAAAGATTTAAGAAGATATTACTTTTCATAAAGAAAGAATTTGAACTCTGCGTGGTAAACAATAAAGAAATCATATTACTTTCTTGAAAGAAAATTTCACGGTAAAAGATAATGAAATCATATTACTTTACTGAAAGAAAAATTACATGGTAAAAGATAAGTTAGGGATGTTGTTTTCTTGGAAAGAAAACACATGTGAAACCTGCAAACAAAAAAATTAAAGAAATCATGATATTTTTCATGAAAATATTGAAATCATATTACTTTACTGAAAGAAAAATTACATGGTAAAAGATAAGTTAGGGATGTTGTCTTCTTGGAAAGAAAATACACGTGAAACCTACAAACAAAAATATTAAAGAAATCATGATATTTTTCATGAAAATAATGTACGTAAACTTTTATTATGAAAAGAGAAATAAAATAAGTTATTTCATTAAAGTTTCTAGGAAATTATGAGAGAAAATTAGATTATTAATTTATTTGGAGACATTAGCATGATTCCTATAGACTCTTAATATGAATATGTGCACAATAATAAGATCCATTATATTAATAGGAATATGTGCGCAATAATAAGATCCATTATATTGGAGTTCTTGAAAAAAATTTCTATGTTAATTTTTGAAAAAAAATTATGTTGCATGCATCATTGTATTAGATTTTGAAGTGAAATGTCTTTGCATATATTATAAGATTCTTGGAAAAGAGAAAAGTTAATTAGATCAATTTTCTAGGAATGGTTTTCATGAATCTATATACATATATTACCCATGAATTTGAAAAAATATATATATTATAGATTATCTATTAAATTAAATACTTGACATTAAATATTTATTAATAAAATATAAAAATTAATATGAATAAATTTTGAACTTCAAGATATAATTTTTTTATTTTTAATATATAAATATTTAATATTAAATATAAATTTAGGGGAGGTTGGAGCAGGAGGGATCATTTTTATCCTAATGGAAAAATGGTGTCACAGTTTGCATAGGAACAAGGGAGAACCATTGACAATCAAGCATAGTTTTTGGCATTATGGAAAGGGAAAAGGAGTTGTCTACAGGGAGGGAGGAACTCCACGGAGGGCTAAAAGTTGCTGGAATGCAATAAATTCAAAAAGTCTTGTAGATGCAGTATTTGAATCATGGTTTTGATGGTGGAAATGGATTCAGTTTCATAACTTTAAGGGAAAAATAAAACATAATTACTAGATTACGGCAAGGGAAAAGGGCTTCTTGATCTAACTCAAAGAGTGATAAATATGAATCAAACGAATTATTATACCCTAATCCCTTAGGATGCAAAGACAAAATATTTATTTTTCCGAAAAAACCTTACAACATTTACTCCAAAAAACCATGTCTCAGGTATAATTCATGTTTGGAATAACTCACTCAACTTTCCAAGATGGAGATAAATTTCTTTCGTTCCAAAACATTTCCAATAGTTCGAATCAGTTGGATGGGTATCAATTTTTTATTTTTGACCCATCGTTGAAATCCCAACTTTTTCAAATTGAGAGGTTTCATACATAGAGAGAAGTATGAGGAGAAAGTCATTAATCGAGACATTTGGTGTTTTAATCTTATAAAATGAATGGATTTGGTGTCTTAGATTAGAGATATTATGAACCCAACAAATTGAGTCTATAAAATGCTAATACTTTTTCTTACCCTTTTGATATAGACATATTAATACTGAAAGCACCAACTTATTTATATTTCATTGTTTCAATAAAAAAAGAATACGTATTTAAATTTAAATAGTACTCATTCATAATAACCAAAATATTTGTATTTCACTATTTGAATAACAAACATTAAGTGAAGTAAAGATGATCCCATTGTCTCATGGGGAGATTTTAAGTGAACGAAGTATTAGATGTGATGGTATTTTTCTTATGGACATGAGTTTGTTAATTTGTTACCCAGCAAAACTAGACCTCTAGAGTTGTTCACGGTTTAGCAAAATTGGGTGGAAAGAACGATTGAGAATAATTATAGTGATGGTAGTTGCACAAATCTAGGGAATGGCATAGAATCTAGCTAAAAGAATGATTCTTTCATTATGCTCCAATGCATATGTCAAGAATATGGAAATAAGACCTTCAAAATGTGAACCAATAACACCATGACAAATTAATTTTTTTAATAATGTTTATATAGAGAGATAGAATATTGGTCAAAGGTCATCTAATGGGTAGTCAAAATCCAATTAATTATGGGAGGGGCTAATTAGCATCAAAAAATTTACTTCATGATACATCTCACATTGTTAAAATTAAAAAAATCATAAAAACTAATTAAATTATAACTTTATTTTAAACTAGCCCAAGCATATAAATTAGATGGCCCATATAGGCATCAATCCATAATAAACACCAAATCATTTAATACACTATACATCTCATGTTAATATAATTTAAAAAAAATCCTAACCAAACTTATATAACTTTATTTTAAATTATTATTATTATTAAAAACCAAAAAAAAATTAAACATATATACATTTTAAAAAGGTAGAGAGTAAGGTTATTAACAATGGAAATTTGCCTCCACTTTACCATGGATATTCTAATTTATAAATAGGATTTTTTACAATACAATGGTCCAATACCGTGGCTTATCGATACAACAAGCCCAAAAAACCATAGCTCACATCACATGACACTTGTTCATATTACATTCTTTAATTAATTAATTGATTTAATTAAAATGAAAAACAAGACATAACTAATATGGAGATAAATGTCAACCATTAATTCATGTATGCTACTTTGAATATTCTAAAATATTTAGTGGAGGTCAAATCCTTACATCCACCTAATAATAATTGATAATTAAATTAAAATTGTAGAAGCATGTTGACGGTGTTGGACTCGCCAACATGTTAAGGGGATTTCCCCAATAAGAAGTTCCAATTAGACCTCAGACCATTTGGTGTAGGAGTCCCAGCAGTGGGTCGTAAAGCAATGCCTTGACTGCAATGTCGCACAGAGGAAAGTAAGATAACTTTGTTGGTAGCAAGGGTGTGACAATTGCAGTGAGTCAAGGAAGGTGTATGGGAGGTTCTAACACATCGGGGGTTGAGATGAGTGCGCCCCTTGGAAATTTGTAACAGTACTCAGCTGGGAAGGGAACACAAGCGCGAAGATGCATCACAAGCTGGAAATCAGGTCAACCGG
Organism: Pinus taeda; assembly: GCA_000404065.3. Lineage (NCBI taxonomy): Eukaryota > Viridiplantae > Streptophyta > Pinopsida > Pinales > Pinaceae > Pinus > Pinus taeda. Next base: position 70,683 of record APFE030028742.1, read on the forward strand.
AAATCCAAAGTGATAATTAAACCAACAACACATCTGTTGGGATGGATCTTTAACTTGTGCAGGCACAATTTCATCTATGAGTGCATGTTGCACCCAATGTTGTTCCTGTGCCTACTGCAACTCATTCGTCTGTCTCTGCAACTTCATGTTCTTCTTAAGTTACTACTTCAGCACATGAAACTCCTTCTTTGTTCCATTATTTGTCTTTATGCGATCTTCATGTCGCGTCGTCACCTCATAACCTGAGTCTCCAAAGTTTCTTTCATTAGCAGTGGATCTGCTTGATCTTGCAACCTTGTTACACCTCTGTGTTATGAACAACCTTCCTCTTGCATTCATTGCATTTGCTATCTTCATTGTGTTTGCTGCATTCGTTGCATTCAGTATTTTGCTTTCAGCTGATGTTCATGATGCTGCTTGTTGTGATATCTTGATGTTCTTATCTACGAACAACTTGATATCTATGTGAGTAGGCAAGCTCATAGACATTTGATCAACTACATCTCCAAGCATGCTTTGAATGGTGTCTTTGACTCTGCCCTCTTGCAGACCATTATACCTACACTGCTGAGAGGAAGATGAACACCTGCAATACGTGGAGACATGGAAACACTCATGGCAAGCAATTTTTCAGTCGAAAACCAAACTGATATGGAGAACTGACTTGCAACATACCTGTGTGACTTATCATGAAGGTTGCACAATTTTGGCCAGGAGGTCGAGAGACTGACTGCCAAGACCACACGAGGCACAATCTGGGCTACTGGGAGACTGATTAATTGCTAGAACTGCATAATGCACAACCCATTTTAGATGCTGACTACTAGAATTGTGCAATGTGCAATCTCAACTAGAAATGGTTGTAGGCTTAGAGACTGAATTACGCAATTTTCTTGGCCAACAGTCACTGTCCCTCAGCATTGCACAAATCAGGCTTGGGGAACAGATGCTAGGAAGAAATGCACATTTCTGGAGAGGAAGGTAGATCCTTCCTTCCCCAGATTATGCAACGTTGTCTCAATGACGGCAAAGTGCGGACCAAGGTTGGTCTGACTCGCCGACAGGAAACTGAAAGTAAATATGATTGTGGATGCATGGGGACACTTAGTGAAAGTAGAAGTCATTGACAATGCATGAAAACATGAATGAAAGATTCAATAAACAGAAAAACATGCATGTGGGTGAGGCGAGTCATCGAATCGGCGACTATTCGTGCAATGCAGTTTCATGCATGTGACAACAGTGAGATGTCAACCCAAACTAAAACAATGTTAGGAAAAGCTAGTATACATGTAAACGACAACAAGCGTTCAAACAAATCAAGTAAACAGTACTCATACAAGTGAAAATACAAAAAGCAACAGAAATGAAACATAAGGCGTGGGAAGTGGGCTTACGCCAAAACAGCTGAGCTAAATATACTGACTGCTCCTAGTTGTGATGTGGTATGTCAGAGATGTAAGGTTGATATGAGGAATGAGCTTTGGAGTGTCTGATTGATGAGTTTTGATAACATCAAGGTTGTGACGTGTATGCCACAAATCTAGGGAAAGCGACACTTGGTGGGAGGTTTCTGAAATGATCCTTGCATATAACCTCACTTGCTAAACATAGATCCCTGAAACAAGGGATTCCTTTGCATGTTGTTGTGGGTGAAGCAGTCCATGCATGAAAGTCTATTTTGCTCGGTCCTTGAGGGAACCGGTCAAATCAGTTGCACATGCAAGAGGCTTTTCAACTGCTTGAAGGAAATGCACATTTATGGCTAAGAGCTAGGCTGATTGCCCAAGATATTTACGCAATTTTTGAGCAGAGAAGCTAACTACTTCCCATATTTGCGCAAATTCTAGGCTGAGTAGCCCTGCTCGAGAAAATTGCGTAATTCCTGTTGGGAGTGTTGACTAGCAGAAATGTGCAATTTTGGAGCTCAGCAGGCTGCCAATCATGATTACACTATTTCTGGAGGGAAGGATGGTTTCCTTCCAGAATTGCACAAATTCTTGGGGGAGCTGCCCATCCTGCAGTTGGACTAAGTCTAGGTGATCAACCTGTGAGGGGAATGCATCGAGTTGTGCTTGACACACTGCCTTTGTGCATGAAAAACACTTAAGCTTATGTATTTGACGAAATAAGACAAGGTGTTGTGAAAGGTTGATAGGGAGGCTCCAAAATGGGCTAAGGCAGAATTTTGGAGCGTGGTTGTAGCTGCTACAACACTTGGCGACACACTGGTAGAACTCCAGCTCCATGAATGGACCTTGTTCATGAAAATTAATTCTAACACCTTCGGAAGTATTGTTTAGTTCTCAGCTCATCTTGGTTTCACACTAGCTTGGTTGTAAGTTGTAGCATCTGTCAAGCTCTTGGTTGATTGATACACATTCCAAGCCAAGGCAACAAAATTGTTTCGACTAGGGTTAATGGTTATATAGGTGCACAAGAAGTATAGTCGTCAGAGTCTTAGTTTCATCTCTGGTGTTGCTCCACTGCCAACAGACCCGGACAGTACCCCGGTGGAGTCACATAGGAACACAAGCATGAATTCGTTGCCTACGAGCCTGACCAGTACCCTGGTGGAGTTACTTTCACCACCTCCCTGCATAGGAAGCCCTTCTCTTCTTTTTCCTTATTCATTTTTCATTTTGAAAATTTTTTGACTTTTCTTTTTTTCATTTTTCATGTTTTCAACCGTGCATAACACTTATTCATTTCAGAGGCGGAAGAGGGATCCCAAATTATTGAGAGAAAAAGAGGTTGTTCCAGCAGAGAAGTAGTTTATTATATCTCTGACATGTCTGTTAAGGTTTTTTCCCTCAGCTTACTCTACTTGACTAAGTTGACAAGGGTTAACCCAAAAACAAATGACTAGAGAAGGTGACACTAATTAGTGTGCAAGCATTGTGTTTTCACTAAGGTTCACTTCGAACAGTATGTATTTTCCTTCGACGTATCATAGACTAAAAGTAACAAGCTCTTCATACAGAGGCAAGATGATAGATAACCAAGTAGTGATAGTTGTGCAAGCCCTCTTGTACTTCATCCATCTCGTTTCAAGAGTCATACATGGTTTCATGCAAAACTAACCTACGAACGAAACAAGTGAACTATACGAAACAAGCAAACTAACAAACATCAAAGCAAAGAAAAATTAGAAGCAAAAGTGAAATCAAACCAAGTAAGCAAAAAAGAAAGTGGACAAACAAGCAAACAAAGCGAATAAGCAAACAAGCATGCAAGAAAACTGACTAAAAGAAAACACTACTCCTACTCATACACTAATGGTGCATGGGCTTGATTACGTGAAGTGATATTTGCAATGTAGCCACCAGAACGTTGGTTGACCCATGTTGGTGAAGGCTTGGTCCGCGAGCAGCCCAGTTGTGTGAACTAACAAGCAAGAAAGATATAAAAATGAAGACAACCACACTTCGTGTTTGAAAGTGCCCATAGGACATAAATGAGTGCAAGTGCATGACGAGCAGTTCATGGACTTATCATGGTGTTGTGTGACACTGCATGCAACTTTGAAGTAGAAGCACACTCTTGACTGTGACATGCAAGCAAACAAAATAAACAAAGATAACTTGCGTTGTACATGTGTGCTTGCAACGTAAGATTCCTCCAATGCATGAGTGATAGGATCGTACAGTTCGAGTGAAGGAAATGTCATCTGTGTGTGAAATGGATCTTCAATGCATAGAGATGAGTGATGAGGAGACTTAGGTGGTTGAACAATTTCATGATCGCAAGTGAGACTAACCCCAAAAGAGTGAGGGCCTGGCATAACCATCAACTCGTGCTGAAGTGCCTCGATAGTCTTAGGTGTTTCAACTTAATCATCAGATAGATCATCATAAGCAGTGGCTTTGAAAGATCAACTGTGATAGAGTCATGATCATGATCAAATATGGAAACAAATGGATCACGACCTCCATGATCAAAAAGATCAATGATTTCATCGGCATCCTCATGATCAGATGAATCAAACAAAGGGGTAGATGAAAAGTGAATGAACTCATCCTATGTGTTTCTAGAAAATATAGATGAAAGATCAAGTGGATTTTCAAGGAATATATTATCCTCTTCATTGGCGAATGATGGAACAACATCCAGTGAGTCCTGTGAGTGATCAACAATGGGTGCATCCATGGATGAAGACACGCATGTGAAATCATGTATGGCAGGTTCACCAAAGAAGTTAGGAAAGAACAGAGGGAGCTAGGACAGAAGAGAGTCATCCTTCGCCGAGTGTTGATGTTGAAGCTCCCATTCATACTCTTCATGAATGACAGTGCATGTTGGTTGTGCAACACCAACTGCGTCCATGGGTTGTTCCTCATTCACAACAAGTGAAGAGTCTGGAACGGATGAACACAAGACAATATCATTTGGAGGAACACCCGAGTTCGAAGACAGAGGTCGTAGAACCTAATGCATATGAGAACTTGAAGAACTCACAACAAAATCTGTGCAAAAAATAAGTGAAGTAATGTTGGGAGGATGTGAAAGTTGAACAAGTGTGTGAGCATGATCCTCAACATCACTCAGTAGTGGTGGAGCTATTGAATGAGAGGAAGGCAGACAGTCAATTGAGACAGTGACCACATCCACATGAGATTGTGAAACTCCATCAATGAAGAATGTTGAGCAAGGCTTGATCTCACATTTCTTGTTGGGACAGGCAAATTTCTTAAGGCAATACTCGACCTGGTCCCAAAGATAAGAAAATTTCATCTGGCTCCTCATAGCTTTAAACTGCAAGTCACATAAGCACTGCCAAAAATCAATAATTGATTCATGCGGAGCCTTCCGTTGCTGTAACAATTTTTAGTTAAGATGGTTTGGATCAAAATTATAAAAAGTGTCTTCAATAAGATCACAAAAGTGCTCAAGTGAGTGAATGTTGCACCCAATACTGTTCCTGTTCCCGCTGCAACTCATTCGTCTGTCTGTGCAGCTTCATGTTCTTCCTGAGTTGCTGCTTCAACACATGCAACTCCTTCTTTGTTCCATTCTTTGTCTTCGTGTGATCTTCATGTCACGTTGTCACCTCATAGCTTGAGTCTCCAAAATTGCGTTCATTATCGGTGGATCTGCTTGATCTTGCAACTTTGTTCTGCCTCTCTGTTGTCAACAAAATTCCTCTTGCATTCATTGCATTCGTTGCATTCGTTGTGTTCGGTGCATTCATTGTGTTCGTTGCATTCGCTGCATTCACTACATTCAGTATGTTGCCTTCAACTGTTGTTCATGATGCTGCTTGTTGTGATATCTTGATTTTCGTGTCTACGAACAACTTGATATCTTCATGAGTAGGCAAGCTCATAGACATTTGATCAACTGCATCTCCAGGCATGCTCTGAATGGTGTCTTTGACTCTGCCCTCTTTGGAACCATGGTACCTGCACTACTGAGAGGCAGATGAACACCTGCAATACTTGGAGACATGGAAACACTCACGGAAATCAATATGTCAGTCGAAAACCAAACTGATCTTGAGAACTAACTTGCAACATACCTGTGTAACTGATCATGAAGGTTGTGCAATTTCGACCGGGAGGTCAGGAGACTGACTGCCAAAATTGCACGAGGCATAGTCCTGGTTGCTGAGAGACTGATTGTCTACTAGAACTGCACAATGCACAGTCTAGTCTCATTGTTAACTGTTGGAATTGTGCAATGTGAAATCTCATCTAGCAGTGGCTACAGGCTCAATGACTGCATTGCGCAATTTTCTTGGCTAGTAGTCACTGTCCCTCAGGATTGTGCAAAGAAGGCCTAGGGAACAACTACTAGGTAGAAATGTGCATTTCTAGAGAGGAAGGTAGAGCCTTCCTTCCCCAGATTGTGCAATGTTGTCTCAGTGAAGGCAAAGTCCGGACCAAGGTTAGTCTGACTCGCCGACGGGCAACTGAAAGCAAATATGACAGTGGATGCATGGCGACACTTAGTGAAAGTAGAAGTGATTGACAATGCATGCAAACATGAATGAAAGATTTAGTAAACATAACAATATGCATGTGGGTGAGGCGAGTCGCTGAATCGGCGACTGTTCGTTTAATACAGTTTCATGCATGCGACGGTAGTGAGATGCCAACGAAAACTGAAACAGTGCTAGTGCAAGCTAGTATACATGTAAACGACAACAAACGTTCAAAGAAATCAATCAAATAGTACTCATACAAGGAAAAACACAAAAAGAGACAACAATGCAACACAAGGCATGGGAAGCGGGATTACCCCAAAATAGCTAAGGTGAATGTGCTGACTACTCCTAGATGTAATGTGGCATGTCATAGCTACAAGGTTGATGTGAAGAATGAGCTCTGTAGCGTCTGGTTGATGAGTTTCGATAACATCAAGGTTGTGGCGTGCATGCCACACATCTAGGGAAAGCGACACTTGGTGGGAGGTTTCTGAAATGATCTTTGCATGTAACCTCCACTTGCTAAACATAGATCCTTAAAATAAGTGATGCCTTTGCATGCTGCCTTGGGAGAAGCAGCACATGCATGCAAGTCTGTTTTGCTCAGTCTGGGAGGGAACCGGTCAACTTAGCTGCACATGCAAGAGGTTTTTCAGCTGCTTGAAGGAAATGCACATTTCTGGCTGGGAGTTGGGCTAAATTCCCAGGAGATTTGCATAATTTTTTAGCAGAACAACTGACTGCTACCTAGATTTGTGCAAATTCTGGGTTGAGCATCACAACTGGGGAAAATTTTGCAATTCCTATTGGGAGTGTTCATTGGAAGAATTGCGCAATTCTTGAGCTTAGCAGGCTGCAAGTCATGATTGTGCAATTTCTGGAGGGAAGGTTGGTTACCCTCCAAAATTGTGCAATTTATTGGTGGAGCTACGCAAACTACAGCTGGACCAGGTCTGGGTGATCATCCTATGAGGGTAATGCATCAAGTTGTGCTCGACAAGCTACCTTTGTGCATGAAAAACACTGAAGCTTGTGTACTTGACGAAGCAAGACAAGATGTTGTGAAACGATGGTAGGGAGGCTCCAAAACAGGCGAAGGCAAAATTTTGGAGGGTAGTTGTAGTCGCTACAACAAAGCCATATTCCAAAAAACATGGAACATAATTTAACCATGAATAATTACCCCACTTTACCATGGGGATTCTTATTTTGTAAATAGGATTTCTTATAATCCTATGTGCTACTAGTTGTTCATATGACATTTCTTTTAATTAATCAATTTAATTAAAAGGGAAAAAGGGGCATAACTACTTATTACCATGAATATTTAGAATGTTCCTTAGAGGTTAAATCTCTACCATCCACTTGATAATTATTGGTAATTAAATTAAAATTGTGAAAGCGCTATTCCAAAATAGACACCCCTACTAAGGTAAATATCTTATTAATGAAAAACTAATATAAAAGGAAAATAAACATTATGTATTGTAAATATTTCATTAAAATGTATAAAATTGTTCCCTTTACTAGTATAGATCGATCTTAGCAACGAATTTAGAAAGCACTGGAGTGATTATATATCTTCAAGTGCAAATCTCTTTTGGAGTACATAAATTGAAATTGGAGAGCTTTGATCAACATTATATATATATGGACAAAACACACACCATGCATTTTTAAATGTATAAATAAATTCAACTTCTTAAGAATCCCCTTTAGCACTTGATTGTATATAATACATCATTTAAACATACAATTCCAACAAATCTTTACTAAAATTCAAATAAACAAAAAATATACCAAAAAATTAGTCACAAATATAAATAGCAAAGATACTTAAAATGTTATCTATATATTACTTTATTTCTTTTAAATAATATAAATAGTTTATTTCAAGCACACAAAAAAATTATACATCTCTTATGCTAGTCTAATAAATAAATATCGATGCAAGTATTTTCTTAAAATATAATCTTATAGTAAATAATTTGAATATGATTAATTAGTGAAATTATTTTTTTAATAAGAAATAATTATTTTCATAAAAATGAAAGTAAATAAACTTTATTAGAATAATCCTCATTTTTCCATTCACTTCTTATTAATCATGACTATATATTCTTCGCTTATTAGCCTTATAACCATATGGATACATAGCTCAAGTTGTGATCCACTCATGATTACATAGATATCTTATTAATCATGACTACACATTCTTCGCTTACTCACGTTATAACCATATGCATACATAGCTCAAGTTGTGATCCACTCATGATTACATAGATATGTTGGTATTTATGGAATTGGATTGGAGCCTCCATATTGAATTGTGGGGATATGTTCAAGTGACATCTTCAATTTTAATCCCCACCATCTAACCTTAAATTCACTTAAAGATTAATACAACATATTATTTTACTTAAACATGTGAATCCAAACACATTTGAAGCTTCAGGCAAAGTTCAAAATGAGTCCTTACCGAAGTTATTGAGTCATCTTCCAATTGATAGATCCTAATAATGTCATTCTTGCGTGTAATGCTTTCATCAAAATCTATAAATCTCCTCCATGACCCAAATCTATAAATTTCCAACATGGGCTATCTCCTCCATACCAGATCATGTGCTCAATACTCCATTGCACTATTCTTTATTCTAATTCATGTTCCCTAATTTTGAAGCTTCTTTCACATTGATTAGAATGGAAACGTGGTTTTACAATACATGTATCTAAATTTTGTACATTCTTGACTTACAAATCTTCACAGTTATGCGTTAGAGTCTAAAACATACTTAAAGGTCCCGAGGCCATGATTCTTGCTATCCATAGTTAGTTACATAATATATATTATAAATAAAAATGGGTATATATTTTATATATTTATATAAATAAATAATTAATTATTAATAATAAATAATAGTATTTTGTTTTTATTTTTTTATAGAATTTATTAATATTTCTCGATCATTTAAATTATATGATTGTGGTAGTTTATTGACAAATAAATATATAAACCATTACATAATACAATTTCCTAATATGTAACCATATATCTATCAACATTAAAATACACTACTATATAAACTAAGTTCATTTTATGAATTACATAAGATCATTATTTATATTTATTAATAGTTAGAGATACTACAACATCCATGAAGTTCATTTGATGAATATAATAGATACATGCATATAATTACAAAACTCATAAAAAAACCATAAATCTATCCTAGCTTGTTTAGTGAATCTTGGCTTTGTATAACCATTTGTCTCACACTAATCCGGAGTCATCTATCTATTTTTCATCCTTGAAATTGTTACCACTTTTCACCTTCCATTTTCATTATTTCCATTTCTCATTACAAAGAATACACTTCACTACCTTTTCATGTACTCAATGAAGTGCCCTCAATGTAGTTAGCCACTCTTGTTCAAAACGACACAACATTGAGTTACCTTCTCAACATGTTACACTTCTTGCAAATCAATTCTTCTCTTGCAAATCAGTTATTCACAACAAGACATAAAACAATTCAATTAACAATTCTATAATTATATTCACTTTAAAATAATTTTACCTTGAATAGCATTCCTCTTCTCAATTTCTCCCCACCTAGTTTGGAACAAACTCTCTATACTTCTTCATCTTCACTTAAAAAAACCTGATACGCTACTTCCTTTTTCAATTAATGTTTTATTTGTGACCCTTAGTAACATCTCTTTAGCATCTCATGCTCTCCCACACACCTTTGTCTATGCCTCTTCAAATCACTTTTCCTCCCATTGTTGTTACCAACCTTGAGACAAGGTAATGTAGACATTGAAGAGCCACTTTTGAAATAATAGCAAAGCCATTTTGCCTTTTCTTTATACTTACTGAGATTTATGGGCCATGGTCATGTATCTCTCATTTTCTCATACATGTAAATAGATGTTAATATAACAACCTCACTCTTCACATCCTCACATCCTCATAGTGTCTTCACATTCTACCTTACATCCTCATAGTGTCTTCACATTCTACCATACAACATAAAGACTTATAGTCCTTACAGTTATCCGTATTTAAATGTTGATTCATACATTAATTAAACATTCTATATATTATCACTTTGCTCTTATTTTATAGTTATGTAACTCTTTTAGCGAAAGATCATAAATATATAATATACATAAGTGAGAAATGACCTTATAATATCTTTTTACCAAATTGAAAGGAGAGTTTATCGCTTCAAACATTTCACATATAAATCTATAGTTGTACGTTTTGGATATAGTCTTTTAATTTTTAAATATGTATATTTATGGACATTTAGAAATAGAAAAAATGTAAAATGGTAATTTTATTAATAACACAAATATATTTAAAATAAAAAACATGTGTATACCTTAACTATTATTTATCTATCTATGGAAGACAGGAATTGATATTCTAATTGTTCATTTAGTAATCAGTTCTAAACTTCACCACATTGTACAATTTCTCTCACTAAATGAGAATATGGATATTACCTTTCACGCTCTTTTTTACTCTAGTTCTCACTACATCCCTTTGCCCTCCGTCCTTCTTAGTGTTCATGTTCTCGATTTTCTCATTCTAACACCTTTCTCTTTCGGCTATGTTTCCTTGAATTACTTTGGTGTGTTCCACTCCTTTCATATATTATCCACATATTACTTCATTCAATGTTCTTCCCCTATTATCTTTTTTGCAACCATAATTGCATCCTATTTCACCCAATTGTTGTAATATTTTACTAACTCTATCATAAAAAAATTAGTTACAATTCATATTACTGTATCATCATTCCTTATGTTGATGGTGTCACTTCTAGGACAAGTGTCGAAGAGTGATGCAATTTGGGGATCTGTAACATCCACACGGGAATTACAAAACCAGAATTGTTGTTACAGAGTGCACAACCCCATCCATTTGGTTTTGGATATTGTATTAAATTAATTCAAATAACTAAATTCGAGAGCATAAATAGAGGATGATTTAAGCCATTAATGAGAACTTTGAATAGACTTCATTTTATTTTATTCATTCATAATGTATTGTTATAAATAAAGAAATAGATAACTGAGAGTGGAGCCCTCACAATCGCTGCAATTCAAATGTTTCCAAATGGTGATTCTATGTAGCAACTAAAATACCCTCACTGACTAGTACAACAATAGGTCACACCCTCTCTAAATTGGGTAGTAGCTAAAATCAATCCAAAATTCCTTTCTCTCCCTTTTTCTGGTAATTTATTCCTCATGTTTCTAACCTTTTAGCATGGAAACTAAAACAATCATTTCCCATGCTATTGACCTCTTCGCATTCCAAAATGGAATCGATTCAATTGCTTCAAATTACATGGATGACCGAAAGTTGGTAACTAACATCCTATTGTTGTAGCTCATCTAGTAGCAACAACTTGTAGAGACAATTACTAGTTGGGTGTGTCAACAACTCCATCCAATATTTTTATTAGCAATGTGATCCTAGGAGTAACAACAACTCAAAAGTAATCATTGCTTCGATAAAATGTAGCTACAAGAGTGCCAACAACTATTAACTAGGTGTATCAACAACTCACATAATAGGAGTGTTAGCAACTCAAAATACATGGTAGTGGAAACACTTATTTTCCTACATTATAAACTCAAACAAAAAATTATTTTTGGTTTTTGATGATTTCTCGAGGCCGAGGATGCTCCTATATTAGACATTATTGGTAAGAAAATATGAGCTGCCAGCTCATGTGATATTTCCTTTAGATATTGAATTCCCTCCTAGGCATACTAGATCTTGTTTAATCATCCACAATGCATCTTCACACCTCCAATTTTTCCATTTTCCCAAATGATACTCCCTTCGATGATTCTTCTTTCCAACCCTTGTGGCCAAAATTTCCTCTGATTCAATACGTTCAACTAATAATTGTTCCTTCCACTTTTCAGGTGTGCTTATATCTTCACTATTTTCTCATTCATGTAACTCATATAGATCAATCACATTGAATATCATAAATATATCCATCTCTCTCGATAACTCCAACTTGTAGGCATTTTTAGAATTTTTTCGAAGAATTTTGCATGGGTATATTTTCTATTTTCTTATATTTCAACTTGTTATAGGAACCACTAGGAAATATTTTTTTCCACGGATGTGCCATTATCAATTCTCCTTCAGTAAAACTCTTTTCTCTTCTTTTCAAATTTTCTTTGTTCGTATACTAGTCATTACTTTTTTGCAATCTTTTCTTCACTTGTTCATGCATTTCGTGCATGTTATGTGCAATGTCACCTACATCAACACTCTTCCTTTCCTCCAAATCTGGAAATTGTATCAAGTCCACAACACCTTTAAGTGACTAGCCATAAGCAATCTGAAATGGACTCCTGCCAGTGGCTCTATTCATTAATTCATTGTAGGCAAACTCTTCCCATCCCAAGACTATATCCCACTGGTTGGGATTTTCTTCATTGAAGCTTCTCAACAATTTCCAAGACTCTGGTTCACTACTTCAGCATGTCCAACTATTTGTAGATGATAGGCTAAACTATATAATAGTTTAGATCCCATTATCATCCATAGTGTCCTATAAAAGTGACCCATGAACCTTGTATCTTTATTTGAAGTAATGGTTCATGGTAAACTATGAAGTCTCACTACTTCTTTGAAGAATAAAACAACCACTTTATTAGCATCACTTTTTATTTTGCATGCTACGAAATGTGCCATATTTTAAAACCAATCTATAGAAACCTTCACTTAATCATGCTTCCTTTGTTTCCTTGGAAACCCCAAGACAAATTACATGCTCACATCTTCTCAATGCCTTTTTGACACTAGAAATGGAGCATACAACCCCTTAGTCTAACTTCTACCCTTTGTTAGTTAGCAAACTCTACAACACTTAGAAAAAATTCTTACATCCTTGTTGATGCTAGGCTAAAAATAACTCTCCTTTACCGATGTTGTAGTCTTATACATGACAAAATGTCCACCTAATCCTCCATTGTATTGCTTCTTAATAATATTTAGCCTCGTTGACCCTTGAAGAATGGAAAGTTGTTGATTTTTAAATAAAAACCCTTCTTGGATGTGGTAATCTAGAAACATAATTTTTATGCACTCCTAGGTGCTTTACAAGATGTCTAAGCTTCTCCAAAATTAACCTCTTCTGCATAAAAATCCTTCATTCTTTCCAAGCCCACCACTTCTACTGATAAAGTGTTGAGTAGCAGCACATTCTTACTCAAAGCATTTACAACTTTGAATTTCCATATCTATTCTTCAGAATAAATGTATAACTTTGCAAGAATGCAACCCATTTAGAATGCCTTCAATTTAACTTGACTATTGATATATTGTAGTGCATTTTGATCAATAAACAAAACAAATTCCTTGGGAAGCAAATAGTGTCTCCACTTCTTCAAAACCTACACAATAGGATAAAATTACTAATCATATATAAATACTTCTTACCATCATTAAACTTCTCATTTAACAATGTTATTGGTCTTCCTTATTGACTTAAAACTACCCCAATTGTCGTCCCACTTGCATCACAATCAACGCAGAATATTTTATCAAAGATTGGAAGTGAAAAAACAAGTTTCTCTATCACCTTCATTTTTAGATTTGCAAATTATTTCCGTTCTATTAATGTCCATTGAAAATTCCCCTTTTTCATGCATTTAGTAAGAGGCACATGAATTTGGCTAAAATTCCAAATGAATTTCTAGTACAATCTTTCCAATCCTTGGAAGCTCCTCACCTCAAAAGTAGAATGATGCATTGGCCAATCCAAGATAACCTTCACCTTTTCAGAATCCATCTTTAAACCTTCCTTGGGAATAGAAAATTCCAAGTACACTAACTCATCCTACATGAATGTACATTTATTCAATTTGATCAACAAATTCTCTTCCTTTAACCACTACAACACTTTCCTTACATGTTGAAAGTGATCCTCTTTGTTTTTGTTGAAAATTAAAATGTCATCCAAGTATACTACAAATATTTTTCCCAGGAACGGTTTCAATACCTCATTCATCAGCCTCATGAATGTGTTAGGGGAATTAGTTATCCCAAATGGCATAACCAATTATTCAAATAATCCAACCTTTATATTGAAAGCATTCTTCCACTCATCACCTTCCCTTATCCGGATTTGGTGATAACCACTCTTAAATTATATCTTTATGAAATATGCAGCCCCACTCAAATAGTCTATAATATTCTCCATCCTTGTAAAGGGAGATTATTACTTGATGGTTATAATATTAATGGACATTCTCCACTTACCTCTCTTCTTTGGAGTCAATATTGTTGGTACTGCACATGGATTAAAGCATTCTCTTATCATTCCTCTATCAAGCAGCTCATATACCTTCTTATTTACTTCCCCACTCTCAATTGGAGTCATCCTATAAGGTGCCTTGTTTGGTAAGCTCGATCCAAGAATCAAGTCAATATGATGAGAAGTACTTCTCATGGGAGGTAGTCTTTTTAAAAATTCATCATTAACTATCTCCTTGAATTCACCTAACAAGGATTTAATTTCTGCAGGTATGGTTTTTAATTCCACTTCCTCCTGTACATCCTTTGGAATCACTACTAAAAAAAATTCCCCACCTTTATTCATGTACAAAATCCTTGGTTGAACACAATATTATCTTATTGTTACTCATGCTTTTACCTCAACAACTTCCTATTATTACTTTTATCATTGGTGTGAGGTTGTACCATTGTTCATCCTTCCTGAAATCATATGTGTTTCCTAATCATCATGGTAAAATTTCTTTTCAAACAACTATGGTCTTCCTAGAAGTATGTGGTAGGCATCCATCTCAACCACATCATGCAATATGTGCACCTGAAGGCTTCCAATTTGAAACATTAACAAGAATTATTTAGTCACAGTCACATGTTGTCCTTTTTGTAACCATGAGACTTTGTAAGGATTTGGATGGAATAAGCGTTTGATTTTCAACTTTACCATGACTTCAATGGATACTAATTTCTTAGTACTTCCACCATCAATAACCAATTTACAACACTTCCGTTGGACCTTACATTTAGTTTTGAAAACTTTTCTTCTTTGTTTGGTTCTTCCACTATCGTTTTCTTAGGTTTGAGCAACACTTTGTAAAACATCAAATTTTCTCCATATTCTTGGTGAAGTATAGACACATTTTTTCCAGCAACAAAAGCTTCATTGACTTGTGTAACGTTTTTTCGAGGTTCACCTCTTCTCCCTAAATTTTCTCCTTCTGAGTACTCTAATTTCTTATGTCCTTCAACTTCACAATGATAAATAGTAATTATATACTTTCCCCTTCATCTTCTGAGAAATATTCTACCTCTCCCAGCACTATTTCCACCTCTACCACTTTGACCACTAGTATACTCTTCTTCCCTTTCAATGTCTCTAGTAATCCCTATATTACCTCTACCTTTTTTATGTTTTTCCTACTCAATTTTTCCTCTACCTTCAAGGAAATGTGACAGGATTCATCAATAGTTTGAAAATAATGCATACTCATTTCATATTGAATCAAGTATTTCAGTCCATTCACATACCTTATGACTCTTTGGAATTATGCTTATTTTATACCATATCAGATTGATGCTCTGAAAAATATTTAGTGTACTCAGAGACATAATTTTCCTCTTGTCTTAGATTCAAGACTTGTCTATACAAATTCGGCTTGTAATCAATATGTAGAAATTTCTCATTGATCTTCAGGACCATCTTCTTCCACATCTTGATCTTTTCTAGTTGATTATTTACTTTTTCCTTCTGTAGCATATCCCACCATAGTGCAACATGACCCTTTAACTTGGTCATGGAAAATTTCACCCGATTTGGATCTTGAACATTTTCATACTCAAAGTATTATTGGATCTTGAAAATTTCATTCATTTCCATTACACTTTCACTATTATGTTCATTATATCACCTCCATTTCACTACTATGTCACTACATTCATTCCACTTTCATTATCATTGGGCCACATTTATGTTTTTCCAAACTTTATTAATTCTTAGCCTTTTTAAGTGAATTTGTGGTTAAAAAATAGAAAATAATGTGCATATGCTATACCTAACAGGGTTGAGAGTATTGACAATGTAGGTCAAAAGGAGGCTCTAAGACTTTAGTGCACCCTAGGCAAATCGAATTGATGGAGAACATGGTCATGAGGATATTGTCACACTCCTAATTGTATTGAAAAACTCTAGAAGACATGTGTCTATCATTCCATTAAAATCAAGACTCTAGAGGTAGAGGGAAATTCATGACTCTCATAATGAGATGACTTCTCATTTTGTATAAATAGGAGATCTCTCTACTTCATTTGTTAGCTTAGCTTTTTAGTTCTTAAGCTTGTAGCTTTTTGGTAGTTTTTTTAGCTTGGAGCTTGTAGTTCTTCTTTGATGGCTTTGGAAAGCTTTGCAGAGCTTTGTTGTACTTTGTAATTTTGAAGAATTTGAATAAAGCTTTGATGTTCTCAACATGGAAGGAGATGTGAAGTAGATGCCATGGAACACATTAGAATGTAAGGTAGAGTAGATTTTGCTTTGAAGTTTTGCTTTGATTTCATTCACATATGTCATTTTATTGCTTTCAAGTTTGATAGTTTATATTTTCCATTCACGCAATTTTAATTCATGCAAGTGTGTTCAACTAGTTGATTGTAGATTAGTTTTTTTCTTTACATGTTCTTGTATTTTCTTATTAGTTTTTGCATCAAGTGGTGATCTGAGACTTGTTTCCTCTGCTGAACTTTAGTTTTTAATCCCAGTTGTTATGCTTTTGTTTTAGTGAGATTTGTTTACTACTTTTTAAATAACTTAGATATCAGTTCTTCATGCTATATGATGATATCTCCAGTTCCTTTAGCTTTACCCCATTTTAGAAGTTAATTGGCAAGCTATTGTGATTATAATCACAGGTGAAGTAATTGATTTTGCTTTCATTAGTCTGCAAGTAGATAGTTTAGATATCAGTTCTTCATGCTATATAATGATATCTCTGGTGCCTTCAGCTTAACCCCGTTTTAAAAGTTAATTGGCGAGCTATTGTGATTATAGGTGAAGTAATTGATTTTGCTTTCATTAGTCTGCAAGTAGATAGTTTAGATATCAGTTCTTCATGCTATATGATGATTTCTTCGGTGCCTTTAGTTTAACCCTGTTTTAGAAGTTAATTGGTGATCTATTGTGATTATAGGTGAAGTAATTGATTTTGCTTTCATTAGTCTCCAAGTAGATAGTTTAGATATCAGTTCTTCATGCTATATGATGATATCTATGGTGCCTTTAGCTTAACCTCATTTTAGAAGTTAATTGGCGAGCTATTGTGATTATAGGTAAAGTAATTGATTTTGTTTTCATTAGTCTGCTAGTAGATAGTTTAAATGTCATTCTTTCATGCCATATGATGATATTTCTAGAGCCTTTAGCTTAACCCCGTTTTAGAAGTTAATTGACGAAATATTGTGATTATGGGTGAAATTAGTGACTAGTTTCCAGCTTCTTTACTTTTTGGTTTTGAGTGCAGTAGTTTATTAGATTTTAATTCTGTAATTAGATGGACAACAGAGATAGTAACCTCATTTTTAGTACTTTATCTTTTGCTTGATTTATGTAGCTACATGTTTATACTTTTGTTCAAGTTCTGATTTTATAAATAGCATGTTTTGAGATCTTGGAAGTGCTAAGTTTAAAAATTATCATAAGAAGCATAAACATTGTCTTCAACTCTACATCCACACTTGATCTTTAAAAGCATTCTTAAAAATTTAAACTAGGATTTCGATTGCATTAGAATACTTTAGGATACCAACAAGAACAAAACCCCAAAACAACATAAACTATAAAACAACGAAGTAAGAAAAAAAGGTTAACTAAGAACATATGGTGCACCACACTTCCTCAGTTTACGATACCCGGATTGCTAATTTATGTAGAGGAATTTAAGACATTAAATTGACTAGACATTTTGGCGCCATTGTTGGAGAAGTGTAATTAGGAGTCTTTATTTCTTACATCTAAAAAAGATTAACAATTTCTTGAGTATGCTCTCCTCCTGCACTTTGTGTGATCTGGAGGATCAGAAAAAGAATTGTTATGTTAAAAAAAAACAAAATAAAAGAGAAAAAATGGACAAAATAAAACTTAACATTTCATTGTTCAATAATGTCAAAAAAAAAAAAAAAAATTGAATCAATGAAATGAATAAGTTATTTGCTCACTTTTCTGAAGGTATTGATTAATTTTGGACTGATGATGAAAGATGAATGGCTAACTTTTTATTCAAGATTTTTAGTTACAGAAATTGTGCACATTCCGCAGCTAAAGTCTGATTCCACAACTGTTCTCCAATTCCGCAGCTGAAAAACCTCATTGTTCAAATCAGCCTAACTTTCTCATACGAAATCAAATTTTGATGATTCAAGTATCATTAAAAATATCTCAACAAGATCTACACAATGAGAAACTCATCATTAGAGTTTGAAATAGGAAATAATGAAAATAATTGCTAAAAAGAAGCAACATTCAACTTGAGGCACTAATTCCAAAGCAGGTATAAATTCTTTTGATTTTTCCTTTTTAGAACTTGTTTCATTAATACAAATTCTTAGTTTTGTGTCTAAATATCATAACTAGAGAGATTGATCACCTCTCTCCTTTGATAATCTTACATTCCATTGCAGAAGAAGTATTAGTTTTTTTTGCAGGTTCCAGGAGGAAGGACAAATGACTACAAAAGAATGGTGTCTCCCTAAGAGACCAATTTGTTTCATAAGAGGATGATCAGAAACAAAGAGTAAATATGCTGATGTAAAATCAGATCCAAACACTTGAAAAAACTTTCAGATACTATTGTCTCCATCACATCCATCCATCCATCACATCCATACCTCATAATAAACCATTCACCTCATTTCACTTCATACTTTTCCATTTACATTCACATACACTTTCCATCTCTTGTTGTCCATTCATAACCCACAAATAAAAGCAAGAGGCTCATTCATATGCTTATTGCCCATTTCCATTTCTATTCTCCATTGCCATCTTTTATTTTCATCCTCCATTTTTTGTCATTTTCATTCTGCAAATAAGCCCTGCTTCAATGCAAATTATTGAGTTCATAGTCCTTTGAGTCTAAAGTTCTTTGTAAAAACACCTTGAGGCTTGCATGCCTTAATGGCAAGTCCTCATGCTGAT
>APFE030028743.1:0-11629 GCA_000404065.3 Pinus taeda
CCACCTCTGGCTTCATACTCCCCTCAAGCCTGTGGGTCTTGTGAGAGAGAGCATTATGAATTGCAGGCAGGTTTGGTTGATCTTCAGAAGTGTTATCAACAACAACGTGAGGAAGCTTGTGAAATGCAAGAGAGCAACACAAAGAAGAACCAAAAGATTTATCAGTTGGAAGATGACGTGGATGCCCTGCGTAGCCAAACCAAGGATCTCCCAATCCAACTGGCAATGCAGAACTCTTAAAACGCTGAGGAATCAACTAGAATCAACCTCAACCGACCAACTGAATTGGATGACCAGTCCACCTTTTTTGTCTGTGTTTTATGTCAAATATTAGATGTATATTGATTTTAGGGTAGTACTGCAAGGTTTATCCTAGTATGCATGTAAACACTCAGTCACATTTTGAAATTATGAAAGGAAAATGGGCTTGTACAGACAGTGATACCCTTGGATGACAATGTAAATGAAATGTAATCTCTCATTTTTTTTCTGCGACCGACCGCATATTAATATAAATCTACTACTCTTTACTATTAAAAAAACCAATAGACGATTGTTCCAAGTGAAGTAAAAATTGTTTTTCTTCCATGAAAATCCATAGATTTTGGGTGGGTAAATATTACAGAGTGCTTGCTAGGGAATCACTTTTTAGCCTCCTTGAAGACAATTATGGCCAAATTTCAAATCACATAGACTCCATAGCCCAAGGGTAAGGCACTGATCCAAGTAAAATTGGTGATCACCCTTTTTTTCCCTTCAATTTTTCTCCTCCCAAAACTTTCAGCTTCCTTCCTAGATGGTTGAGCTAGGGCTTGATGCAAATTCCTGTGGAGGAGGAATTTTTCAACTTCGTTTGGACAAGGTATTGTGCTAGTGTCTCCTCTAGGAATCCTCAAGGTTTCGTGCAATTCCTACAGTTCATTCTTGAGAAATCTCGATCCCTAGCTCCAACTTTGAAACCTATCTTGAGCGTTTAGGTGTGGTGGTGTTCTTGAGGGTTTTGTACACAATGTTCAATGGAATAAATCATTCAAATCCTTTCTCTTATCCCACCTTAACCTAGAGAGCACTTTGGGGAACCCTCTCCCACAATTATTCATAAACCCTAGGTCTTGTATGGTCCCATTCTAGGTCTTCCTCAAGCATAGCGAAAGCCTATTTAAAGGTATACAATCACCTTACAAAGCTTCTTGAGTAGTCCTAATCATCTTTGGAGCCTTGACCTTAGGCATCCTTGTCATCATTAACCCTAGGTCTAGGTCTCCTCATAGATCTTTCTTGGAGAACATTTAGCTTCTCTTGAAGCAATGAACCTCTATTTTGAGCCTCTCCTTTGAATGGGCCTTGGAAATCACATCATACATTGTCTTTGATTCTATCATTAATAGTGATTTCCCTCATACCAGGACTCCTCACATCGGTGAAAGTCCATAAAGAGCAGGGAACACTCACTAAGGTGATAGTGGGTTTTTGTCCTATTGTTCTCGCTTGGTCTAGTAGTTGTCCCTTAGGTACTCCTCCTAGGACCCCAGCTAGATAGTGTGGCAACATTTTTAGCATCGTTGACGAGGAAAAAGTGAGTCTCCCTTTATGAAATATTCACCTCCTTCCATAACAACAATATAGGTCCTTATCTGGTGACTCCATTGAAAGAACGAAGTCCTAGTTCTTCATTGAACTTCAAAGTCAATGCTTGTAAGGTGAAGCAAGCATCTTTGAAGACATTTCAAGTTTACTCTGGCAACTCCATATTTAAAATCTTTTGAAAATTTGCATGGCAATAAATGGCTAATTGGAGGGGCCTATTTATATGTTTCAAGATGATGATCCTCAATCCAATATCACGATGTCATTAGTAGCCAAGAAGAGTTTGATGCCCCTCTTAATGAATCTCTTGGGAGCCATGAAATTGAGGAGCCCTCCCAATGCCATGAAAGGGGGTTGTGGTTCTTCCCATGATATGATGATTGTAGTCCACCTTGTTCATTCCTCAATAATCGAGATGAGGTGATAGTGGAAATGTATGAGCCATCTATCTTTTCATGCCATAGGAGGATATGCCCAAGCTTGCTCCTCATCGAAAGTTTATGAGCTTGGTTATTGACTTCTCCATTCTCTCATTGTAAGAAAGGTTGCACGAGTTGGATTCCTCTTTTCCCTCCTCATCCATGATCTTTGATACATGGTTCTCATATGTTCCCACCTCCCACCCTTGCAATTCATAAAGCAAATCTTGCAGTGGAAAATGTGATATTTCAATGCCATACCTCAAAATGGTTCACAAGCAAAAGTGTTCTTATATTAATCTAATCATACGTTGGTTACATTGGTTGTATGACTATACTTAGCACTTGATTAATATGGCATGTATGGTAGTGTAGGATGCATTGCATATTGATTTTACATAGCTAATATCAGCATATCATGTTCTCATGCTAGAATAGATGCATTTAGATTAAATGTGCATCATAGATTAGATTAATTTTTCTGTATGGCTTTATTATTTGATGAAAACATGGGCGATAAAAGTACACCCAAGACAGATGCTTCCAATGTTTGTTTGTGATGTGTAGAATAACAGTCTGTGATCCCAGAGGATTGTTGATGTTCTCATGACCTCCCCATTCGAGTATATGGTTCGTGCACTCCACAAAGAGCTCATGTCCCAGTTGGTGCCAGATGTTACCCACCACCAGTGGGTGAACCCACAAGAGAATTTTTCTCCTAGATGTGTCTTTAGTCGGCAGCCAACAACCACTTTAGAGCCACCAATGTAGCTGAATTGTGCCAGAAGTCTCCACTCCCTGAACCAGTCATATGTCCCCTCATCCATCTGTTGAAATCGTAGCATAGTCCTGTTTTCTTGTTCCACACTTTTCACTCCCCTCCGCATATTACGGGCCCTATTTCATCATCTTCGCTCTCTGGGTCCACATGGCCACTAGGTCCACAAGGCTCTAGTACTCCCCCTCCCCTCGTCCATTGTTTGGGTCGGGCCTGGAACAATGTCCCAGAGGTTGATGCAGCTAAAAAAAATATAAAAGCATAATATGGCCACAAATAAAAGGAATTGTACCACAAAACACAAAAGATGGTCGAGAGAATAAAATTTAGCACGTGGGCAAAAGCCAAATATCAGCTCTACCGCTTATCATTAATGTCATCACCTTGGCTCCTACAATCCCTATGAGTGCCCCATACATCATTAAGGAACCCATGCATGTCTCGACCCCTAGTGGGGAATGAACTATCCCACCTTAATGGGGTAATCATTGTGATAACATACACATCATGCTCTCATCCCTTGGAAACCCGAGCAATAAAATAAAAGAAAAATCAATAAAAGGCAAAAGACAAATGAAGAAGGATGGAAAAACAAAGGTCAGGGTAACTCATGTACCACGATTGCTCCCTCCTACATTCATACACCCAAATATGTGGACATCCCCCATCATTACCATCCTTGAGCTTGAGCATTTGGCTTTGAGACCACTGTATCCCTATCCACTTCATCATTATCCACATGACACCTGCCACTTGAAGGATGTACTTTGTACATGTCCATCCCTTTAGGGGTTGGGAACACCTAATAAGGTTTCCTATTAGCCACTCCTACCTAGGGAGGTAACACCGTTACATGTTCAAAGCCCCAAATTTGAAAGGGAAACCCACTATGAAGTCTCATTTATTCCCTTGGTTAACAAGCTTATTTACTCAATTGTACTAATGAATTATTGTATCTAAAGGTGAGGAGAAGCATTGGATCTTATACAAAATTGGCAGGTGGTTTCATCATGGGCTAGGAAACTTAACTGGGGCCCAAGCCCACCAAATGATCATATCAACACTTGTAGGGGATGTGTTAAGAGCCATGGGTTTCCATCATGTGACACAGCATTATCTCATGTTGTGGGCATCCTCTGCACTCTCAGCAGCTTGTTCATTGCCCCACATTATATACGAGATGATGCACTTGGACAAAGAGTGCCCCCAGTCGACTTAGCATTGTATACAAGGTTCGAAATATGATTTGAGGCCGAGAGGAGGTTTGTCTCACCCTTGAGACATGGGAGGGCAAGCACCATCTTTCGTACCCTCATTTGGAGCAGTCTATAGGCTTATTTTACACTAGGAGACCCATGAGACCATTACTTGCGCCCCAGAGCCACTTTGGAGCACCACATGATGTTTTACTCGGAAATCAAGGGGCCACCCCCTTGACCATCATTCATGGAACCCTCTTATTCATCATGGCACCTTGATGACTCGATTAGGCTTTCCAATGGCCCTCCTACACCATTGCTTCATCATTGCGGCTTATTCTACACTTTATGAGCTATTTGGTGGGCTTGTCACCAAAGTTATGTTATTTTGCACATTAAAATATTTTTATGGGCATCTTAGGCTAATTCGAATTAGAAGAGGCTCACATAAATAAAGCTAAGCCTTATTTGTATCAAACATAATCATCACACTTTGATCTAATTCTCTTGAGGAATTTCACACCTCTCTTGATTGTCTATTGGAGATCTCTTGATGCATTTCGATATCTTTGGAGCTGAAATTTCGTTCTCTCTTGCGGCGATCTTCTTCATCTTGGATTGGATATATCTGTTGTTATCTTGTTCAAGATTTTTGCATGAAAAATGTCCAATGTGTGGAAATTTTGTAACTAACTCTTTCTTTTGTGCCCTACTTATAGAATATTATTGTAAGGGATTGTTAGATTGCACATTTCTGTAGGTTACTCACTAATAACTAGTAGATGAATGTTCCTAGTGGAGTAAAACTTGTTTTTCTTCCATGAAAATCCATAGATCTCAGGTGGGTGAATGCTAAAGAGTGCTTGCTAGGGAATCACTTTTTAGCCTCCTTGAAGACAATTTCAGCTAAATTTCAAATCACATAGACTCTATAGCCCAACGGTAAGGCACTGATCAAAATAGAATTGGTGATCACCCCTTTTTCCCTTCTCTTTTACTGCTCCCAAAAATTTCGGCCTTCTTCCTATACGGTTGAACTAGGGCTTCATGCAAATTCCTGTAGAGGAGGAATTTTTCAATTATGTTTGGACAAGGTACTGCGCTGGTTTCTCCACTAGGAATCCTCAAGGTTTCTTGCAATTCGCACAATTCATTCTTGAGAAATCTTGAGCCCTAGCTCCAACTTTGAAACCTATCTTAAACGTTTAGGTGTGGTAGTCTTCTTGAGAGTTTTGCACATAGTATTCAGCGGAATAAATCATTCAAACCCTTTCTCTTATCACACATTGACCTAGAGGGCACTTTGGAGAACCCTCTCCCATAATTATTCATCAACCCTGGGTCTTGTGTGGTCCCATTCGAGGTCTTCCTCAAGCATAGTGAAAGCTTATTTAAAGGTATACAATCACCTTACAAAGCTTCTTGAGTGGTCCTAATCATCTTTGGAGCCTTGACCTTAGGCATCCTTGTCATCACTAACCCTATGTCTAGGTATCCTCATAGGTCTTTCTTGCAGAACCTTTAGCTTCTCTTGAAGCAACGAACTTTTATTTTGAGCCTCTCCTTCGAATGGATCTTGGAAATCACATCATAACTTGTCATTGATTTTATCATTAATAGTGATTTCCCTCATATCAAGACTCCTCCCATTAGTGAAAGTTCGAAAAGAGGAAGGGATGGTTACAATGTGTCTTTGTCCCATTGTTGTCGCTTGGTCTAGTAGTTGTCCTTTAGGTACCCCTCCTAGGACCCCTGCTAGATTGTGTGGCAACAAGAACAAAATTTACAGTAGGATCATAAAGAGACAACCAAACAAGAAATAGAAGAATTTACCCTGGGAAAGCCCACATGGGGGAAAGACCCAACTATGCAACGTTGGTCAAATATGGTCTACCAACCCTCATGTGAAGTCACCAAATTGCCCAATGCACTTGGCCTAATCTAATCTGCTAGGGCCAAAATTCGACCTACTTCTACACTAGAGAAACTCGAACCTTCTACTTAAAGATGCCCAGAAATTCACCCTTTTTTTCGCATGTGTGAAGTCAGCTACAACCACATGTGCGAGGTCAGATGGAGAGAGAAATGTCCTTCTTGTCTTCATCCATCTTGTTCTATTTCTCCTTTGCTTGGATAAGAAGAATGTTGTTGTTTGAGGTTGAATGGTGCCAAGATGAGAAGGTTCAATCTCCCACACACACATACATAGATATACATATATATATGTAGGTCGAATGGGCACCACATTAGAATTGGATCGACTTGACCAAGTGGAAGCCAACTTGACTTCTTTAATGTTAAAAATTCATATTCTTTCTTTTGACACTGACATGAAGAACATGCCCAAAATGTATTATTACATATATATCAAGGGCTAAAATGTTAATTATGAAGACAAACCATAGCTATAAAATTCAACACTCCCTCTTAGCTAGAGAGGTATTCATAATGACTATCAAGATGTTCTCATGTTGACAAATTTCACTAAGAAAAGGTGATAACAATTCATCAGCATTAGCATCATCCCATTACCATAATCCTGGACAACAGCTCTGGCACATGGTAAATCAACAGCATCAACTAGTTACCATAATTCTAGTCGGTAACTCTGACCTATGGTGCACCATAATCGTGGTTGTTACTCCTGACAAATGGCACAACATTAACATCAACTAGTCACCACAATTTCAGTCTCTTTAACAAATGGTATACAGAGTAGTCTTGGTTCAAATCTCCAAAGGCCTCACTCCTTATGAGTAATTCCGAGCCTAATGCTAAATGTGCTCACGCTACCTATCTGGAAAGTTTAAGACTGATGTTGAAAGGCGCCAACTCAATTCCAATCAACATACTTGACACAAGAATAATGGCGTTTCTCTAATGGACCATTCTCCCCAATTTCATTCATGCTTGACACAGGGAGAATGTTTGTCCTTCATGTTATCATATCAACACACTAGACCATTCTCCCTAATCCTAGTCAACCTGGCCTAGAGATAATGATTGTCCTTGATGCTACAATTTTATCACTCCCTCTTGCTGAGAGAGACATGCTCAGTCACTCCAAGCTTGTCTTTGAAGTATACAAACTTCATTCTAGGACAGAGGCTTTGTCATCAATCTACTTGATTGTAGAATAGTATTGGAGCCACATTGCTTCCTTTTGTACCATGTCTTGGTACTAGATCTCATTATGATTTTACTCATGGTTGTCATCTAAACTTGATCAAACAATCCTACAAGTATTTTCTGAATCCATACTGCTTCTCAACTAGCCATACAATTTGCAATACTAAGTGCGATAGATGTCTGCCACCTGCTCACCCAAGAAATCATAATGGAGCCCAAACTGAAGCAATATCCCGATGAACTCTTTCTATCTGTTGTACTCTCTGCCCAATCCAAATCTGCAACTATACTCCATTGTTTGAGACATATCTCAAACCATAATTGGTTGTGCCATAACCAAATGTACCATGCTAGTAGTTCAATACATGTTGAGCCACATGCCTTCACTCAACCATACGTTGATCAACTTTTTTCTGGTTACCATAACTGTGTGCTTTTTCTAAAACAGCTCCTAATGTGGCAATATTGGTTGCTCCCTCTGCCATCGTTGCTTTCTAGCATATCATCTATCTAGCCTAATGATCTCAATGACAATCTATCATCTCAAACTTAGAGGCCAACTCCATCTAAAGCTAAAACAAGGCTCCATAACTGCTCTCAGAAGCAATTATTTCTGCCACAGTTGCTCCCTCTACACATGAGTTCTTTTGCGGTCAACCCTAGCTGCAGTCAACGCTGGTCAAAGCAACGGATTGCCTCGATTTTTGTGCCCATAAACATGGCCTGCTGGGACAGAATTTCTCCACCAAAAAATGCAGTAAAAGAGGTCAATGCTACTGTTCAACGTTTCGTCAAACTGTCCCTGAAATTCAGTCAACGTCCAAAAACAGAAAATTGCCCCTCTTCCCTTTGCATGTGTGAAGAGAGATACTGCCCAGAAATGCGTACCCAATCAATGAGGAGAGAGAGATGTGTGAAGTGTGCGTGTGTCCAAATGAGGATGAGGCATCATGTATTTATGGCAAACATTGAGGATAAATAGACGTGATTGTTGGGCTTCAGAGCCTACATGAGTTTGCTGGCCAACCTTCACAATTTGTCCATAGTCAAAATAAATTCATAACTTCATTTGTACATGTCAGAATCGGATGATCTCTAGATTAATCCTACAGCTCTCAGAGAGAGGGATCCAAGAAAAAAATTAGCTGCCATAAATAAGATGACCCATGTGGAGTTTGGCCCTAGATGCCAATTTTAACACTAAGTTACATTAGCAACTTGCTCACACTTGAGCAAGTGCACTAAGGAGATCTCAAGAAACTTCTGCACGCCTAAACACTTAAGCCTGTGTAGAAGTACCTGCCCGAGCTACAAACATCATCTACTTGGAGACTCATAGGCTAGAGTTCCACCTTTTATGATTTATTCGCTATAAGGACAAGAGATATGTAGCCCTTTTTTCTCTGAGAATTGACAAAATACAGGTAGAATGTCCTTAATGAAGTTACTGGTATCTGACCATATATCTCATAACAGTCTTATCAAATCCTTCTTCAATCTGAAGGAGGTTCCAGCCAGCTGCGACTCCAATGCCAGCACAAAATTTTCTGCATCCCTCAAAAGACTACACGTGAATCCGCAGCATAAAGCCTAGACAAACCTTCATTACCAGCTTCTTCTCAACCAAGGGTGTTAGATGTGGAGGTTTATTGTTTAATCCATCAGGTCAGACCATCCATTCTGATTGTGTTCCCATTTGTATGTTATTTCCAAATGGTGCCATGATTAAATTTTATTTTCTTGTTGTATTCCATTTTATAGACGAGATGTTTGGCACACTCCTTTCACTTTGGCTATAAATGAATAACTCCCACAGTCCTCTTAAACGTTAATGGTTATTAGTAAATATTAATAATAATTTCTTTCGATGTCAAATAAAGTTTTATTTGTGAAAATGTGCATCAAATGTTCTTGTACTACTAGATTCAGTTCTGTTTATTTCCCAACCCAGACAAATTCCATGTCAAGAAAAGCAAAGACAGCCTATGGAATGGTGCAGTGGAAAATATAGATGGACATGAGCAATAAATAACTCACAGCATAAGGTGGACAGAGAATAGAAGGAAGCAATGGTGAGCCAACTGCATCCCGTATATAGGAACCCTGCAAAATAATGTTGCAAAAACAATCAAACCTGATAAGCCAACCACACATATAACAAAAACCTTCAGGCATGAGAACAATTCTCACTAACATCATACATACCTGTGACTCGATAACCTGTTCCAACACAAGTCTGTCTCCTTCACATGGTTCAAAGTAGACTTCAACACTGTCCATTGGTTCTAATCCAGCTTTCTTACGGAGCTTCTGAACTCGATTGACAATCTGTCCAAAAGTATTACGGTGATGAAACAGACATTTCATTTTGCCAGATTCTAATAATTGGTTATAAAATTATTGCACTAAACAACTTCTTGTAATCTTCAGTAATATTAGATAGGTATAGATAATATTAGACATTGATAGATATTGCAACTTGAATCCTAAAGTAGAACAGAAGCAGATTGATGTTAAACGTATCATTCAAATGGAATTTTCCACTGTCTTTGTGCTCCAGCTAACACATCCGTGTTTGAAAGTAAAGGATGTTACATAGAGCAGACACCTCTCACCTCACATCAACAAGAAAATAACAATCCAACAACCAAACACTCAAACATTGATTGGTAAGATTGTGTGGACTCCTTAAATTGGATATTTATCATGTAGGCTATGTTACCAGATCTGGCAGGCAGAAGGCCAAGATCCACGGATCCACGGATCTGATCCGGATCCGGATACGGATACACCTGGAAATGTGTGAAATACGGCAATGTGGCGGTTCTTCATTTTACGGAAATAGATATCTTGTCCCGAAACGGATCCTGAGACTGTATGTTGGAACCACCAAAATGAAACAGAAAAAGTTAACACACTTTAGGTTTGCGGTTGCGGTTTTAACTTTTAGGTTAAACAGTGTAAAGTAGGCCCTCTTAGTTGTTGGCAAACAGTGTGTCTCGAACAGAGCAGCCGCAAAAGTTAAAGCAGTCGAATGTTTTTAACTTTTTATATTGCATTGTTCTTTGAATTGAGTTGCAGGGATTATATACACCGTGACCCCATCCAGCCGCAGGGTAGACAGCGACGCAAACAGCAGCGTAGACAGCCACGGCTTTGACCATTCGGCACCACCAACTCTACGGAAGACAATGCTTGACTATTCCTGTTCCTGTTCCATTTGGCAGTGGGCTCAACCGCTCAAGCTTGTCGGCACCACCAACTCGTACGGCTAGCAGATAATAAATATTATGGATAAATGGTTATATATATTATAACAAAACATTGCATATATAATTATTATGCACAGAACGTTGCATACACTATATTATATACAAAACATTACATACGGTTATCCCTAACCATTTGTTATGAACAAATATTATATACGCTATTAGCCTATATGCTATCCCTAATTTATATATGCGATTTAATATTTAATATTTATATATACGCTATAAGCCTATACCCAATATCGTATGGAAATCTCAAATCTGAGCGTATATATTATATATTATTATTTATATAATTTAATAATTATTATAAATATAATTATATTATATAATCGTTATTATAGATATCAATGCCATTTTTTTTATTTAAATTGGTAGTGTTTAAATTTTAATATTCAACTATTCAGATTTTAATATTTTATTATGATGTATTTTAATTGTGTATTTAGATTTATATTTATTTTATTATGAAGTGTTAGAAAGTTTCAAAATTATTTGTTAAATTTTAATGTATTTCATTTTTTTATTTTTATCATTATCTATTTTACTTTTTAATTGTATATTACAAATGTACTATATTGATAATATATTATATATATTATAATTTGAATTTTATATGCAGTTAGGTAACCTATAGTCTATAGACCATTATCATTATGGAACCATCACAACATGAGTAGAGTGAAAGGGTAAATCATCAAAACAGACGCAAAATCTCTTCTATCACATGTTGAACCAGAGTATAAAAAAGGTCTGAGCAGGATGTGGGATATGGAACCTGAGATCTCTGATTTGAACCTGACACTGAATGCCATGACTCACCTCAACCTACTTGAGGATATTGTTCCACCACCAGTGTAGCCTACTGATGCAACTTCCTACATTCCAGGACCCCCATCATCTATTCAATTTCATGATGTAGAGTTGCAATATGCAAAAGATATAGATCCATTTGAGGATATGTAAATGTATTTACTATTATCATTTATGATATTATGATCCTTTTTGTTACTTTGTATGAGGGAGGGTGCATCATTTCAGTGTTTCAATCTTCATATTTGTCATTCAGTTTTCTAAAAGGGTTTGATGTTTTCATAGAGTATTTGATTTTTTAGCTCTAAAGTACTTTTTAAAATTTTAAAAATATTATTATTATTATTATTATTATTATATTTGTGTACGTGACGTATCCTTGCCGTATCCGGATCTTGGATTTTCAAAAAACTAGCGGATCCGGATCCGGAT
>APFE030028768.1:3971-15961 GCA_000404065.3 Pinus taeda
TATATATATAAGTGATAATAGCAAGAGCGATTTAAACAACAATTCATATAACGAAAATGAATACAGACGCAGATAATAGTACCATGTGAGCTGTAGATAAATCCGAAATATCAATCGCTATTCAAAATTCCTTATTCAACATAGAAATGCTTTCAAACAATGACAATAGTGCACATTTGCATAAAAACCTTTCTCATCAAATTCAGAATAATTGGTCAAGTTTCATAAAAGAATATCCCTGAAGTACAATAGTGCAACTTCAGGGTTTAAGTCATATACAAAACTTTTACGACCCTTTCTAAATGCATGAAAGGGTCTATAAATACTACTAAAATATCTATGAAACAAAATCCTACTAAATTGGTATCAGTAAATGTGGCCTATCTCTCAGAGGCGATCTGGCAGTCGGCGAAGTGAGTCATGCCTTAGGTTGTTTGCCCTTAAACCTTAGCTGGCTTATCGCAAGCATTGGTTCTACTTCTGGTAGTTTGTTGAGGCGCAAACTGAATTGGGCGGCGAAGGTGGCATCCTGAATGTCGGGTATAATATACCCGACAGCATCGGTTAGGCACTTCAAGGTGGCTCTTTGGCTGTATGGCTTGATTAAGAAGAACCAATAAGCATCCCACGTCAGAATGTTGATTCCAGCGATAAATCTTGCGTTTTTCTCCAGCTCCGGATAGCATGAGTGCTCCAACATATTTTCCGCTGTTAATTGACTTGGAGTGCATTGGGAAATTATATTAGATAAATACAGTGTATTATTTACTAATTCAACCAAATTTCCACTGATTGTCTTGCATCTGGAAATTTCTCTTTCTGCTTTCATTAGTTGCAATTGCCATTCTGTGAATAATATCTCTTTGTGCGATTCCAGAATTCTTGGTAGATTAGCTGCCCGGCCTATATCGGAATCCTGCCATTCTATAAAGTTTGTCAGTGTTTCTTCTGCCTGATCCAAATCGGTTCTTGCTTTTTCTACCTTTTCGCTTATTGATGCTACCAATTCGCACAATGGTTCTGCTCGTATAATCTGTTGACATAATAGCTTAACCTAATTAATCAATCCCTTATTTAACTGGAGCGCTTCTGCTTTGAACTCATCTATCTGAGGGAGCTTTTTCATTTGCTCAATTTGAGTGGTCAATTGAGTGATTTGCTCATCTTTCGCTTTCATTGTTCCCTCAGTTGATATTCTTAACTGCTCCTGTGTCACTGATAGCTCCTTTTGCCTTTGTATTTCGCCTTCATCAATTCTCTGCTTTTGCTCTTGCAATTGCTTTGTCAGCTGATTATTGTTCTATTGCTGCACTAGCAATTCTTTCTCCGCCTGCTCTGCCCTCTGCTGAACTTCTGATATTCTTGCCTGCAGTGAAGAGATGTCTTGGTCCTTGGTCTTTAATAAACTGCTTACCTCCGATGCTTTATCAATGGTTGTTGTTGAATATGCTCCAGCGAATTGCGATAGCTTGGTTAAGTCATCGGAGGGGTCGAATTCCTCTTTCCATACAACATTGCCCGTTACTGTTAATTTAGGGAATGGGGAAGGTTGATCAGTTCTTCTCCTTTTCCTCTGTCGCTTTACAACAGCTTTATGCTTGGGGCTATAAAATACATCTAAAGGGGGTATCTCTTCAATTTGCAAAACGATCTCTCTCGTTGGATCTTTAGGAATTAGCTTTGGTTCTTTTGTTTTGGGTAGGCCACTGGTTTCACCTGAAACCAGTTTCGATGTCGCTTCCTGTGTATCAGCTTCTTTATAAACCTCATCATCTTTTGAGCACTCTAGGTTATCAATAATTGTACTGAATTGCTTTCATTGCTGGAGCAAATTCGGATCAACTAATGTATCATTGTTATTCTTAGAGCTGCTCTCTTCTTGGGTCTTTGCTTGGGTTTCTTCTTGTTGCTGCACATTTTCCTGGGTCACCTCTTGCCTCTGGCTATGCGCTTCCTCCTGCTGTTTTGATGTAGTAGGAGGTGGTGTATTATTTTGCTTCTCAGACTCGCTTGACCTGGTTGTTGTCGGAACAGTCGCTAACACGTCTAGAGGCAGAGTTTGCAACCTCTATTCTCTAATTCTGTTAAATTCAACTAGCCCTTCATCATTATAAACATTTCTGGCAAGCGACTTGACTTGATACAGTGATTCGGATGACGCAAACAAATCTTCGAATTTGTCTTCTTTGTGCTCGACCTTGGCCAATTTGGCCTGGCCGAGCGCATTGTAAGCGATCTTTCTTGGATTATACTGCCTTCTTGGTAGAGTAGCCAGAGTGAGAAAATTCATTTTCCCAGCTTCCTTCTCTGCATGCTTGATATCATGCAGGGTATACACTCCAATTCATAATGGAAAAGAAGGCCAAACATGTTTTTTAGCTCTTTTCAGGGTTTGGGTAACCCCTTCAGCACTGATTTGATAAGATACCTCCTTGGGAAGTAGCTTATAGGGGATGTAAAGTGGTAGCACATGTGGCCTAGCCTGACTGCCAAAAACTCTGATGTAGGTGAATTTCTCCTCCCCAAACCAACTTGCTACTGCAGTCAAATCTACCCCCGAGATTTCATGCTTGTGTTTTGCTGGATTTTGTCTCCAGCCTCGAATTGGTTCAGACTTGGTCTCGTTCTCTGCTAGAAATTTCTCCAAAAATGCAGCATTATATTTCTTCTCTTCTTGCGGTAGGTGATACATCAGCCTTAGGTCTTCAGCTCGAAACGAACCAAAAGTCCTTCCGTCCGTAGCTTCAAACAGTCTGTTGATAATTGGGAGCTCTTGGATTGCCCACCTTACCACATCCGTGTAAGGAAGAACCTGCTCCCGAGCCGCTATTCTATGTAGGAAGGAGTCGGCCAAGTCTTTTAAATTGGCATCAGATTTTCTGGTATTATCACATAAAATTTCTACTTCGGTCACCGTTGGCCCTTCTGCTTCAATCAAATTATAAGTCCCTTGCCAAGTGGTCCTGGTTAGTCCTAAGCATGTTGTATCTGATATAAGCCCTTTATTCTTTCTAGTTGGATCATCGACAGCTAGCCCTGCAGCTGGCGGAGCAGTAGGCATTGTAGTCTTCTTGGATTTCTTTCCTATTCCACTTTCTTCTGTTTCTATGGAAGAATTCTGCGGAGAGTGAAAGATAAGCGCAACACATGCAACAATAACGTGAATTGAACAGAATGAAATATATATATCTAGGTGCATTCATAGCAATCAATCGTCTTAAGGCGGCCTTAGGATCAAATCCGTAGATAGATCTCAAGCCTATTATTCTCATTAAATGGTCGTTACGGCCTGTCAATCTCATTAATTCCAGTTGCTTCGATTAATGGCTGAATGATTTATTTGAAGCATGCTTTGGGTGATTTGGCGGTTTGAATGTGGATGAGCGGCTTTCCAAAGGATATGGCCTTAATTACGAATAAATCATATTAAACCGCCTTTATGACTGCTACTTTGAAAACTGTGCTATTTTACCCTTTACGCAATCGGGCATCAGGAAATGCTAAGTGATTGCATTGGTTTTGTTTGGAATCCCAAATCGCCGATAGTGATATCGCATCGCGTTGGGTATACCTGGTAGGGCCGCTTAGGATGAGGGCATGGTAAGTCGCCGATCGCCGATAGCGATATCGCATTGCATCGGGTGAAGGGGAGCTTCTTTGCACTATAAGTGTTATTGCCGATTGCCGATCGCCGATTTCGCATCGCATCGAAGCAAGGATCATTACTCATGTTACTTTATGCTTTGCTGATATCTGATTGCAATCTCGCATCGGCGAAAACCAAGATGTCCTTTAAGTTGAGCTTTCTTTGTCATTGCGATATACGATCTTGCGATTGCTTTATCGCAATGATAAAGGTAAATCATTTTATGTTGGGGTTTATCGATTGGTTTTATTAAAAAGGCTTTTTAATGATGTTCCCTTTGATTCAAGCGTTTTTTGAAATAGAACTTTAAATTGATACCAATTTGAAACAAAAATTAAAAAAGGGACCCATTTCACATTATAGTTTTGGAATTTAAATGATATGAAATGGGGGGTTGTTGTATGGCACAACACCAGGCCCTTTTCCAAATTTGGGAACCTTTTACTTGTCATGTCATTCTTATGAGGGTCATTTCTTGTTAGTTCATCGCATACTTTTTTCTGCATAGTTTCGCCCAGGGGGTTCGTATTTCCTTTTGCCATCTCCACCACAGTTTTGCTCCTAGAACATTGTTTAGAGTGCTTGGGTCATGTAGACCCAAGCCACCATGGGATTTGTGTTTGCATATCCTGTCCCATGCCACCAGAGCCCATTTCTTTTTCTCTTCCCCTTTCCCCCAAAGAAAGTATCTTTCCATGTTTCTAATTTGTTGAAGGACTCTTGTTGGTGCCGGAAGGGCTGATAGCATGTAGATTGGGATGGTTTGGATGATTTCCTTAGTGAGGACCAGCCTCCCTGCTAGGTTCAAGGCTCTATTTGTCCACTTGCTGATCTTGTCTTTCAATTTGTTTATTACTGACTCCCAGATGTCCTTGTTCAGCAATTTGTTGGTGAGGGGAACTCCCAGATAATTCGAGGGAAATGAATCTCTTTGAAAGCTTAAAATTATGGAGAGGTTTATCTGAATAGAAATATCAGTATTGAAAAAGAGGATCTTTGATTTTGAGAGGCTTACCTCAGTGCCAATTGCCATTGCAAACTCATACAAAATTTTCTTGAATGCTTTGACTTCCTTGACTGTAGGTATGCCTTGCAGCATAATATCGTCCACAATTTTCTGATGTGCCACCATGTCTCCATCTTGAGTGAGTCTGAGTCCTTGTATTCTTCCTTCCTCCTTGGTAGCTCTGATCAATCTACCTATCCCTTCCATCATGAGAATGAAGAGGAAAGGGAAAAGAGGATCACATTGTCTGAGACCTCTTGCAGGCTTGAAGGTTCTGAAAGGAGAGCCATTGAGAAGAATTGAACAATTGGAAGTGGTGACAAGAGCCATGACTCACCTTATCCAATTATGGTCAAAGCCATATGCTTTTAGAACCTCCCTTATGTAAGCCTAGCTTCGTTTATCATAAGCTTTTGCTATGTCTAGCTGTATTATCATCCTTGCTTGCTTGTTGGTTTTGAGGGAATGAACCACTTCATGAGCCTAATTATGTTATTAGGAATTTGTCTCCCTTCCACTTAACCCGTTTGCTCCTCTGACACCAGAGTTGGGAGGAGGGGCTTGAGTCTGTTGGCAATGACTTTGGAAATGATTTTGTACACCACATTGCATAATGTTAAGGGTCTGAACCTCTCTGGAGAGGTGTCTCTTTTCTGTTTGGGGATTAAGGGAATGAAGGATTCATTGAGCGCCCTGAATAATGATTTAGAGCTTCTTGAGTCCTCCACAACCTCCAGAATATGTTGTTTTACAATCTTCCAAAATGTTTTGAAGAAGTCCACATTGAAGCCATTAGGGCCTAAAGCTTTCCCATTATGCATTTCTTTGATAACTTCCTCGACCTCTTCCTCTGTTACTAGTCTGTTGAGATTATAGTTGTCTTCCTTGGAGACCAGATTAGGAATATATTGAGTAAATATTCTCGTGAATTGGGATCTGTATATTATAGTTTCCTCAGCAATTCTTTGAAAATGCTGGACTAGAACATCTTCCATTTGCTCATGTGTATTTTTTTCTATTCCTTGAGGATTTGTGAGTTTCATAATCCTATTGTTATTTCTATGAGCTATGGTGTATTTGTGAAAGAATTTGGTGTTTCTCTTCCAATCCTTAATCCATTGGACTCTAGATTTTTGTCTCTAGAAGATTTCCTCTTGTAGACATCTCTTGTCCCATTCATGCTAAAGTGAGTTTGCAAGCTCTTTTCTTTCCTCTGTGAAGCCTTCTGTAATGAGAATTTGGTTAATTTCCTATAATTTCTTTCCCACTTCTCCTTTAGCTTTGAAGATATTTACAAATTCATTTTTATTCCATTCTTTGAGTCTACCTTTGATGTGTTTGAGCCTCAGATGTAGGAGGAACATCTTCATGCCTTGAAAGTGTAGCTCTTCTTTCCACCACTTCTTAATGTTTGTGAGGAAATTAGAGTGAGTGAGACAAACATTCTCAAATCTGAAGGGTCCGTTTCTTGGTTTGCCAGTTATTGAAGCTTCCAATTGGATGGGCCAGTGGTCTGAACCTCCAAAAGGTAGGATGAACGTTGCCAAGCTTCTTCTAGTGAGAAGAAGTGCTTCTGAGATTATGAATCTGTCTAATTTTGAGGCTACTTGGGTAGAACCCCCTCTTTTGTTGTTCCAAGTGAAAATTCCATTGCTAGTGTCCATATCCACCAGTTTCATAATGGTGACGAAGTTCTGGAATGCAACTGAATCTTGACCAAGTGTTCTGGTTCCCCTCTTTTTTTCTGTGAGAGATTTGATCATGTTAAAATCTCCCCCTAGAATCCAGGGTAATTTTGGGTGTCTTTTTTTCATTTCCTCCAGAGAGGTGAGGAGTTGAAGTTTATCTTCTAGTGGTTGAGGTCCATAGACATTGGTGATCATATAACACTCCATGTCACCCATTGGTTGGCTAATCAAAGAAAGGTGGTGCCTTGATGCCTCTACATCAAGAATACCAAATTTTTGAGGATTTCATAGAGTGAGAATGCCTCCAGCCGAGTTAGTTGCTTTGACCTCAAGATACTCATATCTATTTAACCATTTGCTATACTTTTCTCTAATATTTTCTACTGAGAATTTTGTTTCTTGTATGAACACTATGTCTATTTTTTCCTATTTGATTCTATTACCTAAATTTCTTTGTTTCCTTCTACTCCCTAGTCCTCTAATGTTCCAGGTTGTGAGTTTCATTGAGGGGGTTTGTGAAGGAGTAACAAGAGAGATATTTCATCCTGCCTGAGTCAATCATGAGTTTTCCACAGTTTGTATCAATTCTTTCTGTCTCTTTCTTCCTCTTTTCTTGCCTGGGTTTTTAGCCTATTTTCCTATTGTTACGCAGTAATTTGTCACCGTTCGTCACCGTCCTTGTTACCACCGTTGTCACACACTGGAGGACACATTTACGGACCTGTGACCAGTGACACAACTTGAAAACACTTGCATTGGAGTCTCCTAAGTATGAACTTCAATATCCCTGAAGACACCTTTTGAAGATTAACCCTAAAAAATGCCCCTTTTTCATTAGCGCGGGTCCACAGTGTCTAACCCGTGCCAATGGCTCAGTTCCTCCAAAGAGGGCGCGCCCATGGACGCGCTGTCACAGAACAAAGCCCGCGCCACACAAAATTAGTCATGATTTTTGGCTAACGCGCACTGAAGTGTTTTTTCCTCTATTACTCATGCAGTTCTCTGGGGAAAAATCCCATGGATATGATCGAGTGTCGTCTTTTTCATCCATGACAACTCAGTCCAAAGGCTATTCTGGGACAATACCAAATCTTCAGTAGGTGTCCGAATACGATGAATACTTCTGCCTCTTCCATCTATAAATAACTGTCACCCTGCATTGAACCAGCTAGTGTTGAAGTTTTGATTTTTGTACAAGAGCTAAAGTAAGTCGAAGTTATGCTAGATTGATAGTAAGAGCTGAGAGAGAAGTTATGCTGCTGGAAGGTTGAGAGAGGAAGTGACTTTGCAAGGCATGTTTAACTGCTGACCCAGTTGGGGGAGATTTGTAGCGTCAAGCCTTCATTGGTTGTAATTCTTCTCTTCTTTTATTGAATAATGAACGACTGTTATTATGGTTCCACTCACGTATTCTTCTGATGATATTTGAGTTATATCCTGCTTGACTGATATATAATTGTATGATATTGGATTTTACGCTTGTTTTGGATTGTTCTTTGTTTGTGCAGGTGTCCATGCATGGAACGTAAGGATAGTGACCGGCCAAAGCTAAAGGATAGGAGCGACGTTTCTTCCACGACAAATAGCGTTGGATTCTAGGTAGGTCTTTCTGAATAACCTTTAAATTATGCAATTAGGAACTTGCATGCAGCGTGTATGATTGTTGCTAGACCCCTTTCGGGCTAGTGGGATCGCCTCTGTCCGCAGAGGGGATTTACCGACGTCAACAATTTGGTGACTCCACTGGGGAGTTAGTTGTTGTTTGTGTTTGTATTGTCTGATTTGTGAGTTGTGGACGGAGTCTGAAGAGCGGCTAGGTAGCCTTCGAAACACTTCTGCTATGTAGAAGTGAAGTAGATCAACGCCACTTCAATCGATCTCCGGGTTGATTTACAAACTGGACAATCTCAATCTTGCTTTGCATGTCGTTTTTCTCTCATTTATTTGTCTGAATAATTCTCTTGGTTAGAGTTCTTGTTGTCTTTTTTACTTGCTGGCTCTGTCTAGAAACTAGAAGCCAAGCCTGAGACCACCCTTTCTATCTTTTTGCCTGGCGAACTCTGCCAGCGTGCTTTTTCTTTGCACAGTCGCGCTGGTTGGCGCGTGTTGCTCTCAGACAACTCGCGCCAATCTCTGTTTACCGTGAGTTGTAGACATACAGTCGCGCCGCACTGCTTAAGTTTTTTAATAAACTTGTTTGCCAGTCTCTTAAGCTTGGGTTTGTGTCTCTCTGCTCATTTTATGCCTCCTGGAAGTCTGTTGGGTTGATATTTGGCTGGTGATTTTTTTCATCCTTCAGTTGTTTGCCCTTATCCACCGATTTTACATCTTGGCCTTTGTGATTTTTTGTGTTAACGAGCCCTCTGTTGGATTGATGATTTACAGATCAGGTCTTTTTGTTGATTGATTTCCATATTCTTCTGGTGGTTATATGAGTTTTACATTTCATACTGCAAGTATCTCGCTTTTAGCTTGCTTGTTTTACCTGATTTCATTGTGACTTAGCTTACATAGTTACTTGAAAATCTTGGTTTTTCTTTGCTTTGTTGGGTTTTTGTTTATGTTTTAGATCTGGTTATAGATTCTTTGGAACGAATTATCTGATTTCAAATCTCTCTTGAAATCCTTTAAGTGCATTATCATATTATTTTTCAAAAGAAAAGAAAACGATTTTTGCTTTTCATCAATTAGCATGTTACGTTAATTTTTTTTTTTGCTTTTAAAAAGAAGAAAAAAGAGAAAAGATTTTTCCTTTCCTATTGATTAGCTGCATTAGAACTTTTGACATTGTTTTGTTTGTGTGAATCTCTTAACTCTTCTGTAGCTAGATTTCATCCAAACGAAACGAATACAATTCTTGCATGTAGTGGCATTTAGGACATTTCTAGAGATTACATTCGCTAAGACCAGAAACTGAGACTTAATAGAAGATGAACAATAAAATTAATTCAACGAACCTAACAACGCATTGAAACTTAACGCTCACATTCTAGAGGTCTAGGCTAGAGACATGTTCCAGCGTCGTTAAGCCTGGTAGTTTATCGTTGAGTGGTTGGGTGATTCCTCCACGGTGAGACGATAGGTGCCAGTACGGACTGTGCTCCCACGTACCGTCGAGTATAAATTGGGAGACCCCTATAGGCTTGAAACCTTTGATCCATAGGAAGCCGAGTCTGCCGCCCTACGAACCGTAATGCACTGAACACAGCATTCGGGAAGATTGACTGCAGTACGGGAAGTCCTTGGTGATCTTCTGATCACTAAGGTGTATAAGCAGTTTTACGATTTGTTTGGCACACCCTTTTACCTATATTTCCAGAGTAGTCAGCTTTTGATCCTTTTCAGACTGTCTAACAGAAAAGGTGTAAGTGAGCAGCTTGTCACTTCGTGCTCATTAAACAATCGAAGGAGACTAGAGTCAGTTTTTCGTCCTTTTCTCGACTCTTTAAAGATGAAAAGGTCAAGTCAAGTGTCTTAATAATTTATCTGGCCATGATCACATTACCCAGTTAGACCTTGAGTGCGCTAGCTTGAGTAGGGTTTCGTCTTAATATGGCAAATTTCCCGGGATTCATCAACCTAAGTTCCCCACCTGATGGGGATGCTGGTCGTTTCCCTTCTCCTAGAAATGCTGGTGCCCTTTATATGGCAACACTAACCCTCCCAGGGTTAACTGTCGGGTTACCAGTTTGGCTATTTTCAAACTCTGTGGTCCCTACTGTGTCGGCTGATACTACATCAGTCCCTCCGCCTGCTCAACATCCTGTTGAAACAAAGGTGGACCCCACCCCTTCGACACCTTCTTCAACGTCTCCTTCTTCACTTGGTGAAAGTACCCAGGTAGATAACAAGAAGAAGAAGAAGAGAAGGAAGAAGAAGTCAAACAAGGGAACGGTCACAAACACAAAGACGACTACAAGCACAACTGTTGTTCCACCACGGACAACGGAAGACGGACTCCTTCCCACCCCTCTGCCCAAGGTCAAGTTCCCTTGCAGACTATGCAAGGAAAACCACCTCCTTCGTGATTTCCCTGGCATTCCCAGGGTCTTAAGGATATGGTCACATGATCCAGACCGTCCATCATCGTCCACTGACGCACACGGCGATGATACCCCCGTAGTTGGGAATACTAAAGGTAAAGGGAAGATTCGAATCCCTTGCAAACTTTGTGAAGGCAATCATTTCCTTCACCTTTGTCCACTCATGGACAAAGCCTCCTCTGAGTTGGAAAGTCTTGCAGCTCCCCCACCCCAACTCCCCGCTGGATATCAGCGTCTTTCTGCAACTGCAGATTGCCCTTCTACTGACAACAAGGTTGGTTTGCATACCTCTCTTGTTCATTCTCCTCATCCTGCACCTGGCTCCACCCAGCCTGTTCCCTATCAAGCATTGGTCGGTGATCGTGTCAGTTCGAATTTACCACCAGTTGACCAACCTGTTCTAGACGACAGTCATAAACAGGTTCTTCATGTTTCGTCCAATTCTCCTGAGTCTGACGACAATCCTCTTATCTTTATTGAATCAGAGGGTCCTTCTCCGGCTCCGTTCGAGCATAGGGGCGGTTATCTGATCCCCCCACCCAACAATTCAGCTATCTCCTTTGATTGGAGTCACCTGACCTCTTATCGCCTTCCATCCCATGTACCTTTCCAGATTACTGTACATGCCTATGACACGACAGTACCTGGCACTGTATTGGATGAAGGTGCGTCGGTCAATCTTATGTCGTACACTACTTGGCAAGCTTTAGGTTCTTCGCAGCTCAGGCTAGTTACGCAGAATCTGTTGGCTTTTGACGGAGCAGCCTGCCCATCTCTAGGAGTCCTCCCCAAGTTCCCTATTACTTTGGGAGGTAAAACCGTCTATATAGACGTGTTGGTCACCCAAGGGGCTTTAGGCTTCAGTCTTCACCTTGGTCGCGACTATGTTTATGCTATGGGGGCCATCGTTTCTTCCCTTTTTCGTATGGTTTGCTTTCCACACGACGGAAGAATCGTGACTATCGATCAATTGTCCTTCGTTAGTCCCCCAACGCCTTCTGCGCAGTTGTCGTCCCCTCCTGGGTTTTATCCACTAGTTTTCTCTGCCCCACATAGGTCAACTGCGTGGCTACCTATCCCATGCCTGTATCCAGTGCCGCCACCGTCGTGCATAGTGTCCTGGGGGCATTGGGTCCCGACTTCCAAGATGTTGACCTTCCACCGGATGAGACACTCTTGGAAGCTACGACTTCTTGTTCATTATGATGAAGTTCGTTGCGAGGATAGTTTTTCCTGTATCAACCTCGTTAAAAAATAAAACAGGCTACCATGAGGATAGTTTATTCCTGTCTCAACCTCATTAAAAAATGAAATAGGGTGTTCGAGGATGGTTTTGATCCTGTGGCAACCTCGTTAAAAAATGAAACATGATTGGTCAGAGCATAGTTCATCATCCTATGTCAAGCTCCTTAAAAAATGAACAGTCCAGTCGAAGAAGAAGCAAAGCCCTGTTTGTGCATCAGACTTTGCTTCATTGACCGGGGAGAGGCCGTCGAATACACGGCCGAGCGGAGTTGTCGAGCATAGTTCTTGATCTTGTGTCAAGCTCGTTAAACA
Source organism: Pinus taeda (assembly GCA_000404065.3). Lineage (NCBI taxonomy): Eukaryota > Viridiplantae > Streptophyta > Pinopsida > Pinales > Pinaceae > Pinus > Pinus taeda. The sequence continues at coordinate 15,912 of APFE030028768.1, forward strand.
ATGAAACAAGTGTCGAGCATAGTTCCTGATCTTGTGTCAAGCTCGTTAAA
>APFE030028768.1:17394-78025 GCA_000404065.3 Pinus taeda
TTAAAAATAATTGGGGTACTCGCCAGAAATGGCGGGGGGAAAAAGAAAATTTTGGAACCGTAATTATAGTCGTGTCGGTAGTACGTCGCTCTTGAACATGGCACTTTTCTGCTTTTGTGTCAGGGTGGGGATATCTCATTTCGTTTTCACTTGCCTCCATGGGTTCGGGTGATCCTATTTGACCTCTCATTTGCTCATTTCCACGTCATCATGACCTCTGATCCATTGACGTCAAATACTGCCAACTCCACTGTCACGCCGCCGATATGTTCAAAGAGAAGTTGACCTCTGAAAGAAACCGCCTCTGCTTGATAGTCCATAAGTCTTACTTCACAACATTGTCTCTTCCCGTCTCGTGTCGATGATGTGGGAAACATTATGGCCCACCTTCGACAAAGGTCATTTCCTATCGACTTCAGCTCATTATCCAGGAAAGTGACCTAGAGACTCCCTTCTGGTACCTTGGAGCCTGCATGCCTCAATGGCAGGTTCTTCGTATTCGACGCGAGGTTTTCGTCATTGACCTCCGATCGGATGACTCTACGGGTGTTCGACATCAGCTCATTCATTCACACACCGTAGACTGTACCTATAGTACCTTGAGGACCATTGTCATTACTGGTGGTACCTCTCGCGCCTGTTAACAGCTTTCATTATTGGCTGGTAATCAGACGATGTTCTTGCATGTTCGACTTCAGCTTACATTTTTTCATGCTTGAACTTGTACTTGTGTTCGGGTCGAGGTGGAGCGCAAGACCCTGGATTGTGTCTGTTGTAGTCCAGGCGTGATTTTGATACATGACTCTTTTCACTGGATGGCTGCGACCATACCTGAGTCTATTCATCGATCCCAACTAGATGGCTGTGTCCATACTACGGATCTTGATTGTTATGTACTCTGTCAATGGATGGCTGCGTCCATACCACATATATCATGTATTTGAACTATCATACTGTATCTCTCCATGCAGATTCTCGGCGGCAGCTGGATATGATCTTGTAAAGCACTTCACCTCTCTCTCTCTCTTGAGGCTCATGCTTTAGGGGGCATCTGTTACGCAGTAATTTGTCACCGTTGGTCACCGTCCTTGTTACCCCCACTGTCACACATTGGAGGACACATTTACGGATCTCTGACTAGTGACACAACTTGAAAACACTTGCATTGGAGTCTCCTAAGTATGAACTTCAATATCCCTGAAGACACCTTTTGAAGATTAACCCTAAAAAATGCCCCTTTTTCATTAGCGCGGGTCCACAGTGTCTAACACGTGCCAATGGCTCAGTTCCTCCAAAGAGGGCGTGCCCATGGACGCGCTATCACAGAAAAAAGCCCGCGCCACCCTAAATTGGTCATGATTTTTGGCCAACGCGCACTGAAGTGTTTTTTCCTCCATTACTCATGCAGTTCTCTGGGGAAAAATCCCATGGAAGTGATCGAGTTTCGTCTTTTTCATCCATGACAACTCAGTCCAAAGGCTATTCTGGGACAATACCAAATCTTCAGTAGGTGTCCGGATACGATGAATACTTCTGCCTCTTCCATCTATAAATAACTGTGACCCTGCATTGAACCAGCTAGTGTTGAAGTTTTGAGTTTTGTACAAGAGCTAAAGTAAGCCGAGGTTATGCTAGATTGATAGTAAGAGCTGAGAGAGAAGTTATGTTGCTGGAAGGTTGAGAGAGGAAGTGACTTTGCAAGGCATGTTTAACTGCTGACCCAGTTGGCGGAGATTTGCAGCGTCAAGCCTTCATTGGTTGTAATTCTTCTCTTCTTTTATTGAATAATGAACGACTGTTATTATGGTTCCACTCACGTATTCTTCTGATGATATTTGAGTTATATCCTGCTTGACTGATATATAATTGTATGATATTGGATTTTACGCTTGTTTTGGATTGTTCTTTGTTTGTGCAAGTGTCCATGCGTGGAACGTAAGGATAGTGACCGACCAAAGATAAAGGACAGGAGCGACGTTTCTTCCACGACAAATAGCGTTGGATTCCAGGTAGGTCTTTCTGATCAACCTTTAAATTATGCAATTAGGAACTTGCATGCAGCGTGTATGATTGTTGCTAGACCCTTGTCGGGCTAGTGGGATCGCCTCTGTCCGCAGAGGGGATTTACCGACCTCAACACCTATTATTAATCCCAATGAGGTAACCCATTTGTTTTCCTGATTTTCATGTCCTCTTTTGGCTCCTAGAGATTTTTATGTGACCTATTAAGGAATAATTGTTGCAACCTATCAACTTCCTCCTATGGTAGAGAGTTAATTCCCTTGTTGCCTCCTTGTTCTAGAAACTTTTCTAGTTCAAGGTTCTCCCTCTCAAGGATCTCCTGTAAGTCTTGGTCCACTGTGAAACTTTCACTTTGAGTCATATCATGGTCTGTTTCTATTTCCATGGTACTCATTGGGTTTGTTTTATGTTTATTCTATTCCTGAGTGATCTCCATGCTAATATCTTTTCCTTTCCCCCTTTCTTCCTTGTCCTCTAGTTTCATTTGAGTTCCCTCCTCTTGTTCTACTTCTTATAAGATTTCAACACTGTTATGAATTCTTTCTTTGCTTTCACTAGTGTTCTTTTGGGTCTTTTTTCCACCTCCTTTCCCTTTTCCTCCCACTTTGATAAAACTTGTGGGGTCTTTCCCTTTGTTGGTTTTCTGGTGTTCCTCCCTTTTATTAAGAGGGCAGCCTCTCAGTAGGTGTCCATGTTCATGACATTTACGGCATCTGAATGGTATGTGTTCATATTCCACTACCTGAACCCATTCATCATCATAGACTTCTAGGATGACTTCATCTGGGAGTGCTCCTGATAAGTCCATCTCAACACATATGTAGGCAAAGGAGGTATACCTTCCTCAAAGAGTTGCCTTTGAAATCTTTAAAAAATGACCTAACTTATCACCTATAGCTTTTAAAGATTATGACATCCAATAATATAAAGGTAAGGAGTATAGTCTGATCCATACCGAGACCAATGTGAATGTTTGTTGCTCCATAACAAAGTTTATCATCCATGGTCGCATATAGAGACCAGCAGTCGCATAGAAGTATGGTCCTCCTTCAAAAATTTTGTCCCTGTATTCCAAGTTCGTGAATACCACCATAAAAGAACCTTTGGATCCAAGATGTATATTTAACTCTCCTTTTGGTTTCCAGGTGTACTTTATCCAAGTGTACAAAGCTTTCTCCGTTGGCCAGATTCCCATAAACTTGCAAATTATAGCATAGTTTCTCATATGATCTCTGTGCTCCTGTAGAGTTGGATCATTTAGGATTACCCTCGGTTTAATATTAGACTTTGGTTTACAGGGCCCCATATTGGTTTTATTCTCATATCCCTGACCTCTCTCTTCTGCTTTCTCCTCCTGTCAGACTTCCTCGTGGGTCCCTTCCTTTTCATGGGGTTTGTTTCCCTCCACCTTCTGGGTGTAAGAAATTTTTGTCTCATTCTCCGAGGGGTTTTGAGGCTTGTTTCTATTCACTGCTTTGCCTCTGTTTGAAACCACATTACTGTAGGAGGGAGTGGAGCTCCCTCCTCCTTGCCCTTCCATGGTTATCCACTTACTTCTGTCACTTCCTTTGTTGAACCCTAGTTTTTCTCTTAGAGCTCCCGTTGAATATCATGCATAAAATTTAGCCACTACATTCCTCTTCCATTATTAAGTTATTTTATATAAAGATCCTGAAAAAATAAAAGTTGTTTTGTGGAAAGGTAGTTAAATTGTTATGAGTTTTGGATGAAAACTATGTATTATAATAAGAAAATAGTTCATTTATTTGACCGCGCCAATGTCCATCTCATTTCTTTATATTCAGAGAATGAAAATTGACATAAGGTTAGGGAAAAACACCACGCATGTGAGAATTTCCCGTAGGTTGGCTGTAATAATTTCTGATATGGAAACGTGGAGGAGAATAAGGAAAATGTGGATAGGTAGATTGTGGGTAGTCAACGAAAAGCCTGGAGAGAAACTTTCCCTCATAAAAATAAAAGTTGGAAGATGATTTAAAAGTTATAGAATATTTGTATATATATTTACACCAAACACCTTTTCCTCTACTAGATTTTATGTGCAAACAATGTTCATTGCAACGAATCAGTGAGCTTACATTTTGTCCTTGTTCATCCTATTAAAATATGACACATTGATAATTCTCAGTTAGCTTAAAGTTTTTTGCATTTACAACAAAAGATGTATAAAGCCCGTGTAGAAATTATGACTGTAGATTAACCTGATAATGCAATATAACTAAAGCAAAATACTTTAATCTACTTATACAATAAAACTTGTGGAAGCTTAATATATTTGAGCAAGATCAATAGGAACACATAAAACAAGAGAAGAATCAATGCACATGAAACACAAAAGAATACTCTCAGGAAATGCTGAGCTAAAAACCCTGCTATTTGTATTATCATATAAGTGGAAATATATTAGGATTACACAAAGCCCTAGCTCTCACAGCTAACAAGATCTCAGTACAGTTCATCACTAATGCTCACAGACAAGATAAACTACTCATATGCCTTATCCTTTGCCCTCCAAGCTCCTATTTCCTTGCGCAATTTCTCCTGGGTGATCTAGTTGTTACCAAGTATAACACTGATCACTGACACTAATCTCACACCCTGTAAAACTGTGCAAATCTCAAGGAGTGAATTCCTTTTGAATGGATGAGTTTTTATTATAGGAAAACTCATGCAACTGACACTACATTGTCTCTGTCTTTAATCTCAATTGGGTCTTTTTTTTAATATACATGCATTAGTTACTGATCATAGAATCTTCAGTTATCTGGAGTACACTTGTTGGATGCATGGATGCATTAACTGACTAAACTCACAATTAGTCCCTAAAATAGTTTGGAACTAATTTAAATTGACATAACTCAGTAAACTAAGCTAACTAACTACAACTCAAATATAACTCATCCTTATATCCTTAATTAAGGGATAATGTCCTTAATTTAAGGGATAACTGTTGCATGACTTCACTAAGACTTCTAGCTTGAATTTCTCCAACTAATTAACTCAAGACGAATTAATTAATTATTTTTCAAGCAGCTGGTGAGACTAAATTCGAATTTTAATTCTTAATTTCAAGTCAAGGACAAATTAAAATTGGAATATTATTGTTTCCACATTTCAACGCTCCCTCTCAAGAAGAAAGTGATTATCTTCCACCCCGATCTTATCCCTATGGAACTCAAATTTAAACTTTGACAATGCCTTTTCCAAAATTTCAGCATCTTGCTCCTCGGTCGAAACATACTGCAACAATATGATCCTCTTCGCCATACAATATCTAAGATGATGATACCTGATGTCTATGTGCTTGGACGTATCATGAAATACTGAATTCTCAAAGAGTTTGATACACCTTTGATTATCTCAATAGATCACAGTTGGATCCATCCTTTGATTAAACAAACCAACTAGAATTTTCCACATCCAGATGGCCTCATATGTTGCTTGACTTGCAGCCATGTATTTAGCCTTTACTGAGTAGAGTGCAACTAACCTCTTTTTCCTACTGTATCAAGAAATTGCAGCTGATCCGAGGTTAAAAATTCCTCCTAATGTGCTCGTCTGATCTGATGGACTCCTTACCCAATCTGCATCAGTGAAGCCTCGTAGCTTCACTCCCTCTATCCATATGTACCATAATCCATATTGAGATGTGTCTCTGAGGTATCTCAATACATGCTTTGCCACCTTCCAAAACAACTTGGTAGGATGAACCATTCCTTGACTCAGCTGGTTCATTGGATAGCACAAATTTGGTTGTGTTTTCACTAAGTACATTAGTGAATGCACAAGCTACCTGTACACAATAGCCTCCACTACTTCTTCAGAAGTAGCATCCTCCTTCATCCAATTACTTGATAGAGGAGTCTGCATGGGCTTGCACTTCTCCATGTGCAATCTTCTGAGTATCTCATTGACATACTTGCCCTAAGACACAAACAAGTCCCCATCCTTCTGTCATACTTCCATGCCAAGGAAGTAATGCTTAGACCTATCTCTTTCATCTCAAATTCTCTTGCAAGGTCCTCATTAGAAGACATGATCAATTGATCATCACCTATCAATATGATATCATCAACATAAAGTACAATGATCAAATTCTTACCTTTCACCATGTTTTGGTACAGGTTCGCATCCACTTCACGCTTTGTGAAGTCCAACACGGAGAAGTAGTTGTCGATCCTACTTTACAAAGCACGAGGTGCTTGCTTCAGCTCGTACAAAGCTCTATTGAGTCAGAACACATGCAAATCATGATTGAAGGTCTCAAAACCTTATGGCTACTCTATGTACACCTCTTCCTTAATCCTTCCATTGAGGAATGTAGTCTTCACATCCATATGATGGATCTTCCAACCCATCTGTGCTGATAGTGCGAACATCGATATGGTAGATGAGTACCTTGCTACAGGAGAAAAATTCTCATCATAGTCTATCCCCACAACCTGTGAGAAACCACAGGAAACAAATATTGCATTATGCTTCTCCACACTACCATTAGCAGCTTGCTTTACCTTGTAAAGCCAATGGGAACTCACAACTGACTTATTCTCCAGTCTCAGAACTACATCCCAGACACTGTTATGAACTATGGAGTCATACTCCTCCACCTTAGCATCAACCCAAATCAGCTACTGCACTTATTCCAGAAAGGAATATGGCTCGGTCTCAACACATTCCCCAAAAAGGGCCATGTATCTAGTGTACCTCTTAGGTGACCTTCTTTGTGTGCACTGGAAAGATGGTTCTCCCACACACTCTCTCGCATCTAACAATAATCTATCAGATTCTCTTGTGTGCTTCCATCCATCTCTGGAATACTTTTCTTGAATGGATGTCTCCACTTCTAGAACCTCTGCATGCAACTGCTCTGCATCAGTATGAGGTTCCTCCTCCTTAGGCGCCAATAGTTCCTCCACAACTTGTAGTTGGAGCTCCCTCTCAAGGGAAACTCACATGGCCTTCTGCTCATCAAACTTGAGATCTCTACGAACCATTATCCTCTGACTCATAGGCAAGTACACCTGATAGTTGTGGGGTGTATCAGTTTACCCCACAAGTATTCCCAACTCTACTGTCGGCTCAAGCTTCTTCCATGCATCCTTTGTCACATGGAAATATACCGATGAGCCAATGATCCTGAAGTGACCCACATCTCGTCTCTTACTGGAGAAAGCTTCCTCTAGTTTCTTCATCCCATGTATGTGATACAGGCTTCTATTATGCAGACAAACTGTTGTGTTGCATGCCTCTTCCCACAAGTGAAGTGGTAGGCCTTGATCATGTAGCATCACCTGTGCTTCCCCCACAATCATTCTGTTCCTCCTATCGGCCACCCCATTCTAATGTGGGTTATGAGGTGTCGTCAACTCTCTTTTTATTCCTTCCGCTGCACAGAAATCGTTAAACTCTTGAGAGACATATTCTCCACCATTGTCGCTTCTCAAGGCCTTGATCTTATTTCCCGACTCTTTCTTGACCAAAGCTTTGAACTCACAAAAATTTGAGAATATTTGGTCCTTCTTCTACGTGAAATAAATCTATAATTTACGAGAATAATCATCAATGAAAATCACATAACACCTTTTCTTCGTAGTGGATGCTGTCAAGAATGGTCCACACAAATCAATATGAACTCGCTCTAAGATCGCTTTCGCTCAACTGTCTCGATCATGAAAGGAAGACTTGGCATACTTTCCGAAGGTACAACCTTGCATGTTTCAACCTGCTCAATTTGACCTTTGGGAAGTCTAGTAGATATCTTTTGCATTATCTTTAAGGACCCATGATGCAAATGGCCCAACTGCTTGTGCCACAACTCGCCAATGCCCTGGCTTTGTACCAATTTTTCTTTCGAACTCAATGCTACACAATCATCTACCTCTAGTTTATAGAGATTATTCACTTGAATCCCAATCCTCTTGGTTTGACCTGTGGCTATGTGTCTTAGGAATGCCTTTCCTTTACTGAAGACAACATCGTGGCCTTTGTCCTCCAACATCATGAACGATACTAAGTTCTTCTTCAGTCTAGACACATAATTCACATCTGTCAAGGTGAGAGGAGCTCCATGCTCCCTCTCAAAACAACTGTACCCACTCTTGAAACATTGTACTTTCTGTCATCACCCATCTCTATGCGCATCTTGAGGTCTTTCTCCTACAAGGTACTGAATAAAATTTTATCATCGCTCATGTGGAAGGAGGCTCCATTGTCAAGATACCAAACATAAACCACCATCAATGGCATCATGCATGTGATGAGGGTAAAGTCCATTTCAAACTAAGAGGCTAATGCCTCACCTTTCGATCCTTTCGAGGATCCCTTCTTGGACTTCTTCGATGGGAAACTAGTCGCATAATGTCCCATCTCATGACAATTAAAGCATCTCACTTTAGACTTGTCAACCTTCTTTCTGACATGAGAAGAATTTGATTTAGAATGGGAAGCCTTCCCCTTCCCTTTCCTTACCTTACTTTCTAAGGCCATATTTACTTCATCATCATTAATTGATGAAGAACCATCTCATGTGCTCCTCCTAATCTCCTCCTGCATCAGATCTGACCACAGTCATTCACAATCTGACAATTTCTCCCTTCCATTCATAGAGTCCTGGTAGCTATTCCAACTCTTTGGAAGGTCAAGGAGAGGGAGGCTCACCATATCATCATCGGGAGTACTTATTCCCACACTTCCAAGCTCATCTTTGTAGGTGGCGAGCTTGTTCAGATATGTGGAAATAGTATCACCCTTCTCCATCTTGATTCTTTGAAGCTTATCCTTGAGAGCCAATTTCCTCTGGTCTCTATTGTTCTGGTAGAGGTCCTTCAATGTCTTCCAAATTGAAAACGGAGTATCCCTCCCATGGAAACTTGAGACAATATGGTCTTGAACTCCCTCTAGGATGATCCATCTCACTTTCACCACACATTTCTTCCATTCAGCCAACTCTTATGCATTAGTTGAATATGGCTTTTGGATTTCTTGGTCAATGAATTCCTTCAAGTCATTGTCTTCTAATACAACCTCCATGCGATCTTTTGTGCTATGTAATTTGAGCTACCATCCAAGGCATACTCTAGTCTCAAGCCATTGAAGGCCATTGGACAACCTTAAAGTATGATAATAATTCAATTTATACTTGCAACCCTGAACTTCAAAACTCAAATTCTCTCCTCAGTATACTATTCACGGATCTAATAACCTGGCTCTGATACCATGTGGAAATTCTGACTGTAGATTAACCTGATAATGCAATATAACTAGAGCAAAATACTTTAATCTACTTCTACAATCAAACTTGTGGAAGCTTAATAGATTTGAGCAAGATCAACTGGAACACATATAACAAGAGAAGAATCAATGCACATGAAACACAAAAGAATACTCTGGGAAAGCCTAAGCTAAGAACCCTGCTATTTGTATTATCATACAAGTGGAAATATATTAGGATTACACAAAGCCTTAGATCTCACAGCTAGACAACTCTCAATACATTCCCTCACTGATGCTCATAGACAAAATATACTACTCATACGCCTTCTCCTCTACCCTCCAAGCTCCTATTTCCTTGCACAGTTTCTCCTGGGTGATCCAGCTATTACCATGTGTAACACTAATCACTCGCACTAATCTCACACCCTGTAAAACTACGCAAATCTCAAGGAATGAGTTCCTTCTGCATGGATGAGTTTTGCTTATAGGAATACTCATGTAACTGATAGTACATTGTCCCTCTCTTTAATCTCAACTGGGTCTTTCTCTAAATAGACATGCATGAGTTACTGATGAGAGAATCTTCAGTTATCTGGAGTACACTAGTTGGATGCATGCATGCATTAACTAACTGAACTGACAATTAGTTCCTCAAATAGTTTGGAACTAATTTAACTAGACTTAACTGAGTAAATTGAGCTAACTAATTACAACTCAAATATAACTCATCCTTATCTCCTTAATTTAAGGGATGACTGTTGCATGACTTAACTAAGACTTCTAGCTTGAATTTCTCCAACTAATTAACTCAATATGAATAAATTAATTATTTTTCAAGCAGCTGGTGAGACTAAATTCGAATTTTAACTCTCAATTTTAATTCAAGGACAAATTAAAATTGGAATATTCTTGTTTCCACATTTCAACAACCTGAAGATACAAAAGGCCTTGTGATATCAAGTAACGATGTCCACGCAATTTAGCGTCGACCTATTCCCATATCCATCTTGACTAACTTCAAGTACACATAAGCAACACCGAGGACGACATCAGACTACAACATTCATCGGTAAGTCTCTCTCTAAATCGGGAAGGAACCATCAAACTAGGAAGAAACGATCTAAAGCCTCTAGTAGAATTCCCACGATGCTCTTGAACACTAACACTATGAATTTTAGAGCTATGGTGTAATGCTTCATGTGTATTCCTATTATGAAACTAGCTCACAAAAACATAGAAAAGGTAGATCAACGCCTTAGAAATAAGCCTCTTCAAGGGGGAAACCTCCTTTACATTCACAAATTAACAATTCTTGAATGATACAAATGACAAGGCCTCCTTTCTATATATAGGAGTCTAAGGGGTCATAATATAATCAGAGCTGACATAACAATAACAATTTAAGGGCACAATAATAACAATAATGGGCTTCTATGGGGCACAATAATATCTATATGGGGACTACATGGGCATGAAAATATAATAAGGGGGGTTGTACTAATAACAATAAGGGGTTACACTATTATTATAGGGACCTAACATGTCCCTCTCCTTCAAAGAGTGTTTCCCTCAACACTTGAGTAGTTCTTGATGCTTTTGTATAAATTCTTCTCCTCCCTTGGGGAATCTTTAGTGGGTCAGTTCTTTCACTTGATGAGATAATCTGAAATTGATCTATTTCGTTGTTGTCAATTTCTCGGTTCTATGACTACTTCAAGTTCCAATATGATTTTTCCTTCCTTGTCAAGTTGTCACAATACTGTTTGATCTGGGACCATTTCCAACTTTTGAATGACTTCCCACTCTTTTGGGAATATGGATATATATAAGGTCTAATGTTTGGAGGAACACTTCCTGGAATCAAATGAATAGCATGATCATGATCACAAATTGGTGGGAGGCCTTTGGGAGTCTCAAATAACTTGTAATGATTGTCCAACATGTTTTGGATATCTGGAGAAATACAGGATTTCGATGTGGGATCTTGTTGTAACTTTTGAATGAGTGCCCACACTTCATCTTCATTCTTCCATTCATCCCTTGCTTCATTTATCCAATCTAGTTGGATAATAGAAATGACACAAACCAATGCTTCGACATCCTTATCATTTCTTGAGAGTGCATCTGCCACAACATTTTGCTTCCCCTTTTTGTAGATGATTTCAATGTCATCACCCAACATCTTTCTGACCCATTTTTGTTTCTATTCTGAAGATAATATTTGTTCTAAGAAGTATTTAAGGCTATCATGATCTATTTTTACCTTTATGTGTCTTTTCATTAGGTGGGGTTTCCATTTCCTAAGTCCATGTAGTATTTCCAACATTTCCTTCTCATAAATAGCTTTGTGTAAATACCTTCCTTTGATTGGATGACTTTCGAAAGTAGTGTATCTTTCTTCTTGCATTAAAACAACACCAATTCCATTTCCTGAGGCATCATAATCGACAATAAAGGTTTTTGTGAAGCCCAGTGTACCTAAGACCAGTGCTTGGCACATTGCCTCTTTAAGATGTTTAAAGGTTTTCCTTTCTTCTGGAGTCCATGAACATGCATCTTTCTTCAATAATGTTGTTATAGGTGCTTCTATTCTCCCATAATTCTTACCAACAAATACCTTGTCAAGCCAACAAATACTCACATATGCTTTATAGATGTGGGTATTTTCCATTCCTTGATGGCTTTAATTTTGCTAGAGCCTACCTTAAAACCTTCATGAGATACAATATGACGAGGATATTCCACCTCTTGTACTCCAAAGAAACATTTGGAGCTTTTTTCATAAAATTGTTTCTCCTCCAATAGTTTGAGTGCCCTGTCAACATGTTGAACATGATCCTTCCAAGACATGGTGTAGATTAGTGTATCATCAAAAAATACTAACACAAATTTTCTATGGAAGGGCTTGAAAATGGAATTCATCAAGCCTTGAAATGTAGAAGGTGCATTGGTAAGGCAAAAAGGCATGACCAAAAATTCATAATGACCGTCATGAGTTCTAAATGTTGTTTTCACAATGTCTTCAGTCTTCATTCTAATTTGATGATACCCGGAACGAAGATCCAACTTGGTGAAGTAAATTGACCCATGCAATTCATCCAATAATTCATCAATGACATGAATGGGAAATTCATCTTTAATAGTGAGCTTGTTCATATCCCTATAATCCCGACACATGTGCCATGATCCAACCTTCTTGTGCACCAATACTACTAGAGCAGAGAAAGAACATTAAATAGGTTGAATTATACTAGCCTCTAGCATTTCTACAACCATATGTTCAATTTCACTATTTTGGGCATAAGGATATCTGTAAAGTCTGATGTTTGGAGGAACACTTCCTGGAATCAAATGATGAGTATGATCATGATCATGAATAGGTGGGAGGCCTTTGGGAGTCTCAAATACCTTGGAATGATTGTCCAAGACTTTTTTGAGATCTGGAGAAATAGATGATTTCAATGCGGTAACCTCTAGCGAACATAATTATGTAATTACGCCTCCTTGTTCATTCTTTAGAATATTTGTCATTCCATTAGAGTTGATTATATTTCCCAATTTCCATATGATACCCCTTAACTCAACTTCCATTCTTTCCAAAAAAAAAATCATGAAAAGTTCTTGAAAATTAAATCTATTATAACCAAGGATTGTAGCCATTGGACTACTAGTACAACATCAACACCACCCATTGGAATGGAAAGAATTAGGCTATTCAATACCTATTCTCCCATGGATATCATGATAATATGGAACTTTATAGAGAAATTTATAGTTCCTCCACTTGCAACAATCACTTGACACTTTGGTGTTGGATATAGGAAGCAATTCAATTCCTTGTCTATCTTACAATGAATAAAATTATGGGTACTACTCGAATCAATCAACACTATTAACTTTTTCTTCTTGATACGTCCTTTCATCTTGATAGTTTGAGGACTGGTAATTTTGGCCAATGTATTATAAGATATCTTCAGATTCATTTCTTCATTCTCTAGGGTTTGGTCCTAGTGTATATCCTCTTCTTTTGACATTTCTTGTTCCTTTTCTTCATCGTCTTCACAATCTACGTATTTCTTCTTAGAACATTTATGACCTTTAGTGTATTTTCTATCACAACTATAACAAAGCCGTTTCGCTCTTTTCTCTTCCAATTGTTGTGGTGTCAACCTTGTAGGTTGTGGAAGGCTAGGGGAAAAACACTTCCATCTTTATAGTTGTGAGTGGTAGGCTTCCTTGTTGCCATAATTTTTCTTTCCATTTTTCTTACCAATCTGAATGCCTTGTCCAATGAATTAGGTTCCCAAAAGCAAACCTCATGTTAGATGTTATCATTTAAAGTCCCTATGAACCCATCAATCCTATGCTCCTCTACAATATATATTCAATTTTTGGAAGTCCTCAATGTGCTCCATCATTGAACCCTTTTATTTGATATTTATCAATTGGATAAAAAGGGTGTTCCTTTTTATATCCTCATAATGTGCTATTATTTCTTCCATAAAAATTTCCCAAATGACGATTTGTTTACGAGAGAAAATCCATGAATACCATACAAACTAGTTTGGTTCTAAATATAAAGTTGCAATGTAGTATACCTAGGGGGGTGAATGTAGTATACCTAGGGGGTATAATATGGGGTACATAGGGAGGCGCCTGGTGGGCTCTAATATTGCAGCAATAATGCTGCAACTCCTGGGACTCCCTTCTTTACTTTTATCAACCCGGTAGTTTGTAACAAACTTGGAAGCGATGATGTTATATGCACAAGTACTAGCTCTTACCGCAGGCTGTCACTTGATCAGCTGGCACAACTCCACTAGGAGCTTACGCCAACTTTTATGAGCTTTTAGAACAAGATTTTAACAGTGATGGATGAAAGCTAACTCAACAGAGGCTAATATACATGCAGAAAGAAGCAAAAGCTGAAGGGACATGCAAACCCTAGCAAACCCTAGTTTTACCGACTAACCCTACAGGTGCAAGAAAAGGGATGAAAGCTGTAGAAATGGATGTCATTAACTCTTGGAAAGGTAAATTGCATGTGAATAAGGTACTTCTGAAGTGAAATCTGAGAAGGAACATATTTTTGTATTTTTGAGTAATCTTGTAGAATTATTATGCATGTGCTTTAACTATTTTTGATTGTGCAGAGGCTGATTGGCGAAAGGAAATGGGGTAGGTGATTGCAGGAGGTTGGGAAGGTGAAAAGAGGGCCTAATGGGTCCCTAGCACCCTTCCAGAGAGTTTCACAACAATCAGATCTCGGAAAACTGCTCACGTGATCTTCTACAGGAAGTCTGCAGGGGTTCTAAAGGATGTTCTACAGGATGTTCCGAAAGAGGATTTTGGAGGTTTGATGGTAGAAAAACTGTGGAAACTTGGAAATGGAGGTTGGATGAGGATGTTAAGGGCTCTAGGACTTGGTGAATGAGGCTAAGGAGTGATTAAGGTGATTGGATTTGTTCTAGGATGGAGGGAGCAATGATGCACAAGAATGTAGAAATTACGGCAAAGTGAGAAAATGTGGCAAATGAAGGGCAAGAATCTGAGTTAGGGGATGGAGGAGGTTTTTTTTATGGAGGAAGGGTAGGCAAGGAGGTATCGCAGGTGTTTTGCACGTTAGCTTCCAAAATAGATCAAATGAAGACTAGGAAAACCAAAGGTCTAGCTATTTTGACCTAATTTGATCTAAATACCAGAAATCATGATGGATAGAAGATTATTGGTAGAAAATCATGTAATACAACTATGAAAACCAAGTGAGAACATATATAAGCATGTAATCACAACTGGCGTCAACTTTCTTAACTAAAAATCTAACACTAGCAATTGCATGAAAAGGTAAAAAAAAAAAAATTGTGGCAGCAAGTATGCCTTGGTCTCAGCTCATGGTCCCAAGGAGGGGGATATGAGAGCAAGGGTTTATTGATGGCCTTTTCATAGGTATTTTACTTTACCAAACTATCAAACCAACCTGAAGCATGAAAAACTTTCTCCATCATCAGAAACAACCTAAGTAACCAAACAAGATTTTAATCTAAGTAGCAGAAATTATTCTAGGAATACAACAAAAACATGTAAAAGTACACAAAAGGGGGTACTGGCACTTGGGTTGGGCCCAACCCCAAGAGATACAACCTCCTAAAAGAAGCTCAAAGCTGATGCAAAGTGAAGCTGAT
The DNA here is from genome assembly GCA_000404065.3 of Pinus taeda. Lineage (NCBI taxonomy): Eukaryota > Viridiplantae > Streptophyta > Pinopsida > Pinales > Pinaceae > Pinus > Pinus taeda. The sequence goes on from APFE030028768.1 coordinate 32,832, forward strand.
CTCCATTACTCAAAAAATAACCATGTCACAAAAATGTTTATAGCAAAGGCTCGAAAATGAGCTGAAAGGTAGAGTAGCACTAAAGTGTGAAAATAAAACTGTTTAAGAGCTAAAATACCAAGGCTGGAAGCCTTCCTACTTGTGCACCACAAGGACCTCCAATAGCCCTTCTTAACTCAAGGGGCTCGGCTGCTCAAAACTGCAAGTAATCAACCACTTCTTGAAAGCTGCTCGGCTGCTCTTGGAAGTCATCTTTGGTGGGCTGCTGAACTCTGAGCTGATGGTGGAGAACTTGAGGAAGGGTCCATTTAGTGTAGGAGACACCCTTCCTACTAATCCTCATCCTTGTTCCCTCATATTTGGCTGTCAACTGGCTCATAAATGCTTGACTTTGGTCCAAAAGATGTCCAAGAGTCTGTAATAAGAACGTATTAGACTTCATGGTCAAGTGACTATTCTCATTCTTTCAATTAACACAAATATAATCAAAATCATCCATAAACTATAAAGAATGGTGGATTAACTGAGAATAATAGGCAAAATGAGCCCAATAAGTTACCCATTTTTGGGGCTCATCATCACCCCCCTGATAAATGGGTTGCTCATCCTTTGAGCAACTAATCCAGCTCATCATCCTTGATTGCTTTTACTGCATCTCTAACATCCCAGGCTTCCGAGGTGGTGTCCTCCTCTCGGCCATGAAACCCTACTTTTCTCTCTACTTCCTCCCACTACCTGTGCTCCTCTTCTTCTTTGACCCCCTCTAGCAGTCCTTAAAGCAAGGGAAGACTAAAATTTAGGCTGGTCCAGTTGGCCTGCAGGTTTTGCATTTACTGTTTATAGAGTGGTACTCTCGCCAAGGCCTCCCTCATCCTGGTTGGGGAGTGGTATTCTCTTATTTTCAGAAAGTGGGACAGTGTGTTCCATCTCCTTGTGCAAGCATGAATGCAGTTATCCCCCAACAGTCTCTCCATGTCCTCAAAGTGAGAAATGGGCTGAGCTTGTCTTTCAATGTAGTCTGGGAGAACCTACGGGTTATTGGCTAGGTGCTGATGGGCATATATTAAAGCTAAGGAATCCTTTGGTTCTGTCTTGATCATGAGTGGCTCACTTAGCTCCCTGTTCATAATATTCTGAATCTCTACTGCCCTATTTTCCTCATGATTTAACCAAGAGGCCATGGCCATAAGTTGCACATCTCCCAATGTAGCATTGGGGTGCCACAGATTCATGTTTGGAAGGGCCAAGTTGTGTAAATAGAATTTGATCACTTGGCCTTATCTTCTGCGAAGCTACTGTCACACAAAGCCATGAATTCATGGTAATTTTGAAACGGAATGGTGCCCCTTTGGGCCAAGGTGCTAATTTGAAATTGCAGCCATTGGTCTTTAAGATATAAGGCATATGACTTAGCAGGTTGCCTACATTGTAAGGCTTCTACTGCCCAGCTGGCCATGCAGGCCAGTTGGGCTTCTTTCTCTTGTACCTGTTGCTTTCAAAACTGTATTTCTTTTGCCCCCTGTGACTCCTTTTCCTGTAGCAGTTTTGTTAGTGCCTTAACCTCAGCCTGCAGCTTGTCATGTCTCTGCTATTCATCAGATGTTTCCTTGTTTGCTGGAGGCCCTTCTTGCTACTGCTGTTCTCCCAAAATGGAGGGCTTGTCTTCCTTATGACTTCCCTGTAGCTGTAATTGATGTTTCAACAACTCATTCTCCTCCTGTAGTTTAGCCCTTTGACTGCTTTCCACGTGCCTGACCATGGCCAATTCTTTTCTTGATTCTTTGACTTTTTCTTCCAGGTGGCCTATGTCTGCCACACCCTTAGATTTGGAAATCCCCATCCAAGTTTGAGACCTAACCCTTTCTTGTTCTAATGCAAAGAAGAGTGGACGCAAAATTCTGGGGAATGATCTTCCCAGCTTCTAACAGGTTGTAGTATGAGCCCAAGCTAGGCTGAGTGCTTGGTTCCAGTACCTCCTTGGTCTGTTTTTCTCCCTATGATTGTTTGGCTTCCTTTTCCTCCAATTTTTCGGTCTCCTTTAACTTAGCTAAAGTTTCCTGTAGAGATGTCTTAGCTTCCTGTAGAGCTGTCTCTATGTCCATCATCCTAATTCTCTCTGTTCAGGTAGATGTTTTTGTGCTTCCTTGTTCATAGGTGATAGGTATCTTTGAAGGAGACTCATTTTTTTGGTTTATTTGTTGTGTCCTCAATGACAATTGGCTCCTTTGATTGTGGTTGGGGTCTGCCCACTTTGATCCTTGTGCTTCTCGTTGTTTTAAAGTACATGGAGGTTTGCCTCTTTCTTTTCCCTTTTTTTTTTGGAGGTGTGCTTAAGGCAACAAGCCCAACTACTACCTCCCTTGCCAATATCTCAGGTGATTTCTCCTCTTGCTGTTATTTTTCTTTGCTTCCTGTAGAAATCCCTGTGTCAACTATTTCTGTGTGTGTTGTTGAGACCTTAGTGTGTGTCTTTTCCTTTTGTTTTTGTGTGCCTGCTTTGGCTGTGGTAGCCTTCATTTGGGCTTTTTCGGCCTTCTCTATCTTACTTTGCATGCTCTTTTCCCTTGGCATTTTTGTTGTTCTTTCTTCCCTTGTTTCAGGCTCAATAATCTAGCCCATTTCGAATGTCCTATGTCCCTTCACCATTGGTTTTCTCACCTTATTCAGTGTGTTATCCCTCCCCACTACTATATGGGGTGATGTCTTCGACCAGAATTCTGATATTGTCATCCCTGGACATGTTTCTAGAGATTTCCCAAGATATGGGGACAGTGTAAGTGTGCGCATCTTCCACGAATAGTTTGATGAGCCCATGAGGGGCCAACTGATTCGGGATCCCTTCATTTAATCTTGTTCCACATTCAATTAGTGATTGAAGAAGAAAATAGGGGATACCCAGTTTCTTGTGTGGAGTCAATTAAATCCCATGCCTTAGTTCACATAGCAACTTGAAATGATAACATAGATGATGCTAAACCTCCCTTCACACGTGATGTACTTCATAATTTGGAAAATGACTTCACTCTAGAGAGGAGGCAAGCTGGTTCTTCTAACCTCATTTTTGTGTTCTACAGGATGCTCCTCGGGTAGAAAGAATGTTTCCTTAGCAACTTTGCCCAATGACCTCTCTCCTTTGCTCCAAGAGAGCCCCAATGGTAGACCAGTAACTCGACTGATGAGCTTAGGGGTAAGTTCTAGGGTAAAACCCATAAAACTAACTGTGGCATGTGTCTTTGATTATGGTCTCAAGGACATTAAAAAATCCTCAGTTATCTCCTCATCATGACCTTGAATTTTGTCAAAGAAGGATATCCAATTTTCTCAGGTGAAAAGGTCCACCACCTCAGGATGCTCATGTAGTTTGCTCGAGTTCGAGGGTTCTTTCCTTATGAATCCTCCTAGCATGGTGAGAGTGCTCTTTTTATCCTTTAATTAGAAAAGGAAATGCTTTTTATGGTTTTCCTTGAACCCAAGAAGGAATTTCTCGTGTGTCCAATATCAACTAGCAACAATTCCCTGGTTTTAAAACTACTGTCACCCAGAACTCGACTGTCTGTTTATGAAAGGAATAATTTGTTTTCAAGTTTTCTTCTCAGCACACAGACATATATGAAAATTCAATTTTTTCTTTCACACACAGGCTGTCCCCACGACTGCATATATCCTCCTTACAGGAGAATTTAAAAAGAAAACGTGGAGGGGATTTTTGTTGCAGAAAAACCAGGAAACTCAGTGCAATATGCAGGAAAATGTTTCACTTCCAATACACAGGTAGAATTTTCCTCTAATTTTCCAATCGTGTGCCATTCAATTTACCACCTTACATAAGCACATCATGCATAGAGGAGTTTTTCGGGCCAATCTCATTTGGAGCTCCAAATTCGATGAAAAATCACAGGTTCTCCTGCTCCGAAAAGCTGTGCGGTCTTTCCTGTAGAAGGCCCTCGGTTCCTGTAGAATGTAACTGTGCTTCTGAGCGAGCCAGATACATGGGAGATTTTCGAAAACAAGTAGAAAAATTGGTGGAGGATGACTGGTTAAAAGTTTTTGGAAGCGGTGGATGCGTACTTCAGTCGAGGATGTTCCGGGTGTAGAATGAACAGAAGGTGGTGTATGTTTTAGCCAGGCATCTTTTAATTGCGGTGTGATTTGTGGTGAGGGAATGAGGTGGCCGGACCGAACCGTTGATTCGACATCACAACCATAATTTCTCTACGTGTTTCTAACCGCCATAACCTCCCCTCTGCCGTTATCTGCCACCACCACTACCATTCCCGATGATTTCTCTTGGAATGGACACTCCACATGTGGTGGTTGCACATCTCGTTGGCAATTTTGAATATATCAGGACTCGTTTGGATCCCACAAGGATATGTAACTAGCCGAGGGTGGCCAGGTGACTGGCTACCAATTCCACTTAAAATATAATTTATGCAATTGATGAATGAGTTTAGGCACTTACTTGTGTAGTCATGGCTGCGTTATACAGACTTTAAGTTTTGGAACCACTCCTTCATTTGTTGCTGCTTCATGCACGGGTTTTGGAACCCATTCCTTCGTTTGATGTTGCTGCATGCACGGGTTTTAGAACCCATTCCTTCGTTTGTTGTTGCTGCATGCACACTGCATGCTTGGCTTCGGCTGTTGCTGATATTCTTACGCTCAAGAAGAGACCTTTTCACATCTCTTTTTCCATTCTTGGTTGTCCCTATCTCCAGAGTGTGTCTTCTAGAGGGATCACCTGCTACAGGATTCCTGTAGGATGTCCTGTAGCTACTTCTCCTTCTGGAATGCAAGCTAGAATGAGCAGGGCTATACTGCTGACGAGGGGTTTGGCTGATGACAAGCCTAGATGGATATTGACAGGTATGGTGAGTAAGAAATCGTTGTTTTATTTGTCACTAAAAGTTCTTGTTGGCAGTATGAAGAAAACAGGGTTTTTTGTGTGTGAATGTGTAGGAACAAATAGCAGGATGAGTGCAACGGAGGTGTAAAGTAGATGAAAAAGGGTGACATATGGTGATGGATGTAAATAGGGATGTTTGCAGGCCTAACAGCCAGATTCCCATCCTTCGGATTTTCTCCCAAGATCAATTATGGCCTATCTGTAGGTCCTATAGGATCTTCTTGTAGAAAACATAGAACTTTCCTGTAGAAGACATAGAACTTTCCTGTAGAAGACACAAAACTTCCTGTAGAAGGTGAAATCTTAACCCGAATGAGATCAAATCTTAGGAAAGGGGAATGGACATGGAAGAATTGTTTGTGAGGGATGCTTATAGCTTGGTGCTTCCCTCTGTCCTTGTTTTGTGCAATCCTCCTAACCTGCAATGTCCTCCCTGCAACCTATAATTATTCAACAAAGATTAGGCCTATTTTTTTTTCTAAGAGATAGACGGGGTGCCTAGAGGAGATTTTCACCCTCACTACCTACCCTGGGCGCCTCTAGGAGGTTTTCACCCAAGGATTTTTTATTATTTTTCTGTTTTTTTTCTCTTTATGTTTTTTTTTGTGTTTCTTCTTCTTCTTCTTTTCTTTATGCTCAAGCTGTGGGTGGAGTGGAGACAGGGCCCTACTCCACTACCAGCACTGATTTATCCAGAGTTTCAATGAATTCCTGCTTAGAAAGGGGCATCCTGTATATTTTCAATCAATTCCCATTGATGAGCATGTGGATGGCTTCTTCGTCAATGTTCCTAATAAGGACCAAACCATTGTCATTGAATTTCTCCATTGTATGTGGTCCCAACCACCTTGTCCTGAGCTCCCCTTTTAAATCCTTGTATCTTGAGTCATATAACAGTGCCCAATCTCCCGATTGAAATTTCTTTTCGTTAAGGTGCTGGTTATGCCATATATTGCTCTGGAGTTGGACCACTTCTGAATGGAGGAGGGCCTACATTCTCTGTTCATCTAATCCATTCAGCTGCAGTAATCTTTCTCTTTGTGCATGGCTGATATCTAGGTCCAGCTGAGTTGCCACCCTCAATGTGTTGTACTCGAATTCTATGGACAACAACGCCTTCTTCCTGTAGACTAGCTCATAAGGTGTGAAACCTATTGTCATTTTCCAATTGGTTTTATAGGCCTAGGTGGCCTCAACCAAGCAATCTGCCCAATATTTTCTACTGCTAGTCACCACTTTAGTCAAAATCCCTTCCAAAGCTCTATCAGTGACTTCCACCTGTCTGTTTGCTTGCGGATGATAAGGGGTGGAAGTTCTGTGCTTAATCTTGTGATGAGCGAGTAGGTCTTCAATCAGGTTAGAGGTAAACTAACTTCCTTGATCCGTGACTAATTCTCTTGGGTAGTAAAACTTGTAAAATATATTTTCCCTCAAAAACTCAGCCACTTTTTCTTCTGTTGCTACCCTAATTGCCTTTGTTTCTGCCCACTTTGTCAGGAAGTCTGTGCACACAATGATGTAAGATTTTTGTTTTTAAGGGGGGTTGATAGGACCCAAAAAGTCCATGCCCCACTTCTCGAATGGCTCGAAAGCCACTTAAGGTTGGAGGGACATTTCATCCCTCGGAGTCAGCTTCCCCATCCTTTGACATTGGTCACATTGGCTAATGTATCTTCTTACATCTTGATGAAGAGTGGGCCAATAGTAACTTGCCTATAGAATTTTGAAGGCGGTCCTTTTTGCTACAAAATGGCCTCCACAGGGTCCATCATGACAGGTTAGAAGGATGTCAAAGACTTCCTCCTCCCTAACAAAACGCCTCAAAATCTGATATTGGCCAAGTTTAAACAAGTTGCCCCCAATCCAAGTGAATGGTGCACTTTTCCTCACAATCTTACTCTTCTCTTTTGAGGATAGGTGTGGAGGAAACTGTGATGAAAGCAAGTACTTTTCTATATCAGCAAAACATGGAGAGAGTACTGAGAGAGAAAACAGGTGTTCATCTAGCATTTGATCATCCAACGTCTCTTCTTCACCTACAGATAAATCTAGTCTAGACAGAAAATTAGCAACAACATTTTCCTTACTTGGCTTGTCAACAATGGTCAAGCCAAATTGCTGCAGTAAAAGTAACCATATAACGATACAAGCATTTACATCAGGTTTATTCATCAAATACCTAATCGCAGCATGATCAGTGTGTACGAATGTTTGATAACTAGTGATGTAGTGTCTGAACTTGTTTAGGGAATGGAATACAGCTAGGAGCTCTTTCTCGGTTACAGTATAGTTTAATTCTGCCTTGGACAGGTTTTTGCTGACAAAATATATGGCATATGGTAACTTCTCTTCAACTTATCCTAAGGTTGCTTGTTGGGTCCCTATAATACTAGTGATTACCCCATTACTATTTTAGTTGCATCCCTTATTAATATTGTTGTGCCCCTATTGTCCCCATATTGTTATTATTGTGCCCCATAGAATCCCTCTATTGTTATTTTTGTGGCTTTATATTATTATTGTTAGGTCGACTCGGTGATATTGTGACTCCTTAGACTCCTATATATAGAAAGGAGGTTTTGTCATTTGAATCATCCGAGAATTGTTCATTTATGTAATGTAAAGGAGGTTTCCCCCTCGAAGGGGGTGAATTTTAAGGCGTTGATCTATCTTTTATATCTTTTTCTTGAGTTGGTTTCATAACATTTGGTATCAGAGCTTTGGATTCTAGGATTTCGCTGCTCCAAACAGGTCATTGTAGTATTTTCACTATAATTTGTTTTTTGCAAAGTTTTAGAAGCTAAAAAAAAACCCATTTGAGAGGACATCGCGCTAAAGCTTGAGTCCAAATTTTAGAGCTTTTAACGCTATATTTGCGGAGATATGAGCTAAGGAAGTTGGTATTTTTGCAGACTCCTAAATTACATTCCAAACAGGTGACCTGGGGAAAATCGTCATAACATTCTCTCTGAGCATCGGATTGAAATTTCGTCAGAAGGTGTAGAAAGAGGATAGGCTATAGTTTATTGTATATATTTTTCAGAGCCAAAGGCTGAAACAATGGCTCGTGGTACATCGTACAAGTTCTCTCTACTGAACTAGTCTATAATCAGGTCACTGTGGGAGATTTCACGTAACTCTTCCTTGGAGAATATAATTTGGATCAGACTGGTGGCATTGGAAAGAGGACACAGATGGCTACTGCAAGTCACAATTTCAGAACTAGATGATTTGAATGTACAAAGATACATTAGAGGCAATATTGAGCTCCTACAAAGTGAAAAAAGGTGTGTAGATTCGTTTAAATTTTTGCTTAAGATTGGTTTGAAATTTATTTTGAAGGAATTCAAAGGGCATAGTTGAGCATTATTATCGGTAACTGATACCCCTAGTAAGGAACCTGAAAGCTCTAGCATGACTCATGAAGAAGAGCAAGAAATGCAACATGATATATCAAAATTACAAGACCAAGTGCAAAAATTGTCCCTTGCACAAAAAGGAACAGAATCTAAGATGGATGGTCTAAAGAAAGATGTAGAAGCTAAGATGGATGGTTTAAAGAAAGGCGTAGAAGCTAAGATGGATTGTTTAAAGAAATGCGTAGAAGCTAGGATGATTGACGTGGAAGCTAAGATGGATGATTTGAAGATAGATTTGAAGACAAACATGGAAGATTTGAAGACATGCATGGAAGATTTGAAGACAGATTTAACAAAGTTTCTACAAGAAATGCTTTCTAGTGGTGAAAGGGTAGTAAAGGAAACTCATGATGAGAACAAAAGAAATGTTAATCATGATTTCATAGACTCTAATGTTGGATCGAAGACCCACCATATTTCAAAAATCGATATGAGGAAGTTTGATGGCAAGGATCTCGCAACATGGATATTACAGATGGAGCAATTTTTCAATCTCAATAATGTGCAAAACACACAAAAGGTACGTATTGCAAATTTATATTTGGAACCAAATCAGTTTGTACGATATCAATGGCTTTGCTCTCGTAAACAATTTATCACTAGGGCAATTTTTACAGAAGAATTGATAGCACATTATGAGGATACAAAAACCAACACTTTTTTTAGCCAATTGATAAGTCTCAAACAAAAGGGTTCAATAATGGAGCACATTGAGGAGTTCCGAAAATTGAACATAAGGGTAATAAATATTCCAGAGGAGCATAGGATTGATGTGTTCATAGGGTCTCTAAAGGATAATATCCAACATGACGTTCGCCTTTGGGAACTTGATTCATTAGAGAAGGCATTCAGGTTAGAAAGAAAAATGGAAAGAAAAATTATGGCAATCAGGAAGCATACCACTCACAACTATAAAGACGGAAGTGTTGTTGCCCCTAGTCTTCCAAAACCCATAAGGTTGACACCACAACAATTGGAAGAAAAAAGAGCAAAAGGGATTTGTTACAGTTGTGATAACAAATACACTAAAGGTCATAAGTGTGCAGAGAATAAATTATTCTACATAGATTGTGAAGAGGAAGAGGAAAAGGAGGAAGAAGGGTCAAAAGAAGAGCATATACTCCAAAAACAAAGCCTAGATAAAGAAGAAATGAATCTGACCATATATTTTAATGCATTCGTGGGAATTACCACTCCTCAAACCATCAAGATAAAAGGACAAATCAAGAAGAAAAAAGTAATTGTGTTGATTGATTCAGGAAGTACCCACAATTCTATTCATTGTAAGGTAGCAAAAGAATTGAATTGCTTCTTATATCCAGCACCACAGTGTCAAGTGATGGATCATGGTGCATGTGTCCTGATTATAGTGATCTCAACAAGCTCACTTTTAAAGATAAGTTTCCCATTCCTGTCATTGATGAATTACTGGATGAATTGCATGGATCAATTTACTTCACCAAGTTGGATCTTCGTTCAAGATATCATCAAATCATAATAAAGATTGAAGACATTCAGAAATCAACATTTAGAACTCATGAGGGTCATTATGAATTTTTGGTCATGCCTTTTGGCCTTACCAATGCACCTTCAACATTTCAAGGTTTGATGAATTCCATTTTCAAACCATTCCTGAGAAAATTTGTGGTATTATTTTTTGATGATATACTAATCTACAGCAAGTCTTGGAAGGATCATGTTGAACATGTTCACAGGGTGCTACAACTATTGGAGGAGAAACAATTATATGCAAATAGATGCAAATGTCCCTTTGGAGTACAAGAGGTGGAATATCTGGGCCATATTGTATCTAATGAAGGAGTTAAGGTAGACCCTAAAAAAATTAAATCCATTAAGGAATGGAAAATTCCTACATCCATAAAGCATCTACGAGGATTTCTCAGGTTGACAGAGTATTATCGCAAGTTTGTTAAGAATTATGGGAGAATAGTAGCACCTCTAACAACATTATTGAATAAAGATGCATTTTCATGGACTCCATAAGCAACAAAGGCCTTTGAACATCTTAAAGAAGCAATGTGCCAAGCACAGGTCTTAGCTACACCAGATTTCACAAAAACCTTTATTGTGGAATGTGATGCTTTAGGAAATGGAATTGGTGCCGTTTTAATGCAAGATGAAAGACCCATTTCTTTTGAAAGTCGTCCAATCAAGGGAATTTTTTTACGCAAAGCTATTTATGAGAAGGAAATGTTGGCAATACTCCATGCACTTAAGAAATGGCGGCACTACCTAATGGGAAGACACTTCAAGGTAAAAACGTCTCACGATAGCCTTAAATACTTCTTAGAACAAAGATTATCCTCTGAAGAGCAAAAGAAGTGGGTCACAAAGATGTTGGGTTATGACTTTGAAATCATCTACAAAAAGGGAGGCAAAATGTGGTGGCAGATGCACTCTCAAGAAAGGATGAGGATGTGGAAGCATTGTTGTGCGCCATTTCTATTATCCAACTAGATTGGATAAATGAAGCAAGGGAGGAATGGAAGAATGATGAAGAAGTTTGGGCACTTATTTGAAAGTTACAACAAGATTCCATTACGTATGTTACATTTAGCTGGAAAAATGACTCCTTATGGTACAAATATCTCTTATACCTCTGTAAGAATTCCCAGCTAAAACAAAAGATTCTTATGGAATTGCACACTTCTTCCTTAGGAGGGCACTCAAGATTTTTAAAAACTTACAACAGGGTTAAGAAGGGTTTTTTTGGGGATGGACTTAAATCATATATTCAAAATTTTGCGGCGGAATGTTTATTTCTCCAACAAAATAAAGATGAAACAATTAAGACACCGGGTCTATTACAACCTTTATCCATTCCAAGCCAACGTTGGGAGGAGGTTTCAATGTATTTTATCATAGGTTTACCCAGGTCTGAGGGAAAGAGTGTCATGATGGTGGTAGTTGACAGACTTACCAAGTATGCACACTTTTGTGCATTATCACATCCATTTAAAGCTGGTACAATTTCCATTGCATTTATGGAAACAGTTCAAAAGCTACATGGAAACCCAAAATTATTGTAAGTGACAGAGATCCCATTTTCACTGGAAATTTTTGGACAGAATTATTTTCTTGCCTTGGTACTTAGTTAGCTCATGGCTCGTCTTATCATCCTCAATATGATGGGAAAACTGAGATAGTAAACAAATGTTTGGAAGGATATCTTTGCTACTTTGTATCTGATAAACGGACACAATGGGTCAAATGGTTGCCTCTGGCTGAATGGTGGTATAACACTTCCTTCCATATAGAAACAAAAATGACCCCATTTATGGCACTTATGGATATCAGCCACCATCCATAACATCATATTTAAGAGAAAATTCTAAGGTTCAAGCAATAGAACATCACATTGAACATCAACAACAAGTCCTCCAAATCTTAAAAGATAACCTCGTGTTGGCACAGAATAGAATGAAACAACAGGCATATCAACATTGCAATGAAAGAAGTTTTGAAGTAGTTGATTGGGTATTCCTAGGGCTACAACCATATAAGCAAATGTCTCTCAAGCAAGCTAAGAAGGATAATAAATTATCACCAAAATATTATGGTTTGTAGAAGGTGTTGCAAAAGATTGGTACTATGGCATACAAATTGGAGCTTCCTGCAGCTTCTCAATTGCACCTAGTTTTCCATGTTTCATGTTTAAAGAAGGTTATAGGCCGCAAGCTCCCAGTTCAAACAATATTTCCAGAATTTGACGAGGAAGGAAAAATTGTATTGGAACCAGAAGCAGTCACAGAAACAAGAACTCGATAGCTACGAAATCGATCAATTTCGGAGTATCTTATCAAGTGGAAGAACTTATCCACGGAAGATTCCACGTGGGAGGATGAAAATTTTATACAGAATCATCCAGAACTACTCAAGTGTTGAGGACAACACTTTTTTGAAGGAGAGGGGCATGTTGGGTCCCTATAATACTAGTGATTACCCCATTGCTATTGTAGTTGCATCCCTTATTAATATTGTTATGCCCCTATTGTCCCCATATTGTTATTACTGTGCCCCATAGAATCCCTCTATTGTTATTTTTGTGGCTTTATATTATTATTGTTAGGTCAGATGGGTTATATATTGTGACTCATTATATATAGAAAGGAGGTTTTGTGTCATTTGAATCATCCAGAATTGTTCATTATGTAAATGTAAAGGAGGTTGCCCCCTCGAAGAGGCTGAATTTTAAGGCGTTGATCTATCTTTTCTATCTTTTTCTTGAGCTGGTTTCATAACACTGCCCCTATGGCTTTGTTCGAGGCATTAGTGTTGATGTGGATAGGTAGGGCCCAGTTCAGACCTCTCACGATTCGGGTAGCTACTAGCTTATCCTTCAACTCATCCAGAGCCTCTTGATAGTTGTCAGTCCATAAGAACTCGACATCTTTCCCCAAAAGACCAAACAATGGAGAGGCTAGCTTACTAAAATCTTTAATGAATCTTCTATAATATCCTGCCAAGCCCAGAAAACTCCTAACATCTCTTACCTTTTGAGGAGGTGGAACCCTTTGGATGATAGCAATTTTGTTGGGATCCATGTGTAATCCTTGCTGAGAAATTATATGACCTAGCATAGTCCCTTCAATCATCAACAATTCACATTTTTCAAGATTGAGGGACAAGTTCACTTCAATGCACTTGGTTAAAACTTTTCCCAAGTTAGTCAATGCTTCTTGGAAGTTGGACCCATAAGGAGTAAATTCATCCATAAAGATTTCCACCAAATCATGAACCAGCTCAGAAAATATGCTCAGTAATGCTCTTTGCAAAGTGGTTGGAGCATTGCATAGCCTAAAGGGAAGGACTCGGTAGGCAAAGGTACCCCATGGACAAGTGAAGGTGGTCTTATCTTGGTCTTCCGGGCTAATTTGGATCTGATTATACCCATTGAACCCATCTAGGAAAGAAAAGAACTTCTTTCTTATGAGTCCATCTAACAATTGATCTATGAAAGGCAAAGGGAAATGGTCCTTCTTGGTGGCTTTATTGAGTTCTCGGTAATCTACACAGATTCTCCACTTCCCATTTTTCTTGGGCACAAGCACCAGAGGAGAAACCCACTCACTGTCAGAGATGGGGTAGATGAATCCTGCATCTAAAACCTTTTGCAATTGTTCTTTGACAATGTCCTTAAGGGCTGGATTCATTCTTCTCTGAGGCTTCCTGACTAGTTTACAATCCTCTTTAATGTAAATGTTATGTATAGACTAAAGGGTGGACTCCTTTCATCTCCTTATAGCTCCAAGCGAAAGCATCCAAATGGTGGTTCAATAAGCTACACAGCTCCTTCTCTTGAGAGGGAGATAGCGATGAGTTGATCTTCAAGGTTCTTTCAGGGCCAAATTCCACATTATTAACTCTGGGAGTGGTTGGATCAGCCACACAAAGGTCCACTAAAGCGCTGGCTTGGGTACCTTCTACCAACTCCTCTAATGGCTACACACTAGAAGGTGGATTTTGAATCAAATTCTATATCAGGTCATCCTCGGTTTGAGGACCTCCCTGGGTGGCTTCCACTATGCACATTGGTTCAGAGTAGACTTCATCCTCATCTCCGTCCTCCAACTAGAGATGTAAGTCATGTTCTAGCAAAGGTTGGGCAAGAGGATATAAGACTAGCTGTTTTGACATAGGCCCATTCTTGATGGTCATGCTCCTAGCTCGACAACTGATGTCAGCATATACAGTAGCTAACCAAGGCCTTCCCAAAATGAGGGGGTATCCCATGAGTTTTACCTTTGGCTGAAGGACCAAGAAGTCCGCAGGGTACTCCCAAGAATCAACATAGACCATGACATCTTCCACAATCCCTTCGGGAGTCACAGTGGAGCAATCTCCTAACTGTAGTACTATCGAGGTCTTTCTTAAGGAACTCTGAAGGTTAAGTTTGAGCATAGTGTCCATGGTCATCACATTAATGGCAGCCCATAGATCAATTAGGGTTTGGGGGATTATGGTGCCATTGATGTCGACATCAACTATAGGACTCCCAAGGTCCAAATATTTTAGACAAATTACTTGTCCCAACATTAGATTGGACAGTTGTCCTATGACATTGATAGTTCGGGAATCTCTCTTGCGCCTACCTGGGTGCCTGAAACACTTCTCCTTGATCAATTTGTTGTAGATTGGTACATCTTTTATGGCCTAGAGAAGTGGTATTTTTACACACAAATTTTTAAGTTCTCCAAGAAGTTCAATCTCCTCTGGGTTTGGTTGCGTGGTTTCCGTTAGTCTCTCAGGAAAGGGTGGAATGGCTTTGGGTTCACTTTCCTATTTCTCTTCCTCCTCCTCTGGAGGAGGAGGTTGGCGATCTAGAAGGACCTTCCTAGATCGTAGGTTGATCTCCTGAATCTCCACAGCGGAGGTAGGGCATATTGTCTCTCCAGTATATACCTATTGGGCTTATTTGTTTTTGGGGTTCAAGTTTGGTTGAGTAGGCATCTGGGGTTGTCTTGGAGGAGCAGGAGGTAATGGTTGTGGTTGAGTGGGTGGTGGAGGAAAAATAGCGAGAGGAGAGTTGTATTGGGGCCTCCACCCCGGCTGGGGTGCATTCCACTGAGGTTGTGGCTGAACATGAGAATGAAATGATTGATGAGTATGTTGAGTATGGTATTGAGATGGATACGGCCAAGGAGAGGATGTGGACCATGAAGGATGAGCAGGGGGACCCCAAGAAGGTATGTGAGTAGATTGGTTGGGGTTGTAATAAGTTTTGGATTTCCCTTGCATCCCTTGCTTGTAAGTTCTGGATCCATGCGACCCCCTTTGGTTGAGGAATTAGGGTGGTTCAGTGGCTCCTTCAGCCCCTTGGTACATAGCGTTAATTCAGGGTAAGGTTAGGCACTGGTTTGTAGGGTGGTGTTCCTCACAAATGAAACATACCTCTACTGAGTGAAATGGACTTTCTTGTACACCTGGAACAAAAGATGGCCAAAGGACTCTCAGCTTCCTCTTTCCTCTGTTGGATTCAGAAAGTATCCAGTTGCATGGCAATGGTCTATCTCACCTCACTTCTAAGGTCTTCCATCTGATTCGTAAACTAATGTTTGGAGAAGGTGGCGCTAGCTGAAAGTGGATTCCCCCTACATTTTTTTCGGGTTGCCCTAGAATAGTTTCTAAACACAGTATTTATGTCATCATAAGGTAGTTGGTAAATGTCTCCTCTAGCTAGCAAATGGAGGGTATGTAGAAGGTCTTCAAGGATTCCTCGGAGAAAAACCAACTTCAGATATTAAGGGTTAAGTGTGCACCTAGCCCTTTTATAACTAAGTCGAAACCTTTTTTCATAGTCTTCTAGGGATTCATCACTTCCCATGGTCATCCAAAAGATTTTTCCCTTCATTCCCTTTGACCTACAGTAGTCCCGATATTTTTTGTTAAAGGCTTGCTACATTTGAGCCCAAGTTGTGATATTGCTTCCAGGTAATCCCATGAATCAGCGTAGTGTTGCATCCTTGAGGTTAGAGGGAAAGAGTTTCAACTTTTGCTCGTCTTACACATAGTCATAAGTTCGATAGAGAACAAAAAAATAAAACAAGAAGGTATCAAAGTCTTCAATGGTTGACCCATGGAAGTGAGGTAAGGCTGAGGGACTTATGTTTTTCATTTTGGTGTCTCCATTAGTCTCTCATATGGGAAGGCACCTTCTATTCTCTCCTCATCTCCTATACTGTTTCTGTGTTCAGCCATGGTCTAAAGAGGAATGTTCTCTTGCTCTTCTTCTGTTATAGGATCTTCGTATATCCCCGGAGTTTCACCTATAGGTTCTTCTGGATCACTACCACCAAAGAAGAGAGAAGGGTGACTCAGTCATGTGGTGGGGGTGTTGGGTAAGAATTTTCCTGTATTGTCTCTATTCCTATGAGGCATGAAATGGAAATCTTTTTGGTTGAATTTTCTTTCTTTTTCTACTTGCACTTGCAAAAACTAAAATAGATTGAACTGCAACTAACTAAAATCTAACTTGCTGAAATGAAAATGCAGAATTGAAATGAAACGAGGAAATGACTAATCTATGATGTTGAAATGAAATTGCAGAATTGAAATGCTAATCTACGCTTGCAGAATTGAAATTGCGGAATTGAAATGATAATCTATGAAAGTAGGAAATATCTAATCTACACTTGTAGAAATGAAATGAAAGCTGGAAATGTCTAATCTATGCTACTGAAATGAAATTGCGGAATTCAAATGGTAATCTACGCTTGAAGAATTGAAATTGTGGAATTGAAATGCTAATCTATGAAAGTGGGAAATATTTAATCTACGCTTGCAGAAATGAAATGAAAGTAGGAAATTTTTAATCTACTTTTTTGGAAATGAAATTGTAGAATGGAAATGAAACAACTACTCTACGCTTTCTCAAATAAACTACTGAGTAGAAGGTTGCAGTAGAAAATAGAAGAAATGCATTAATCACAAATACTCTCACGCTTCCCTGACAACAGTGCCAAAAATATGGTGGGCTCCAATATTGCAGCAATAATGCTGCAACTCCTGGGATTCCCTTCTTTACTTTTATCAACCTGGTAGTTCATAACACACTTGAAAGCGACGATGTTATATGCACGAGTACTAGTTCTTGCCATAGGCTGTCACTTGATTAGCCGGCACAAGTCTGCTAGGAGCTTAAGACGACTTCTATGAGCTCTTAGAAGAAGCTTTTAACTATGATGGATGAAAGCTAACTCAATAGAGGCTAATCTACTTGCAGAAAGAAGCGAAAAGAGGAATTGCGAACCCTAGCAAACCCTAGTTTTACCGAATAACCCTACTGGTGCAATAAAAGGGATGAAAGCTGCAGAAATGGATGTCATTGACTCTTGGAAAGGTAAAGTGCATGTGACTAAGCTACTTGTGAAGTGAAATCTAAGAAGGAACATCTTTTTGTATTTTTGAGTAATCTTGTAGAATTATTATGCATGTGCTTTAATTATTACTGTGCAGAGGCTGATTGGTGAAAGGAAATGGGGTAGGCGATTGTAGGAGGTTGGTAAGGTGAAAAAAGGGCCTAATAGGTCCTTAGCACCCTTCCAGAGAGTTTCACAGTGATCAGATCTCGAAAAATGCTCACGTGATCTTCTACAGGAAGTCTGCAGGGGTTCTACAAGATGTTCCGAAAGAGGATTTTGGAGGGTTGATGGTGGAAAAGTGGAAATGGAGGTTGGATGAGGATGTTGAGGGGTCTAGGACCTGGTGAATGAGGCTAAGGAGTGATTAAGGTGATTGGATTTGTTCGAGGATAGAGGGAGCAATGATGCACAAGAATGTAGAAATTAGGGAAAAGTGAGAAAATGTGGCAAATGAAGGCAAGAATTTGAGTTAGGGGATGGAGCAGGTTGTATTGATGGAGGAAGGGTAGGCAGGGAGGTATCATAGGTGTTCTACACATTATTTTCCAAAATGATCAAACAAAGACTAGGAAAACCAAAGGTCTAGCTATTTTGACCTAACTTGACCTAAATACTAGAAATCATGATGGACATAAGTTTATTGGAAGAAAATAATGTAAGACAAATATGAAAACCAAGCAAGAACAGATCTAAGCATGTAATCACAACTGGTATCAACTCTCCTAACTAAAAATCTAACACTAGCAATTGCATGAAAAGGCAAAAACAATGTTTTTGTGGTAGCAAGTATGCCTTGGTCTCAACTCATGGTCCCAAGGAGGGGGAGATGAGACCAAGGGTTGGATGGCCATTTTGTAGGTCTTTTTCTTTACCAAACTATCAAATCAACTTGAAGCATGAAAAATTATCTCCATCATCACAAACGACCTAAGTAACCAAGTAAGATTTTAATGTAGGTAGCAGAAATTATTCTAGGAATGCAACAAAAACATGTAAAAGTACACAAAAGGAGGTACTGGCACTTGGGTTGTGCCCAAACCCAAGAGCTACAACCTCCTAAAATAAGCTCAGAGCTGATGTAAAGTGAAACTGATCTCCATTATTCAAAAAATAACCATGTCACAAAAATGTTTACAGCAAAAGCTTGAAAATGAGTTGAAAGGCAAAGCAGCACTAAAGTGCGAAAATATGATTATTAAAGAGATAAACTACCAAGGCTAGAAGAATTCCTACTTATGCACCATGAGCACCTCCAAAAACCCTCCTTAACTGAAGGGGCTCAGCTGCTCAAAACTGCAAGTAATCAGCCACTTCTCAAACGCTGCTCATTTGCCCTTGGAAATCATCTTTGGTGGGCTACTGAATACCGAGCTGATGGTGGAGAACTCAAGGAAGGGGCCATCTAGTGTAGGATACACCCTTCCTACTAATCCTCATGCTTGTTCCCTCATATTTGGCTGTCAACTGGCTCACAAATGCTTGACCTTGGTCCAAAATATGTCCAAAAATCTGCAATAGGCACGTATTAGACTTCATGGTCAAGTGACTATTCTCGTTCATTCAATTAACACAAACATACTCAAAAGCATGCATAAAATATGAAGAATGGTGGATTAATCGAGAATAATAGGAAAAATGAGCCCAATAATTTACCGATTTTTGGGGCTCATTGGTGCCCAAGGGAATAATGTAATAATGGGATGGGCCATAGTAATAAATAAGGCACCTCATTAACCCGTATCATGTAAGAGACCATAAGTAGTTAGCAATAATGTAATGAGCCCATGGTATTAGATAGATGTTATTGAGGAAACCATGGTAATGACCCATGGTATTGTATGTATGAGGCCTATATGGAGGCTAGAGACTCCCCATTGAGAGATGTCAAGGAATATTGTATGAATAGGCATATGGCTTGTGGAGTGTTCTCCTTCCTGAAGGAGTGAATGTATGGTGTTGCGCTACCTTAAGGGTTTTGATCAATAAAGAAGCATTTCTATCTTATTATTTCGTGAGCATATTTGTATTATCATATATTTCCGGGTTAAATCTATAACAAGTGGTATCAGAGCACTTTCTTGGGAAAAGTGGAGAAATATATGATAATACAAATATACCCACAAAATAATAAGATAGAAATAGATTGAAATGCTTCTTTATTCATAAAAACCCTTAAGGTAGGGCAACACCATACATTCAATCCTTAAGGAAGGAGAACACTCCACAAGCCATATGCCTATTTATACGATATTCCTTGACATCCCTCAATGGGGATTCTCTAGCCTATATATAGGTCTCATACATACAATACCATGGTTCATTACCATGGTTATTTCAATACCATCTATCTAATACAATGGGCTTATTACATTAGTGCTAACTACTTGTGGTCCCTTACATGATATGGGTTAACCACCTTAGTTATTACTATGGCCCATCCCATTATTATATTATTCCCTTGGGAACCTCACTCTATACCCCATATTATCCCCCCTAGGTATACTACATTCCACCCCCCTTAACATGTTTCATCCCCAAAACATACGAAGAACAAAAATAATAAGATCTACTCAAAAGAGTAGTCCACTGGTACCATGCACGTGCATCTAGCCATCCAAGAGATAGGTGAATCCTCGATCCAGTTGGTGCCTCGCTCGGTTGAGATGGAAGTTGACACTGGAGGCTTTTTTATGTTGATGTGTAGTAGGTGGATTGTTGCTCCTCTCTATCTGTCATGCGGGGCTTGTTGTCCTTGTGGCTAATTTGTTGCCATCTTGTTGGTTGTTTTCTTGCAGGGTGATGTGGGTGGTGATATGCTGAAGTTTTAACCCATGATGTCTTTTTATTTATTTCATCACTTAATGGAGCTTGATTGGTAGCTGGTACATGTTGTAGTCCCTGCTGTTGTTTCTTATCTTCCAATATTACTTCAACCACTGAGTCCTCATCTGATGTATTTGTACCTGTAACAGTTTCTGCTTCAGCCTCCTTGGAATCTACCTGGTTTTCTTGTACCTGGTTTGATGTTTTTGTTTGGTTGTTGACATCTAGGGCTCATCATCTGATGTGTCGGTCCCTGGAACATCTTCTGCTTCAACCTCCATAGTCTCTGCTTGGGTCTTAATGGAAATATTTTGCAAGATCATTTTCTTCTTTTTATACCAGAGCTTCAGGAATTTCTTCTACACATTAATATTGACAATACCCATAGATTCCATCCAAGGATATCCCAAAACAACATCCATGTTATCCATATCTGAAGTATAAAAATCACAATGTAACACATATTATCCACAAGAAGTCTCAAATCTTTATAAACTTGAACATCCTCATTTCAACTTGTGTGTTTTTGATATATTTTGCTGGAACTTGCAATTTTTTTGCCAAATTAACATTCATAAAATTATGCTTGCAACTAGGATTTATAGACACAACGATCTTCTCCTTCTGAATCAATACATGCACCTGCAATAAGGAGATACTAGCAGAAAATAACCCTTTAGGTTTCTTGTTTTCCTTCTTTCCTATAAAAATCAAACCTTTGCTAGGTTGTGTGCCTGTCTATGTGAGCTTACTAAAAGGACCCACAAAATTAGATTTACGGTCAAAGTGGTCACAAATAGATTTTGTGAATATCTGCCAAGTAGTTGTCTTTGGATAGCATTTTTTATGACACTTCCACCATTGCCATATTTTGTGGTCCAAGTACATGCTTCCCACACTTAGCTGAGCTGCATCATCTCTAATGTGATTCAGTGTGAAATATTGTTCCATTTGTGCCAGCCATATTTCCAGTTCAGAGCCATCAAGTTTGTGTATCTTGCACTCGAATGTCATATTCGCGCTTTAGTTGTCCCACCATCACAAAAAATTCTTAAAAAAGAGCTGATTTTAAATCACCGATATCTCCCTCATCTGGACTCTGATTCCACTGACTATTTTTTTGAAGTTGGGTATTTTTTCACAAAAAATCCAGATCTACAATTATATTTTGCATATTTTGCAACAAAATGTACATATATAATCTGCAAACTCACCGCCCCAAAAATTGTTTTGCAAAAAAAAGAAAAATCGCTACTTTGCTCAAGAAAGTGCTTTGATACCATTTGTTATAGCTTTTATACCGCTTGTTATATAAATGATACCACTTGTTATAGATCTGACCTATAGATATATGATAATAGAAATAAACCCAAGAATGACATGATCTGAATATAGATATAAATTCTTCTTTATTGATCAAAACCCTTAAGGAAGGGAAACACCATACATTCACTCCTTAAGGAAGGAGAACACTCCACAAGCCATATGCCTGTTCATACAATATTCCTTGACATCCCTCAATGGGCAGTCTGTAGCTTCTATATAGGTCTCATACATACAATACCATGGGTCATTACCATGGTTCCCTCAATACCATCTATCTAATACCATGGGCTCATTACATTATTGCTAACTACTTGTGGTCCCTTACATGATATGGGTTAACCACCTTACTGATTACTATGGCCCATCCCATTATTACATTATTCCCTTTGGCACCTCCCTTTGTACCCCATATTATCCCCACTAGGTATGCTAATGTAGTATACCTAGCGGGGATAATATGAGGTACAGAGGGAGGTGCCTAAGGGTCCATAGTAATAAATAAGGTGGTTAACCCGTATCATGTAAGGGACCACACGTAGTTAGCAATAATGTAATGAGCCCATTGTATTAGATAGATGGTATTGAGGGAACCATGGTAATGACCCATGGTATTGTATGTATGAGGCCTATGTAGAGGCTAGAGGCTCCCCATTGAGGGATGTCAAAGAATATTGTATGAATAGGCATATGGATTGTGGAGTGTTCTCCTTCCTTAAGGAGTGAATGTATGGTGTTGCCCTACCTTAAGGGTTTTGATCAATAAAGAAGAATTTCTATCTATTTCTATCTTATTATTTCGTGGGTATATTTGTATGATCATATATTTCTAGATTAGATCTATAACATGCAATGTGTACATTTTGCATGTTTTTCACATTATGGTGATTGAAATATTGCTTCGTCTGTAGCATCCATGTTCCAGGATCCTTGCCATCAAACTTCCTCATATCGATATTTGGAACATGGTGGGTCTTCAATCGAACATTAGAGTCTATGAAATCATGATTAAAAATTATTTTTTTTCTCATCATGAGTTTCCTTTACTACCCTTTTGCCATCAGTAAGCATTTTCTATAGCAACTTTGTCAAATTTGTCTTCAAATCTTCCATGTTACCTTTATGGCTTTTCTTCTATACCATCAATCTTAGCTTCCATGCCTTTCTTTAAACCATCCATCTTAGCTTCCAGGCCTTTCCTTAAACCATCCATCTTCGCTTCCATGTCGTCCATATTAGCTTCCATTACTTTTTGTGAGAGTGAATTTTGTTGCACTTGGTCTCATAATTTTGATATGTGATGTTGCATTTCTTCCTCTTCTTCATGAGTCATGCTAGAACTTTCAGGTTTCTTACTAGGTGTTTCCATTTTCTTTTTTGGGGAATCAATTAATGATAATTATTCTTCACTATTCCCTTTGAATTCCTTCAAACTAATTTTTCAAACCAAACTTATGAAAAATTAAAAAAAAACTACACACCATTTTTTCACTTTGTAGGAGCTCGATATTGAATCTGTTGTATCTTTGTAATTTTGGATCTCCAAGGTCCAAAATTTCACTATGAAGTAGCTTGTTGAGTCCTCTTTCAGACCCACAAGTCTGATCAAAATTGGGTTCTTCTAGGAAGAGTTATGCAAAATATCCCACGATGACCTGATTATACACTGGTTCAATATAGAGAATTTGCACCAAGTGCCCTATGTCACTGTTGCGACTTTAGGACCTAAAACTGTCACCCAAAAAACTATAGGCCATCCTATTTATGTATATTTTTAAAAAATTTTAATCTAATGCTCAGAGAGAAAGTTATGATGATGTTCCCCAGGTTACTTGTTTTGAGATATAATTCGGTAGCCTACAAAAATTCTAATGTACGTGGATCCTATCTTTGAAAATATAGTGAAGAATGATCTGAATTTGGAACCGAGGTTCATCGAGATTTTGGCTCAAATGGGTTTTGATTCCATCTCCTGAAATGTTGTAGAAAAAATTTATAGTGAAAATTCCATGATGACCTATTTGGAGCAGCAAAACCCTAGAATCCAAAGCCTCTGATACCAAATGTTATGTGACTAGCTCACAAAATAGAAGGAAAGACAAATGAAGGACTTCAAAATCAGCCTCTTCGAGGGTGAAACCTCCTTTACATTACACAAATGAAAAATTATTGGATGATACAAATGACAAAACCTCCTTTCTATATATAGGAGTCTGAGGGGCCATAATATAATAAAAAACGACATAACGATAATAATATAAGGGCACAACAATAACAATAGTGGGCTTCTATGGGGCACAATAATAACAATATTGGAGCAATAGGGGCACAATAATAACAATAATGGCTATAATGACAAGACTAATGGGGGAATAACTAGTATTATAGGGACCTAACAATTACCTTCCCCATTAACTTGATTCATGCAGGCTTTATCGGGAGAATGATCGATCAAAACTACAGGATATGGGTAAACTAAGTCAACTACTTCTCGCACTAATGGATTCTCTATAGGGGACTCTGCTTATGCATGTTCTGGATCTGTATGTTCTAGTGATACATTCGTATCTAATAATAAGTCATTTGGGTATGGAAGTAGAGGCCCTTCCTTGTTAGTGACTACCTTTAGCTTTATTTGTGCCTCTTTTCATTGGCTTTTTGATGTGCTTTTGGTCCTAAGACACACCGTAATATCTTGAGACTGAGGATATATGGGTGGGTGAGGAACTAATGAGGAGGGACTTCGTAACTCATCACCTTCTTTTTTGAGGTAGTCACATGAGGCCCTATAACCTTTCACAACATCACCTTACTTACCCACATCCAACACCACTAGTATAAGTACCCTTAAATGAAACGACCTTCAAATATTTATTAAAATTCCCAACATAGTCATCTCTAGAAAATTTTGTCTGTTGTTGCCAACATTCCATTCTTCTACATCTTGCAAATGCGCTTCGAAGGGTGAAAGTTCACGTGGGTTCTTGAAATAATGAAATTTTCACATCAAGTAATTGGAGGGTAAGGAAAATCAACTTGCTGATTTTTTGTCAAGACCAAACATTTGTTTGTTATAGTAAAGGGTAAGTCCCCATGTGATGAGACCATAAGAAAAGTAAATAACCAGAAGTTACTATATTCCAGAGAGGCCCCGAAGGAGTGGGATTTAAGAATAATTAACTAGGAATAAACCTACATTCCACCAACATCTAATACCTTTAGAGAAACTTGAAATATAATCATGGGCATTGATCTGTGAAGTATGTTCTCTCCCAATTCCAACATCAAAATATTATAGCGATTCCCCTCACATTTGCACTAGGTTTTTCCATCCCTTTAAGCTGACCAAACTCTTGTAGAGTGCTTCTGCTAAAAGAGTTATTAGAACCATCAAGGAAGTTCGAGAAGGAGAGGTCCTCGAGAAATGTCAAAAGGGTAAATTATTTATCCTCTCTACAATTTTAGTGGCCTAGCTTTGAGAATCATTTTAGTTGCCTACCTTTGAGAATTGAGAATCGCTTTAGTGGCCTACCTTTGGGAATTGTTAAAGTATGAAGGAAAAGTAAAGCAATCTTGAGTAGATCCACATCTGCCCTTAAAAATTATTAGCATGTGAAGGAAAACCCAATTGCAAATGCGCTCAACATAAATTTATGCCCATCTTCCCCTATAGCTTCAATTGACAATGACAATGGAAATGGTAACTCTACAAACATGTGGAAGGACTTCATCGTGAGCGAGAATGCAATGTTAGTACCACTAATTCTGCTTCTATGAACAACATTGATAAGGGAAATAGACCCTCTAAATCTTTGGCTAATGTTTCATCAAATGGAGCCCGGAAATGCAACCCAATCCAGTTTGCCCACGTATGAAGTTTGCATGCTAATTAATAGCATGGCACTTTCCATATATGCGTACACTTAACCTTGATGTCGTTGAGACTAATTATTGGTTTCTTATCAACGTGGGGAGTTGTTTCCACATAACAAAAAAAAATTATAACGATGCGAGAAATTTCTCTCTTCCAACCTCTATAGTGTGTATACCTTCTTTTTTCCCTCAGTATTCCTAAGCACTTAAATTTAATTTAATTTTAATGTTTTTAAAATTTAATAGCAGTTTAGAGATTTAATTTGACACCATGGGAGTGAATGATGGTAAGGATATGTGTGGAGATTAAATCACATTTTTTTTTTCTTAAGTAATTTAGTTTATTAAAAATTTATTAATATTAAATTATTAAAAATTGTTTTTAAATTATATCATATTTAAGATATTATTAAAATTGGAAATAAATTAAATTTTGCAATAAAAATATTCTTCTTT
Organism: Pinus taeda; assembly: GCA_000404065.3. Taxonomy (NCBI): domain Eukaryota; kingdom Viridiplantae; phylum Streptophyta; class Pinopsida; order Pinales; family Pinaceae; genus Pinus; species Pinus taeda. The sequence goes on from APFE030028768.1 coordinate 58,514, forward strand.
ATTATACATTTAATAAACAATTTATTTAAAAAAATTTAATAAAAAATTAAAGACACTTATTAATGTTATTAACTAGTAGTTGCCTAAGATATTAATAGAATTGGAAATAAATTAAATTTTACAATACAATTATTTCTTGTTTATTATACATTTAATAATCTATTTATTTAAATAATACTAATTCAATTTGAAAGTAATTTAAAAAGGACCTATAAATGTTAGTAACTAGCAAATTGTCCCTAAAGGTGCAAAGATACACCAAATGATAGAGGGCTTGGGAATATACATATAAGATCCTCACATGCCTATGTGTAGCATGTATATGCACACGCTGTGATCATTTTCAGATGTAACTACACACTAACCACCACTACATGCACATATATCATGAACATTGGAATTATTTGGGCTTGGATGCCCTCTAAATGTACGCTCAATATATATTCACATATAGTGAAAGAATGAAGATAACAACCTGCTCTCCCCTCAACATATTCAAACCTTTCCTTTGTACAATGCAAAATGCTCCATGGATATCCTTAACATATATATTCTGTGCCTCTTAATGAATCTATCCATTCAAATGTATGCTTGCATGTAGCGTATGGCTATCTCAAAAGAAAGTAGGGTGTGGGAGTAGTGGAGCATAATAAATCCAGGGCTAAGTCAATCCACTATTAATTATACATTATCTGAAGAAACTCCTTGTCATGGGTGAAAACAAAAATTGTCATAGACACTAAACTTGTTCTCGCTGCACATCTAAGACACTTGGTTTATTCTTTAGTTTCCACTTTGCAATAAGGTTAGGACTATATGTTAAAGATATATTACATTCATTGAATCCAATTTATCTCAATGAAATATATCATACGCCAAGTTTCACAGTTAGATATACATGCAATCATACATTTGAATGCACAATTTCATTGCGAGTTGCATATATATACATTAAAGATATCCCTATAGAAATTTTCATTGTACAAAGACTATGTATGAAATATGCTCAAGGGAGAGGAGCCCCTTTCCTCATGCTTTTGTTATATGTGCATATAAATTGATCGTACATTTAGTGGTCATTTCTTCCCTAATAATTCCAATGCTCATCGTATATGTGCATGTAGCGGTGACTGATGCGCAAATACATATGAAAATGGTCATGATATTTGGATATACTACCTAGACACTCATGTGTGGTTCTTATATGTATCTTCCCAAATATTCAATATTTTTAGTGTATCTTTTCTCCTTTAGGGGCAATTGCTAGTAATATTTTTATGCCACAGAATCATTGGGTATATCATCTTTATTATGTATTTTATTTGATAGTTTTGTACTATCATGTGTTGTATTTAATGTTAGTGGGTTTGTTTTAATTATTATAAATGAAATGGGAAGAATTTTATTGGTGTATGTTCACTGTCGACACATTTGTATGGGTTATTTTTTATAATGTAAAAATTTATTATAATTTATCATTAAAATTAAATAAGGAAGATGATTATTCATATTATTTTATAAATGTTAGTTAACTTATTAGTTCATTTTTTAAGTAATGTGCAAAGAAAAAGATTTTTCACTCATCTGAAATGGTTTCATATCTTGAAATGTTATATATATATAATTGGATAAATTTTTAATTAATTAAAAATTCTTAATATATTTCCTTATAATCAAATATTTTTAAATTAATTAATAAATTTTCATTCAATAATCATCAAAAATAAGATTCATCTCAATTTGTATGGATTTAGAACTTAATGAGGCTCTCTATTATGGGTAGGGTTTCAAAAAAAAAAAATTTGAATCAATCAACCACGACTGAAATTTTGCAACATGGTCATTCTAACACTAGCACTAAGTACACCAATGAATGTACAATGGTTCCCTCCCATAGAGTAGCAGTAACAAAAGAAAATTAGTCCAACCCTAAAGGGGAAGGAATGAGCAAAGGAAAAGGAACATGGTAGGAGATGTTGGTTTTTCGGACATAGTGGCAATCTCATATTAAAGGTAGATGTTTTCCAAAAGCTCTGACAAACCAAAAATATATGATCCCAAATAACAAATTTGATGGCTACCATTAGTACATGAAGGATCATGCCCTTATTTATAAATTAATTAGTGTTTTGCCCTTGAAAAGGGATGTGGTAAAGTGGATCGAGCTCAAGTGGTAGCCAAATGACCATATTGAGTTAAAATTTAGGAAAAGTGCTTTTTCCACTCCAATTGTCTCCAACCTAGAGGATATAACTCGTATGTTTGAGAATGGCCTTAAATTAATAAATAATGTGCGATTGATATACTACCGCAAAGAGTTCTATAACCCCAAATAATAGAATTTCATGGTCGTTCCTATCTAAGTTCAATTATTTTCTCTTCTAGCTGATTTTTTGGATCCAAATATTTTGGAAGGAATAAAAAACTTCATGGGAATGTTTGTTAAAATACCAGATGCTAACATGAGAGGCCAATAAACCTCAAATTCATGGATATGCATGTATATGAATATCATTTAGTCTCTACCTAAATTCATATATTTAGAGTATCAATGAGAGATGTGGTCGTCACCATTAGATTACAAACATGTCCCAAATAGGTGTTTAAGGTTCCATGAATGAGGGCATCTATTTTGAGATTACCCAGTTGATAAACTTAAATTCAAGTCACTTCCAACAATATAGGATGTAAAGAGTTTCTAGAAGGTGCAAAATAAGAATGAGATAGCTAAAGGGACACCATTTGAAATTGTGGCTCAAGGGAACAAGTTAAATAATAGGTACAAGGTTCTCTAAGTGGAGGAAGAAGAGCCAAATCCTTGAGATGATGTGATGGGTGCATGAAAACCACACTAGGAGAAAATAACCCCCAAGCGGAAGGTGTAGGAGGAAATGTTAGAACCTTTAGTGAGGCAGGAAACACCAACAAGTGAAGTGGAGAAAATGGATTTATAGGAGGTGGGTGATTCCCTAAGTAATGAGGAAATTTTTTTGGCTCCCATTGTTGCAAAGTGGAAACACATGGACTCCACATTTATTTGGGAGCAGTGGAAGCACCTATTTCAAGAAATTTATCAGAAATTGTAGATTCAAGGCCAAGTAGGACAAGGAGAATAAGTTGAACCACTAATAAAATCTAAAACCTAGTCATAAGCCACCCCTAATAAAAGACACACAAATAAAGAGCCAAGGAAGAGAGTGAGGAAAACTATGAAGGAGTCAATCCAAAAATTTGGAGATAGCCTTATTAACATGAGCCAGGTAATAGTGATTTCAGAGGTGTTTCCCTCCCTAAAAAGTATCTTCAATGAAAATTATAACACGGAACATAAGAGGCCTCAAGAAGAGATGAAAGAAAAGACATACTAGAGATAGAATTAACAAGGAACATGATGAAATTGTGTTGTTACAAGAGACAAGTGTTTCTAGTGAGATGGCGAAAATTATCACAAAATCTTATTGGAAAGGAAGTGAATCGATGGAACTAGACACACATGGGAGTGCAAGAGGTATTTTTATTTTCTAGACCCCATCAAGGTTCCATTCCTAGATTGGATATATTTCCCTAGGATCCTCTCTAGAAGATTTCAAAATATTGGAACAAAAGAAATAATGGTTTTGATGGTAGTGTATGGGCTTCATATTCTGGTAGAGAAGTTGATGTTTCCAGAAATCCTTTGGTCTATCAAGAAGGATATCCCAAATGATTTATGTATTATAGGAGGTGACTTTGATCTTATTAAGTTGGTGGAGGAGAAGAAAGGTAGTATAAGAATATGAGATATGGAAGCCTCTCAATTCACTGAGTTGATCAAAGACTTAAGATTAGTTTATAAAGAAGCTATGAATTGGGTTTTCATATGGAATAATTGACATTCAGATGGCCATTAGCTAACCAACAATCTAGATAGATTCCTAGTCTCAGATGCCCTACTAAATCATGATATCTTTGTTGAAGCATAGATCTTACCCTATCTAGGGTTATATCAATGGCTGATTAGGTTGGAAATAGAGTGAAAGCTTAGCCAAAAACTCAACATTTTCAGTTCAAGAGTTTTTTGGTTGTAGGATCTAGAATTCATTTCCAAAGATCAATCATAAAGGCAGAAGATCAACGTTAAGGCTAGAGTTGTATGCACTCATTCTAGCTCAAGTTGAAAGAATTGAAGAAAAATATCAATGACTTATATTGCAAGGAATTTGTGCACATTTTTAGAGATAAAAAAGATCTGGAAGCCCATATGTAACAAATACAATAGAAAGACACCATAGAGGAGGAATCTAAGGATTTTGTTTTGGAAGAAGTACAATTGGGCAACAAAATTGAGAAGAGATGAAAAAAGGAGGATATCCTTTAGATATAAATGTCTCATGTGGAATGTGTAATACAAGGATAGCACAAAAAAATTAATTTCTACAAAATCATGATCGATAACATGAATCATAATAGAATATTCTCTATAAAATACAAGGATGGTCGATTGTTTCTATAGCATAAGCAAATAGGGGAGGAGCTAGTTTTTCATTTCAAGGAGATATTGCTTGTAGAGCCAATATTTAATAGGAAGTAAGCTATTCAATGAATTACTAATCATATCCCTTGAATGATCAACCACAAACAAAATGAGGGATTAATGAGACAAATAAATTTCTCATAAGTCGAAGAGGTGGTGATGGAAATGCGGCAACATAAAGCGCAGGGAAAAATGGTTTTACAACTAAGTTCTTTTAGGGATGCTAGAAATTCATAGTTCCTCAAGTTCATGCTTTAGTCGAAGAGTTTTTACAGAATCAAAATGTATGGACTAATATTAATGTTATTTTCACCACTTTAATCCATAAGGTTGGTAGATTAGAGGACCCCAATAGTTTTCACCCTATCATCTTTTGTAATGTCATTTACTAATCTCAATTGGGATAGATTAGTAATTCTATGATAATTCCCCTCATCTGAATATAAAAATGTGCTTGAGGTTGTACTCCAAAATAGCAAGTAAAAGAATGAATTTTATGTGTTTTTGTTTAAGATAATTTCATAAAAAAACTTAAAACATGAAACCAAAACACTTAGTGGAAGAATGCATCAAAAAATAATATAGTAGACATTGATAAATGAGTGCACCCCTCCTTGGCTACATCTCCTTGGATCAACTCTAAAAGCTTGAGCCCTTGTCATTATGCTCACAATTCTTCAGATATAGACTACATAATTGTGCTAACAAAAATAGTGGCTTATTTCCCCTTCAAGGAAACATTGTTCTGTAAAGAATTCTCACTCTAAGGGATCTCCCGTCCATGTCACTATGGCCATCCACAACAAAATCCTTCCCAAGAAGAATTACAAGAATATTATCTAAAAAATCCTTATCAAGGATAAGATCCTAAAATACTTTGTGAAATGAACCCAAAACAAGCTTTACATAGTGAATAGTCATATAACTCGAGTGCTACACACATTTCGAACATAATAAATGTGTTGCAACTACTCATACAACAGTCTTAAAATTATTTTTACAAAATGTGTTCAAGAAAGCATTTTACAAAATGGAATGAACTTGACTCCCAAATTTCCCCATTCAAATTGGCTTTCAAGAAGCCAAACTAGCATTGTAATGCTTAAAGAAGAAAAATGTTTCATATAAGTGATTTATTTATGAACATAACTTTTACAAATTACCCAACTATGGCAATATGCAACTAGTGAAAAACAGAAAATTATAGACTTCAGATGGACAAATAATTCATTGTTTCCTACCCAACCAAGTGAATGAACCCTCTATTTGAACTTTATCTTCTTCTTTTCTACTTCAAGGATGGTCGCATCTTGCACCATTTATCTGTTGTCGCTTCCTCTTCTGGTGCTTACATGATCTTCTTTCCATTACTAGGATGAAGATGTGGAAACAGTTTCCAACACTTCTCGACCCAATGGCCATTGATATTGCAGTGATTACATAAATTATTTTGATCTCCTTTTGACTCACTTGAGTTTATCTTTGGATGACATTTTCTCCTTTCGATCTCAATTCCAATAGGAATAGAAATATTCTTGATGATTTCTTTCCTCTAATTGCACTTATCTACACAATGGTTAGGTGAAAGGAAAAAGGGGCATGGAAACATTTTCCTTAACACATTATCCAAATCCACATTTTGTTTTCCATCATGAAAAGAATTTTCTTTAACAACATTCGAATTAACAAAATTGTTATACCTCTGTTTGTTTTTCTTTTTCTTACACTACCTGTGTGATGATCTTGCATGGCTGGAAAAACTATGCTTCCCCTCTTCTTCGATGTTTTCATCTCTCTTTGGAGACCTTTTCCCCTTCGATTCTTCCTTACGTTTGAGGAACATTGCACAAACCTGTTCTGGGTGCAGGCTCCAACATCTTGCTTCCTCATGTCTTCCCTTACGTAAATAGGAACATGTGACATATGAACCATCACTAGAAGACCATTTTTCTTTGGTGAAATAGCCTAACCCTTCATATTTAGGCCTCTCTTTGGCTCAAATTAGATTTTTAATGCCTTGTTGATTTACTCCAAATCCTCCTCCCTTGTAATCCACCTTGATCAAGAGTTTGGATCCAATGCCTTTATCGTGTTTTTCAAATTCCGCAAATGAATTTACATTTTCGCATAAGGAAGAAGCATGTAAATTATTACCATTTTCTGCATCCTTTTATTGGCAAACAAACATTTTTTTGAATTCCCTTTTGATTCGAGATGTGTCCTCTCAGACTCTTCGACTCTCTTCCTTCAGCTCCCCGAACTTGGGTGTTGATTGAACCTCATTTTCCACATCATCTAGACAAAAGCTACAAACATGTCCATCTTCCTTCTCTGAAGGACTTTCTACGCTAACATCTTGCATAATAGTTGTAGAAAAGAGTGAATATTATGGAGAAGATGGTCGTTTATCACCATTCTTCTTACCTTCTTCCCTTGGAGGTCTAAATCCTTCACCTTGCAAATTTTTATTCCTCCCTTCATAGAGGACTTTAGCCATTTTTGCCATGTCTAAGAAAGTGTTTCTAAAAGCCTTCACATGCTATGAAATTCTTGCAGACTCTCCCGCTTAGGACATGCTTGCTTGAGGATTCTACTACAATTTGTGGTACAACTAAGTGGTAGAGATTGAAATAATCTTGCTATCCTTTCTAAAACCTTCTCATCAATGAGCTTCAAAACACATTTAATTGTAAACAACAGTCAATGCCTACTTGAACAAAGAAAAAAACCATAGCTTTGATACCAACCTGATCTGAACTGGGGCAAATTATTAATGCTATGCTAATTTGCTTCATCAAAATATAAATATGTGCTTAAGGTTGTACTCCAAAGTAGCAGGTAAAAGCATGAATTTTATGTGTTTTTGTTTAAGATAATTTCATGAATAAAACTTTAAACATGAAACCAAAACACCAAATGGAAGCATGCATCAAACAATAATACAACAACCACTGATAAAGGAATTCACCCCTCTTGGGCTACATGTAGATCCTCCAACATGTATTCAGAATATCATCCACTTTCATCTTTATCGCCACCATTTCACTCACATGTCGCAACTCCATGGTGATATAATGTTTCATTAGCCTCCATTTTCATAACTATATGGATTCCATTTCTGTTTTCCAAAATTTAATGGTTTCTAGTCTTATAAGTGAATTAAATGGTTAAAACATAGAAAGATGACATATACTTGCTAATACTTAAAAGTGGCTTGAGTTTCATGACATGTGTAGGTCATTTGGAAGCTTCTAAGGCACCCTTATGTGGCCTCCAATGCTAAAATTCGAATTCCCTTCAAGATATGGAAGAATATTTGGACAAAGGTCAAAGAGGATATGTGTCTCATGTTTGCATATTTGAGTTGTAACTCCATGAGATTTTCTAGGGATTTAGGGAGAGAATAATGGACCTCCATTAATGAGGTAGCTTCTTATGTTTTTATATAAATAGGAGATCCTCATCCTTCCAAAGTCATGTGTAAAGTTGGAGATACTCGGGCAGAAGGTTAAGATTACTTATGAATGGAATTTAGATTTACACCATGCTCATGACTGATGTTCACCTTGATTGGTAATTCTTGCACTGGGAGCCTCTCAACTTGCCATCTCTCATACCTTTGGATTGGTCACCTACAATGTGTGAGATTTATTGTTTTTCATAGATTAAGATTTATTCCTTTCATAGATTAAGATTGATTTCTTGCATATATTTTCCTGTATGAGAGGTTAAGAGTGATTATTTTTATTTATTTCATATCTTTTCATTTGTGAGAGGTTAAGAATGATTGTTTTTTATTTTCTTTCATATCTAGAGGTTAAGAGCGACTATTTTTATTTTCTTTCATATCTTTTCCTGTGTGAGAGGTTAAGAATGATTGTTTTTTCTTTAGTTTCATGTAATTTCAATTCCGCGCACTATACTATAATTGTACTATAATTTATTTTGAGTTGATTGTTGAATTAGAATATGTGAATTTGATTTGCCATTATTTAGTTTCATAGTTAGATTGATCTAAATTGGAAATTAATTTCTAGCATATACAGTGCATGCACGCTGTGCAAGTTTTATTAAGCCCCCGGATTGACAATTAAACCATAGGTAATTAATTTTCCTCAACATTTTGGCACCATTGCAAGGGAAGTGTGCATAGGAACTAAAATTTCAGTCTAGAGTTTATTTATTTATTTATTTATTTTTATTTTTATTTATTTATTTTTATTTTTTTTTTTATTTTTTTTTTTTTCAGTTTTTTTTTCCTAGATGCATGATTAAAGCATGTAGATGCATGTTTAAAGCATATAGATGCATGAACCATTTAGCTGCATATCATTTTTGTAAAAAATATATATTTTTTATAATAACCATTTATGGATGAAAGATCTAGAATGCAGATTAAACATTCTTTGGAGTACAAGGACTACATTGAGGAATGGTATTAAAACACGATTGCACCATGACATTCATTAACTTTTCAAGAGATCTTTGCAGTCAATCTAAAGGTTAAAACAATTTTTCATGTCCTTATGCACAATCATGTACATTTTGATAATTTGGAAATGAATGTTCTAGAAAGTCTAATCCATAAATGGCTCAATTCGAAAACTTCATATACTTAAAAAAAATAATAATAATATTTCAAGTAGATAAATTAGGAAAAATAAAATCAAGCTTGATTGCATTTTTTTTTATGTTTTTAGACTTTAAAATATTTATATTTATATTTATTTTCTCACATTTTCACTAACCTCACAAAAATATTTTCAATAAAAGAAAATCATGTTTTGATTTTAAATGATAATAAAAAAAAATCATGATTTTAAATAAGGGAAATGTAAGTTTTTAATAAAAATTATCAATTCCCCCAGATGTGGGTGGTAGTAGGAATTTAATGTGCATGAGTAGCCAGATAAGCAGGCGGCCCATCCGTATGGCCTCTTGTGCCTTCACTTGTGTGATATTATGGCAAGTCCTCACCCTCAGGCCGATGCCATTAACCAATTGGGAAAATCGAGACATTCCCTACAAATCCGGATATATGGAATAGAGTCATCCTCATCAGCTCATTCAGCCTCTCAATTGCTCTTTCCATCCCTCTGTCTCTGAGCAGAGCCTTCGCATAGCCACTCGAAGGCGCTGCAGAATCTTAAGCTGCGTCGACCTAGGCAATGGAAACCATTACTTCCAGTCCCTTCTCTGCCATTTGCGGGCTGAGTTCTTAGCTCCTTCCTCTGTCCCAATTGTGAATCCCTTGGACCCCCACCTTTTTCCTCCTGCAGTGCCTAGATTGATTCCTGCCCTGATTTTCTTTCCCTCATAGCATCCTCCCACCATCAGACCCATGAGATATCATCACAAAATGAGGAGCAGGCATGGAGGCAGTTGTGGTGGTGCCACTCATCTTGGGTATCGACCCCCTTTTGTCACATCCTCCCCTTCAGTCTCACCTTCCCCTACCCTCTCCAATCCCTTCTCCTTTGGCAGGTATCCGAACACTCAAAGTGGCTATGGAAGATTGAGTACCAGTGAGGCTCACTCCGAAGGCATCCTCGAGCATGTAGCAACCAATGACACCTCTTAGCAAGCCCACTTCCATTTTCAAAGTGCCTTGAACAAGCTGATCATAATTGTTACCATCACAATGGATTTTAGGGAAGTCCCTGCCTCCAATTCTGAACCAACACTCAGCCATGAATTCAATCAGGACCCTCCACTCAGTTTCGTTCCAAGGGAGCCGAGCTTCAGACGCCAGCTAAGAGACAAGGATATCCCATCTAGCAGCAAACAACAAATTCTGGGAAGTGAATCCACCTATAAGGATAAGGGCATCAAAATTGAGGACAGTGCAGGTGGTGGCCATGCAGAGAACTCAGGTTCTGAGGATTACACGTGGTGTCCGATTGTGGAGGAAGAACCTAAAGAAGACACTATGCAAATGCCTGACAGGTCACGTGGCGAGCCATAAACTTGTTTCTGTTAAATTTTGTTATATGTCATTCTGATACTTGTATCTTGTCAGGTCTTTTTCTATTTTAATCTCCATCTCGAGCGACAAAATTTTGAATTTTGTTCCAACTGGTCGACTTACAATGGAAAAGTCTGACTCAAGCTTTGGAATTTACAATCCTTTGATTATATTTTTTTAATTATGGAACTATAGCCACGACGCAGGTAGCTGGAGCTTTCCTATTTTTTGCCTGGACTGGTTTCCCCTTCTAGGGCAGTCATGATCTCAACGTCGATGTTCAGAATGGTCATACAATTGACCTAGTACCGCTGAGGTTGGAGCCTCCTTGTATATTATGTCTTTACAAATAGATCAGTTTTACATAGAAAAAAAAAAAAAAAAAATTATCAATTCTTTTTTTTAAGAGAATTGACAAATTGACAAGTCAGGCTCTCATGCGACCTATAAAGGAAAAGAAATTGCATTAGCTTAAAAATAAAAATCCAAAATTCATCATTAAAAAGTAAAAATTAAAAGTAAAAATAAAATTAGATCTTTCTTTAAATTGTTGCATATCTATTCCATTTTTGAGGAGCTACAAAAATGACTCGCTTCTGCAGGTGAACCTAATTTAATTCTAGCACATCCATCACGATCCTGGATCTTTCCCAAAGAGAACTCCTCACCTTAAGGATCTATTCTCCCAATGGCTTTAGAATAAAAAACACTGGATCTCTTGTCAAAGAAGTAATGAACGAGAGACATGCCTGCAAAGAATATCGACTCTACCATAATCAAGAATTGGAAAATTGATAATGCAAATATCAGATAAGGGTTTCTTCTTAGTTTTGAATAACAAATAGATCTAATGGACATGTTGCAAATGAATCCAATTAATCATCAAAATGATGTAGGAATGCTCCATTCACAACCTATTTAGTGTTAGCAAGCAAAGAAAATCTACTTTTTCTTGTCTTTGGTTGCTACCGTTGTGCCAAATCATTTACAAGATATTATGGTTAATAATACTTGAGCAAGCTATCACTTGAATCAATATTGACAACATTGTGATGATCAAATTCATTGCCAGGAATGGTACCTTCACTGGAATATGTCCCATCCACTTCCATATCATTTTAAACATCCCTATCAACATTTACATAACTTTTAAAACTTCCAACCCGTTGAGTAATATTTCGTGAGGATAAATAGCTCGTAAGAGTTTTATGGGTAGGATCAGCAGGTCCATATTTTCTATCCTTGAAATGTGATATGCAGAGATCTCAAATGCTATGGTCTTTACCTTAAGAGTTAATCTATGCCCACGAATACCTTCCTTTTCCATGTCTTTTGAATTTCTCAACACTGAGTTTAACGATTTTATAGCTAAGATTGTGCGCATTCAAAAAAAATTGATGTGGTTGTGCTAGATTTACATCCTGATAATGTTGTTGTTAAGCTTTTATTCTCTTGAATTGAGCGGTGAGCATGAAAGATCCAGCAAGTAATTGTTTTTACCTAACCATTTCTTAGAATGCGTAAGAGATTTAAAATGTCACTTTTAAAATGCATTTTGTTACTAAACTAAAATGAATTTCAAAAATATAAAACACGGGTTTTGTTCAGAATGGGGTTAGTTATATTAATCAGGAGTGATTTTCTCAAATTCATAATCGTTTGAGATACTGTTAGGGTTATCTCGAGCCTTATTTGGCAGATTGTGTAAGAAAAAACGATTTTCAATTAATACATAGACAATAGTTGTGGCCCTGATCTGATTTCCTTGATATACATGAGGTAGATCCTCCTCAGAGATTTTATGCGAAGTTTTGTGGTATCCGCTCTCATCGGGCATCCTGGCCTATTGATCGAATTGAGAGTTCCTAATCATTTACTGTAGTCCGCAACATTTAGGAGTTTACGGGTGCAAGGAGATCTTCAAAGGATGGAATTACATATCGAGCAGCAAATGAAATTCCAGAGATATTCTAAAATGGCGTTGGAAGCCCTTGGAATACGACCTCCCTCACCTCGACCTCGAGCACTTCCTCCAGTATTTCGGGAATACTAGTATCAATAATTTTTTATCACAACTTGTTAAGTTTTGCTATTTTTATTTGTTTTCTATACTATTCTAGGTGCCCCAATCCAATTTTCCTTGACTTTGTGAATCACTCAAAACAAATTACATGAAAAAAAAATTATTTTTAAAATCCTCGGCATGATTGAATTCCAAATCTCCACATGTATTTGAAATTTAGAAGAACAAGCAGAGGGTTGCAAGAAATTATCAAAGACCACAATCACTCAAGGGTATAGGAATATGAGTGGCATATCTGGACATTATAATGGACATGATATGTAATAATAATAAAATTAAAAAATATATATATCTGCTAATTTTTTCTAGAAGAGGTATTGATCAATTTGAAGATTGGGTTGGTTATTTGTTCATAACAAAAATGCATAGCTCTGTGTACCTAATTGTCTATTCAGGATTTTAGCTACAGAAACTTGGAAATTATGGAGCTGAACAACAATTCTACAATTGACCAAAAATTCTACAGCTCTTTATTTAACTCAATGATCTATTTGTCAAAAATGCATTCTAATTAGAAAATCATGATCAAAATTTATTGGATTTGTCTAATTATTATGTTTTCAAGAATGATGCAGGAAGGAGGAAGAACTATGAAGGTGATTTATCTGTAGGATTGATTGATGAATTTTTGATCGAAGATTGTTTTGCAGTAATCATTATGTCTTTGCAAATAATATTTCTTTATCTTATGAAATGTAATGATTCAAACATAAATCGAGGAAATTGTTTACCTGTGCATATCATCAATATTTTAGAAATCAGATTTATTATCGCAGTTATGAAGTTCGACTAACCATTTGAAACGAGAACATGTCATGAACTTGTCAATTACGTAATTTTTTCGTATGTACCTATAGAAATTGATCACTTCTCTTTGAACACACTTACGTTTGTTGCAATATTAGTGCCATGTTTATTTTCAGCTTCTAGGGAAATCAGAGAATTGAAGGAAGCCAATTATGCATGATTGGTTTTCTACGACCAATTTCAAGAAACCTGAACCAATTAAATCCATTTATATCATCCATAAATGCCATCATTTTTCGTCTCCAAACTCACAAGCTATTCAAGAATTTTCGCCAAGCATCGTCATCACCATTTTCCTTGCAAAGAGTGAGATGTTTCCTTCACATTTTCCATAATTTCCATTCATAGAGACAATCAACTCGCTTACATGATGGTTTGTCCTTTTGCATTCCGTTCACTTGTTTACCCTCTTGTCATTTTCCTTTCCATTAAATAAACCTTGATCCACTACAAAATTTTTCATTCACAGTCCTTCCAAAATCATCATTTCATACTCGTGTTAGATGATGGGAGATTCATAATGCCCCCCTTCTAACAAGTCTTGGCCTATCGACATCAACACATTATCTAGGTGCAGGGCTAGAGTCTTTATTAGTACCTTGAGACTTGTATGCATCAATGAAAATTTCTCTCGTTGACAATCATGGGAATACATCAATGTCCCTCGATCGTTAGATCTTGCAAGTGGCTCGACATCATGTCATCTATTCACATTTTCCAAGATGCACTTAGGTACCTTCACACTCATTGACATTAATGGCAAGTTTTCCTTGCATTGGTTAATGACATTCATGAATGGATGATCATCCAATGACTTCTCTTCATGCTCGATAACAACATATTTATTCGCATGACTAGAATTGTACCATCAATTTTTGTAGCAGATGAAGACTATATCATTTCAGCATTTTGCAGCATATACAATAGATTTAGCAATAGAAATAAAGAACCCACTTTCACCACCTCATCCACCATTTATGCAACCAAGAAGCAGATGACATTATATATTCTATTGCATGATCCAGCAATAGTTACAACTTCTCTACATATGCACAGTTTATACACTTCCTAGGTAAGTAAAGGTATGCTATTTTCTAGATTTTAATCATAGAATTCCTTGAATAGTCAAATTATAATTTCTGGAAAATATTTCACCATATTTCTTTTCTCAACTTGAAAACAAATCATAAAACTCTATATCGGGGGCGGGGGGGGGAAGGGGAGGGACATCCATTTATTATCACATCCATATCACTTGATTCCATTTCACTTCATTTGATCCTAACACACTTGTCCTAATCAATTATGATTGCATTATGGTTTAAAATTTATATGATTTGCAAATAATGCCTAAATTATGAGAATATTATATGGTTGATTTAAAGATGCATTCTTAAACATGTTCAATGAATCTTGCTGCAATAAAAAGAAACAAGGTAGTGAAACACAATAACCAATACCAATTAAGTTTGGTTGGCAGATAAGAATCAACCAAACATGTTGCAATTCAATGTATGACAAGGAATACTTTGCAAAACAAAATAAAATTGTCAAATACTATCAAATTCAAAATTTAAGGACATATGATATAAGCCAAGCTCATTCAAAAGAAAATCATGACTAAACAATGCAGTAGATTGCACAAGGACATGAAATAACATCAGTTGAGAGGTACCTAGAGCCTCCAAGATTCAAAAGACCATCCACTTTCACCTTTATCGCCACCATTTCACTGACATGTCACAACTCGATGATCATATAACCTTTCATTAACCTTCATTTTCATAATTATATGGGTTCGATTTGTGTTTTCCAAAAGTTAATGGTTTTTAGTATTATAAGTGAATTAAATGGTTAAAACTTAGAAAAATGACATATACTTGCTAATACTTAAAAGTGGCTTGAGTTTCATGACATGTGTAGGTCATTTGGAAGCTTCCAAGGCACCCTTTTGTGGCCTCCAATCCTCAAATTTGAATTCCCTTCAAGATATGGAAGAAGATTGGATAAAGGTCAAAGATGATATGTGTCTCATCATTACCTACTTGAGTTGTAATGCTACAATATTTTCTAGGGATATAGGGAGAGAATAATGGACATCCATTAATTAGGTAGCTTCTTATGTCTTTGTACAAATAGGAGAGCCTCCTCCTTCCAAAGGCATGTGTAAAGTTGGAGATACTCAAGTGGAAAGTTAAGATTACTTATGAATGGTGTTTAGATTTAGCACCATGCTCATGAGTGATGTTCACCTTGATTGGTAATGCTTGCACTGGGAGCCTCTCAACTTTCTATCTCTCATACATTTGGATTGGCCACCTACAATGTGTGATATTTATTGTTTTTCATAGATTAAGATTCATTGCTTTCATAGATTAAGATTACTCAGGTGTAAAGTTAAGATTACTTATGAATGGAGTTTATATTTAGCACGATGCTCATGAGTGATGTTCACCTTGATTGGGAATGCTTGCAGTGGGAGCCTCTCAACTTTCTATCTCTCATACATTTGGATTGACCACCTACAATGTGTGATATTTATTGTTTTTCATAGATTAAGATTTATTGCTTTCATATCTTTTCCAGTGTGAGAGGTTAAGAGTGATTGTTTTTATTTGTTTCATATCTTTTCCTATGTGAGAGGTTAATAATGATTGTTTGTATTTTCTTTCCTATATAGAGGTTAAGAGCAATTATTTTTATTTGCTTTCATATCTGGAGGTTAAGAGCGATTGCTTTTATTTTCTTTACTATATAGAGGTTAAGCGCGATTGTTTTTATTTACTTTGATATTTTTTCCTACGTGAGAGGTTAAGAATCATTATTTTTCATTTCATTTCATGTAATTTCAATTCCACACATTGTACTATAATTGTACTATAATTTATTTTGAGTTGATTGTTGAATTAGAATAGGTGAATTTGGTTTGTCATTATTTGGTTTCGTAGTTAGATTGATCTAAATTGGAAGTTAATTTCTAGCATATACAGTGCACGCACACTTTGCAAGTTTTATGAAACCTCGAGGTTGACAATTAAATGATAGGTAATTAATTTTCCTCAACACTACATCTCCTTGGATCCGCTCTAAAAGCTTGACCGCTTCTCATTATCCTCAAAGTTCTTCACATAAAGATTACATAAATGTGCTGACAGAAAGAGTGGGTTGTTTCCCCTTCAAGGAAACATTCTTCTGCAAAAAAATTCTCACTCTAAACATATGATAACCCACAGTTAGTGATGAAATAATCAGCAATCTAAGGGCTCTCAAATCAAGAACCCATACCTTAACTTCCAAGATCGTAAACAAGTACAAGAATCTACTTGAATCACTTGAACAAGTCTCTTTCTCCATACACATATAAAGCAAAGAAGAAATAATGTTGCAACACTATTGTAATGGCTGCTGTAGAAAACATGTGGAGGCTAGAATACCCCTACAAGGTTATCTCCATCTTAGAACTCCTCCATAAATTGAATCAACACTGTCGTTCAGCAAGGCACCCATAGGCTTCAATTTTCAAAAATCCTATCCATAAGTTTTCATTTGACTTTGAAACCTATTCCAATGAGTTTAGAATGCCAAAAAATGGCTATCTAGCCACTTTTTCATTCAATTTGGTCAAAACTTGCCTTAGTTATAACTTCTGTCAGTTTCCCTACAATTTCCTCCTTTAAATCTAGCTTACTTCTAGTTAAATTCAATGACCGCAGACAAAACTAGCAGTTCCACTGAAGTAGGTGGTTCCGTGATCAATCCCACAAATCTCACTGTTAAGGTTGAGTGAACACATGCAAAGTGGAGGGTCCAATGGTTAAGGTTAAAATTCCACTATTTGTCAGCCATCACAATTGGTCTTTGCCAGGAGTAATCCTTAACCTAGGACTTAATGAATGAAAGCATATGAACTAGCGATATAACGGACCCACTGGGATTATTAACTACAGTTCTGGATAGATATCACATCTGGAGCATCCCTCTCATCACATTCGTAGTAATTGCATTGGAAATTAATCCATGCATCGACTGGGGCCCATAACCTATGGCTAATGCCATTGCGATATGCGATTGCATCACATAGAAAACATTGTCTTGTTGATAATTTTTTTGTTCCCTTTCGTTGATATGCGACTGTGATTAGACCACATCATAAATTTGACCATTATCGCATCAAAATCCATGCTTGAATTGGGGGTCGATTACCATTAACCTGCATTGTACGATTGCATCACATCACAACGTGCACTATGCCGAGGTTTGATTCTTTAACTCAACCTATTTGTGACTGTGATTTGTGATTTGAGAGGGCTAATGGTGGGATGTCAGTTGATGCCTCCCGATCGAGTAGGACCTTCACCACATCATCCCAATCCTACCATGTCATTAATTTAACCACGAACTTTGAACAACCTTAACTTCTGCATACGAGCTCGAATTTAAGACTTGTTCACAAAATTGGACATAGAATGATGAGCTCTTTAATATGAAACTAAACTTATCAAAATTATCACACTTTGAAATTTTGACAAATTTTGAGCTCATGATCATTTACAGTATCATCTGCTTATTTAAATTTAATTATTTATAACCCATGAGAAACAATATCATATCCATAGAAAAAATATGGTATGTTGAAGGTCATCAAATCCTCGAAGGTTGTTGGGTCTTAGTTTTGGTCTATTTTTTCTCAAAGAAACTTACTTAACCATCCATTTATCATCCATTTTCACTTCATTCATTCCATTTTGATGTATATTTGATGTGCATTTAGGTATTTAGCTTTAATTTGTCAATTTCTAAAGTTTTTATAAAAGTTTGATTTTCAGTGCAAATTTGGAAATTTTAGAAATTCCTGTAATCACTCTATGGTTGATGTGGTTGTAGGACACTTGGGCACGAATTGAATACATGAATGGAAATATTGGGAACTAGGACTAAGCCACCTATGCTTGGTTCCAACAGAACAAGCTTTATTAGGCCCATTTGGAGCTAGTCAATCATGACTAGTCATCCAGAAATCCCATCTAAATAGGGCAATTTTGAGATTCCATGGGATTGGTCATATTTTTTGGGATGAGGGTAGTGAATTATACTTGGATAGATGGATTAGAGTAGATGGGTTTTTTAGAGTGAATGTAGATCAGTTTGTTTCATGAGAATCCTTATTTAAGAGCCACAACTTTGATGGCTTATGTATTGACTTATATACTTTTATGCTGTGATACTTTTGGATTGAGAAATTAATTTGAAGACTTGTGCTACTATTATTTTGCTGCTCAATGCTATGGATGTGTAATTGATTTGAGCTTCTGATATCACTTCTCAAGTGTGCAAGGCAAGGGTGGAGGGCCCCCATTCTAAGCTAAGTACACTTCCTTGTTAACTAGTTTTATTTCTTGAAATCTATTTAGTATAGAACTGTTTTTTCAAAGCTTTATTTCAGATTGCTTTATGGTTCATGAATGGTAATTGATTGCTTTATTTATTAGATTATTCATCACTTTATTGAGTTGAAGAAACACAGGTGTTCAAGTTGAGCATCTCTTCTACTAAAATGATGAATTACAACTAGTTTCTTCGGTTTGCATGCAAGTAGTTTTTATTGTGATTTTCAGTATTGAGATGAATAAATTATGATGAAATACTTTATGTGTCTCTTAAGTTAAGAGATTATTTCATTAACAATTTATCCATCTTAAGTTCTTGATTTTAATCTCTGATTCATTAAGTGATAGCTGAGGCAAAGGTGGACTTCTTGAGTCAAGAACCATCTCAATATTTTTCCTCTACTGTAAACAAGTTGAATTAGAGTTGTAGGATGTATTGTTTTTGAATAAATTATCTTTCAAGGTTTGATTATATCTGATCTTCACATATAGTGAACTTGCCTCAAAGCATAAATAACATGGATTGATAATAAATAATTGTGTTAGTTTAGGTACATAAATTAGCTCAACATTTTGGCGCTGTTGCTGGGGAGGCAAATATTGGCATAGTCAATAGAGAGATAAAATCCAAAACAAACAAAAACATTAGTTACATTTCTTTTCTTTAATTATGTTTCTTTATGCCTGTTTGGTCAATTTAGTATTCCTAAATTGATATCATTAATTGTCAACCCGGGGCTCGTAAGCTGATGAAGTG
>APFE030028768.1:85158-96864 GCA_000404065.3 Pinus taeda
ATGTTGTTGTAGATGCACTCTCAAGAAAGGATGAGGATGTGGAAGCATTGCTTTGTGCCATTTCTATTATCCAACCAGATTGGATAAATGGAGTAAGGGATGAATGGAAGAATGACAAAGAAGTGCGGTTACTCATTCAAAAGTTGCAGCAAGATCTCAGTACATCTGATACATTTAGTTGGAAAAATGATTCGTTATGGTACAAATATCGCTTATACCTATGTAAGAATTCCCAACTCAAACAAAATATTCTTTTGGAATTGCACAACTCTCCCTTAGGAAGGCACTCAAGATTTTTAAAACCTTACCACAAGGTTAAGAAGGATTTTTTTGGGATGGCCATAAATTTTATATTCAAAAGTTTGTGGCAAAATGTTTGGTTTGACAACAAAATAAAGTTGAGACAATTAAGACCCTGGGTCTGTTACAACATTTATCCATTCCAAGTCAATGTCGAGAGGAGGTTTTGATGGATTTTATCACAGGTTTACCCAAGTCTGAAGGAAAGAGTGTCATCATGGTGGTAGTTGATAGACTTACCAAGTATGCACACTTTTGTGCATTATCTCATCCATTTAAAGCTAGTACAATTGCGACTTCATTTTTGGAAACAATTCAAAAGCTACATGGAAACCCAAAGATTATTCTAAGTGACAGAGATCACATTTTCACTAGAAATTTTTGGACATAATCATCTTCTTGTCTGGGTACTCAGTTAGCTCATAGCTTATCTTATCATCCTCAATATGACGGGCAAACTGAGATAGTGAACAAATGTTTGGAAGGATATCTTTGTTGCTTTGTATTTGATAAACAGACACAATGGGTCAAATGGTTGCCTCTGGCTAAATGGTGGTATAACACTTTCTTCCATGCTACAGAAAAAATGACCCCATTTATGGCACTTTATCGATATCATCCACCGTCCATCACATCATATTTAAGATAAATTTATAAGGTTCAAGCAGCGAAAGTTCATCCAAGAATTCTTCATTTGTGTAATGTAAAGGAGGTTTCCCTCTCGAAGAGGCTACTTTTGAATTCGTTGATCTATCTCTTTCTTCTATTTTGTGATCTGGTTGCATAACAAACTGCCGATAACAAATAATAGAATATTTTTTCTCAAAATTATATAGTTTTCAATAATATTGAATTTGATTTTTTGGATATGTTTGTTTGTGCTTTCTGTTTATATAATGAAGTTAGAGTTGACTATGAGTAGATCACACAATCTGCAACAATCATTTAATCTTAAACAAACGTAGGTTTTATTTCTTCTTCAGAGCATTTTTACCCTAGCAATAAGAGAACTTTGTAGAAGAACTTAGGACAATTTTGTTGTTAGATTTGGTTTCCTATTTTGTTTCCACGATGATTATTAGCTTGAATATTTTTATTTCATAGGTTTGCATGAGACACATGGTCCTTTTTTCCCTGGACAGCTGAGTAGGCTTTGTAGAGAAGTTTCTCAGCCTAGAACAGGAGTCAAGAGTAGGATCTCTACTCTTTTATTGCCTTGAAAATGTGAATATCATTAGGGTTTGATTTTAATTTTCATTAGATTATAGGATTGGTGTTTACAGGAACTTGAGATTGTTAATAGATGGTTTTTGGGTTAGGATAGAGTTTGGTTTTACAGGTCTCTGAAGACTTCCTACGGCACATATTATGTTGTGTCTCCAATTCTACAGACCTTGGATTAACGTAATGATATTAGGTCATTAGTTAAACATATACTGCAACCAACACATTATATAATTAGTGCATAAATTCATTAAATTTTTGGACACATTTCTTGTAGAAGCTCACTAAATCATGAAAGCTTCTCACATCAAAGGTACACTTAGGTATTGTACAATTCAAAATTTCCTTTACCTTTTTTGGATCCATATTCAATCCTTCCTTGGAAATTAAAAATCCCAAGTACTCTAACTCCTTCATCAGAAACATAAACTTTTTCAAAATTATCGACATTTCTCTTATCTCAATCGTTGTAACTTTTTTCTTGCATGCTCTAAGTGTTCCTCCTTGGTCTTACATAAGATCAAAATTCCATCCAAGTAACAACAATAAATTTTCCAATATTTGTTTCAAGAATTCATTCATAAGTCTCATGAATGTGCTAGGAGCATTCATTAACCAAAATGGTATGATTAGTGATTCAAATAATCTATCCATTTTCTTAAACATTATCTTCCATTTGTCGCCTTCCTTTATCTAAATCTAATGATATCCATTCTTTCAATCAATATCTGAAAATAATTTGGATCCACTCAAACAATCCATGAGCTCATCCATCCTTGGTATGGTAAATATATACTTGATAGTGATATGATCGATAGCTCATGAATCTATACACATTCGCTATTCACATCCTTTCTTGGGTTCCAACACTGTTGGTACGAGACATAGACTTAAATTATCTATGATCATTCCTCTGTCAAGGAGCTCTTTCACCTTCCTATTCAATTCACCTTTTGTTGGAGTCAAACATTAAGGAGATTTGTTAGGTGGACTTGACCTCGATATTAAGTCAGTCTGATGTGATATAATACTCATAGGAAGCAAACCTACTAGCTAATAATTTGCAACAATCTATTCAAATGCTTTCAATAAAGGTTGAATCTTCAACGGTATAGATTTCACTTTCCCATCTTCTTGGATTTGTTTAGGCATTGTGACCAAATATAAATTAACCTTCTTGTGTTCCTTCAAAAATTCCTTAGCTAAAGACATAATAACTTAACTACTCCTACTGCTCACATCTTGGTTGTTACTACTTCTAGTTGTTGGCATTGTATTTTCCAGCATTGGTTCCAACTTATATGATTTTCTAGCCTTTATGACTTCATAAATATTTTTCTACCATTGTGGAAAATATTCCAATAAAATAATTTTGGTATTTCAAGTTGGACATGGAATGCATCGATCCTTACTACATCACATAGCACCTATTTATTGAACCTTCCAATCTAAAAATTTAACAAGCACTAATACTTGTTGTCCATTTTGTAACTATGAAACCAAGTATGGATTTGGATGGAGAATACGTTTTAACTTTAGTTTCCCTATGACTTCTATAGATACAATTTTTTTTTTGCTTCCACTGTCTATGACGAGATTACAACATTTTCCCAAAATTTCACATTTATTCTTAAAAACTTTCCTTATTTGTTTAAGTTATTTTGTTGTATCTTTTTTCAATTTTAAGCAACACCCTATGGAACATAAATTCTCACCTTCCTCTTACATAAGGGCCAAGACCTTTTCTAGACGATATTTCATCAACTGATAATGGAGATACCAAGCTTTGCAATCTGAACTAGGGTTTTGTCACTGGTCACCATGGCGGGACGCAAAGGAGGGAGTTCTATTCTCTCCTACAGTCAAGTAGTTGTGGACAGGAGCAAGGGAGCTAGATCACATCACTTCAAGAAACCAACGGAGGTGGCAATAGAGGCTATTAACACATAAAAAACAGAAAATATCAGACCTCATGGACAAGAAGAGAATCATGAGGAAGCTAGTAGGGAGAAGAGGACAGGGGATAGCAGTCAGAAATTTTCTCCTATGAGTACGACAGGGGTCTATAAACCCAAGTCGACCATTATTCCTCGGGTCATTTTAAGTGACCCAGTGCTATAGGTGCATAGAGATCACATGGCGGAATACGTGGTTATATGCAAATTTATCGGGATTTGGCCGATAGAGAAGGCTTTGAACGCATGGATAAGGAACCATTGGAAACCAAAGGGGGAAATAAACCTTCACCATGGATCCAAGGGATTTTTTACAGTGGTATTCACAAGCCTAGAGGATAAAGATAGAGTGTTCGAGGGAGGACCCTATCTTTACGCTACTGCAGGCCTTTACATGCGACCATGGGTGATTAATTTTGTCCTAGAACAAGAAACGTTCACATCGGTACTGGTATGGATAATACTTTACTCCCTTCCTTTAGATTATTGGCTGCGGAGTCTCTAAAGGCTATCGGGAACAAGCTAGGGAATTTTATAAATATCTCAGATGTGACTCTAAGAGGCAAATACACTTCCTTCGCCCGAATATGTGTGGAAATGGACTTTTCTGGGGCACTTCCAGACACAATGATTTTGGAAGTGTATGATGAAGAATGGGTGCAAGCGGTGGACTATGAACATGTCCCATTTAGGTGTCATAAGTGCCATGAACATGGACACCTATACAGAGACTGCCCATTAAACAAACTGGAGAGCAACACGAAAAACACCGTAGGCAAAGATCCCAAAGGTTTTACTTAGCTTGGGGGTAAAGGGAAAGGAGGAAAGTGGTACCAAAAGAAAATTAATGAGGATGGACAACCGAGCCACAATAGTTTCAAGATCTTAGAAGAAGAATTTGGAAACAATGGGACAAACCAGGAATCGGAGAATAATTCCACAGAGAAGGAAAGGGATGCTAGCATGGAGGATATACCGAAGAACAACCAACAAAAAGATGAGCTGCCGAGCATTATGGAGCTCAGTATGGACCATGAGATGACCCCAAGTGAGGCTGGAATAGAGGACCATGAACTACAGGAGATCCTAGAGAGGGAGAATTTAGATATAGAAAAGTTTCTGGAGCAGGGAATCACCAAAGGGGTTGATTCCCTGCCAAAAGAGGAGTTTGACAGGGTTCAACGGCTCTTCCTCTGGAGATTCCAATCAAATGGTTATATATTCAAAAGAAACCATGATATCCAGGAGAATAGAGGGGTGAAAATGATGGAGGATACACTGATGCATTCTTCCAAGAACCCGGGTAGGAAAAGAGGAAGAAAAATACAGAATGAGTTGTTGACCGAATGTGGGAAACTCATGATTAACTCAGGTAAGATGAGAGATCTTACCATTTACTCCTTTACAAACCTTTCTTAATGAAGCTTACAACCTGGAACATTAGGGGTCTAGGAAGTAAAAGGAAACAAAGAAATCTTCGTAGTAGAATAAAAGAAGAAAAACCAGACATGGCTTTTATTCAGGAAACAAAGTGTTTGATGGACAAGATCAGAGAGATACGTAGAAAATGGTTAATCAAGTATGAGTATCTAGAGGTTAAAGCAGACAACTCGACTGGGGGGGTTCTTATGCTTTGGGATCCCCAGAAACTTGGAATCCTGAATGTTGAAGCATCTAGGAACTATCTATCGTTGGTGATTCAACCTTTGGGGGATAAGGAGATCTACATGATCACAAACATCTATGGTCCTCAAAAACTAGAAGACAAACTCAAGCTTCTCACCTCCCTTGAGGAGCTGAGAGAGAGATAACCTGATATGCCCTGGATTCTAGCAGGGGATTTCAATATGATCAGATCTCTTACAGAGAAAAAAGGCGGTACCAAAAATCTAGGCAGAGACTCCATTGCCTTCCAGAACTTCATAAATAACATGGGGCTAGTGGACACTGAAGCAATAAATGGCACTCTTAAGAGGAAAAATAAGAGGGGAGGGGCTTCTCAAGTCGCCTCTAAACTAGATAGATTCATAATTTCAGGGGACCTCCTTCTCACAGGCCTTGACATGTCAACTTTAATCCTTCCCTTTGGAGGCTCGGACCACTAGCCTGTGCAGCTTGAAGCCACTTTTATGGGTACACCGAGGAACAAACCTTTTAGGTTTGAAAAAGTCTGGCTCTCTCACCCTTACTTCACCAGAAATATTAGCAAATTGTGGATGGAAGATATGCACATTCAAGGCACTAAAATGTTTATGCTTAAACAGAGACTTAAACACATCAAATCTGGGCTTAAGGATTGGAACAAAAAAGAGTTTGGTAGTATTTTTAAAGCCAAAAGAGAAGTTGAGTAGAAACTCCAAGAGATTAATCAGATCATCATCACAAATGGTTTTACTGAGGAAAGGAAAACTCAAGCCGACTCTCTTCAGAATGAATGGGAAGATCGGTGCATGCAAGAGGAGATTTTTTGGTGACAGAAATCGAGAGTGTAGTGCATTAAAGAAGGGGAAAGAAACACGAATATTTTTCATAAATCAACCTTGGATCACACGTCACATAACAAAATTTAAAAACTTAAATATTCTTAAGGGAAAGAGCTTGTCTCTCACAAAGAAATGGAATTTGTCCTAGTTCAACACTTCCTTAGCATAGCAAAGGAGCCTCTCATTGATACATCTCGGTTCATTAACAATTTCAAAAAGTACATTCCTATGCTTGTAACCAAGGAAGACAACCACAATCTTAATAGGCCAGTGTTTGAAGAGGAGGTTAGTGAAGTTATCAATGAGATGCAAAATGGGAAAGCTCCTGGCCCAGATGGGTTCAATGTGGACTTCTTCAAAGCTTGCTGGAAAACAGTCAAACAAGATATCCTTGATGTTGTGGAAGACTCAAGAAGATCCAAAATGGTTTTGAAGGCTCTTAATGCCTCTTTCATAGCTTTGATTCCAAAGCAGGAAAACGTTATGACACCAGACAGATTCAGACCCATAGCTTTATGTAATGTGGTGTACAAAATTATTTCCAAAGTGATCGCTAACAGACTCAAGCCCCTTCTTCCAGCTCTTGTCTCAAAGGAGCAAACTGGTTATGTGGAAGGAAGACAGATTCTCAATAACATCATACAAGCTCACGAGGTGGTACACTCTCTTAAGAGCAATAAGCAAGCTGGTATAGTCATACAGCTTGACCTAGTGAAAGCTTATGATAAGATAAGTTGGTCTTACATCAAGGCAGTGCTAAAAGCTTATGGCTTCGACCACAACTAGATAAGATGGGTTATGGCCCCTGTATCCATGGCTAGTTTTTCCATCCTGCTTAACAACTCTCCCTCTAGAACCTTTATGCCTTCTAGGGGTCTCAAACAAGGGGATCCTCTCTCCCCCTTCCTCTTTGTTCTCATGATGGAAGGGCTAGGCAGAGCAATCAAAATAGAAAATGTTGAAGGAATAATCCAGGGTCTGAAGCTTACATGGATGGTGCTGCTTCTACTCATCAACAATTTGTGGATGACACAATGTTGCAGGGTATTCCCATGGCCAGGGAAGCCAAAGCCTTTAAACAAATCTTGAACGAATTTGGTTTGGTCGTTGGTACAGAGGTAAGCCTTGACAAATAAAAGGTTTTCTTTTTTAACACTGACATTGTTGTTCAGAGGAACCTCACCAGAATTCTCAAGTTTCAAAGGGATCCGTTACCTTCCAAGTACCTTGGAATGCCTCTTACAGACAAACCTCTAAGCAAGGGAGTGTGGGAGACGGTAACTAACAAACTTCAGGACAAGGTCAGGAAATGGACATGCAAGTCTTTTAATTTGGTAGGACATCTTGTGCTTACAAAGGTTGTCCTGCAAGCTATTCCCATTTTCATGTTTTCAGCTCTTCCTGCTCCTAAAGGAGTTATGCAACAAATCAGGAATATTCAACGAGATTTTCTTTGGGGCAAAGTGGAAGAGAAAAATAAGTGGCCTTTGGCAGCTTCAGACAAGCTCTGCAAACCTAAGGCCCATGGTGTTTTGGGGCTTCATGACCCTGAAATCCTCAACAGAGTTTCGGGATCAAAACTTTGGTGGAGGTGGCTTAAGGAATTGGAAACCCCTTGGGTCAACCTTTGGAAATAGAAATATGCAAATAATTGGTAGGAGAGGGATCATATCCAGATGTTAGGGCTCATCAAGGGCTCCCATATTTGGAACCTTTCTTGGGAGAATAGAGCCATTGTCCAATAGCATAGTTTCTGGGAGATCCGAGCTAGGAACCTTGCATGGTTTTGGGAGGATAACTAGCAGCAGGAACCAAATTTGTTTAGGGAAGAACTAACCTCTCTCAAGAATGAAACTGGAAACAAAGGTTTACTTATGGTAAGTGACTTCTTGGATCAAGTAAGGAACAATGGTAAATGGAGAATATGGAAGGATCTAGGTTATCGTGAAGAGAGCCCTTTGAAGGCCCAGGGAGGCTCTCTAGCTCTGGACTTGGAACAGAGAATGATTTTGGTGTCATCCGCGTCTGACCAACTGATATGGGGAAGGAACATCGGAGGAAACTTTAACCTCAAAGAAGCTAAACGAATGGCCCTAGTGTTTGATTATCAAAACCCTAATCAAGTATGGAAGGACCTTTGGCAGAACCCACATTGGATGGAAATAAAGTTTTTTATCTGGTTGGTTCAACAAAAGAAAATTATAACTTGCGAGAATCTTCTGAAAAGGGGTTTTGTTGGCCCATCCAAATTCCATCTATGTGGCTTACAAGAGGAGACGATGGAACACTTACTCAACCTCTACCATTTCACCTATACCTTGTTGGATTGGGTGGCCTCAGTCTTCAGGAAAACTGACATGGACAAACTCAACATCACCAACACTTTGAAGAATTGGAGGAAAGACTTCTCAGGTAATGAAATCATCAACAAAGCTTGGACTCTGGTTACAGGCTTTATAATCTGGGATGTCTAGAAAGAACGCAATGGTAGGATTTTCATGAACAAGACTGGCTCTACCCAGAACATCATTGCACAAATATTACGACAGCTCAAAGACATTGTTGGAGCCCTTTTTGGAAACTTTCTAAGAACCCTCCTTTGCCATAGGATGCTCACATACCACTGCAGTTGGGTACCCATTCGCTAGTTCCCTGGGGTATACACAAGGGTGTGAGCCAAACAACTGCTAGTAAGGACATCTGGCAGCCTCCTCCTCATAGTTTTCTAAAAATCAATATAGACAGAGCCTCTAAGGGCAACCCAGGGATGGCTGGATTTGGTGGGGTCATAAGAGATGAGCAAGGGTGCATAAAGGATATCTTTCACAGTCATTTGGGGACTGCCACTAATAACATAGCAGAACTCATGGCCTGATCCAAATTGGATCCTAAAGAACTCTCTAAGTTTTCATAACTCTGTAAAATTCATGCCAAAGTTTCAAAGACTTACAAAGGTTGAGATTATGAGAAATATCCTTGAACAGTTGTAATTTGTGAGTAGCGCCAAGCAACGAGGACTCTCGGTCAAGTGCACTGACCATTGGCCCATGGTAACGTGCGCTACCACGAAATAGCAAAATGGGAAGCCTTTTTTAGAAATGGGGGAGGTTTTTGATATGTGATTAGTGACGACAAGTCGCTAATTGCATATCACTAGGAAAACCCCTCAGAGAAGAAAAATCCCTGAGTGACCCAAACCCAAAAAGTCAAAAACCGTACAGAATTCGTTGATTCTATTAGAGGCGGGTCCCACATGAAAACCTGCAGGATATCAGGAGGGCTTCGAGTGGTAAGCGGTTTCAACCGAGTCCTGCCTGATGCCACACTAGGTGCCATGCATTCGGCAAAAGAGAGAGAAAACTGCTCACAACGGATGGGTAAAGCCCGATATCGATATAGACCGTAGGATCTGGAGGCTCCAGATTGATGGCAGACATGCAATCCGACAGATGACCAGATTCAACGGGGTAAAAAGGCCGAGTTGTATAAAGGTTTGAAGTATGGCATGAACGATGAGTTGGCAGAGGAATCATGTTCACAAGAATTCTAGAAAGTTAAACGGAAATAACAGTAGTTCAAACATTTCCAAGAGAACTGACACTCAGTTCGTTATGAAACAGGTGGCCACCTCCTTGTGAGTCATTACACAGTGATGATGATGTAGAACAGAGGAATTCAAATGGATAGAGACCATAGGAAAACTAGAGTGCCAGGAAGTGGAAATGAACAATCAGAAAGAAAATTGTATTTAAAGCCACAAACTGACGAAGAAGCATGGGAGAGTTAGTTAAGGCAAAAATCTAAGAGCAGAGAACAGAGAGAAGAAGCCGAGCTAACCTGAGGGTAGCATCGAGCCAGACAGATCCAGAGAGAGTTAGAGAGTCTGTGAACTCCAGAGAAGGCTTGAGAGGTTCAAGCAAACTCCTCTGAAAATATCTGTCATGTATGAGTCTTAGATTGGGCTCATACTACTGTGACCAACAGAGGTCGAGTTTCAGTAAGGCGAGTCTGTGCACTCCAGAGACTTGGGGGATCCAAGTCCAGTCCTACTAATTTATATATGTTGAGTGAGACTCAAACTGAGCTCACTGTTGTAAAACTCTACTTTGAAAACATAATAGAAAGGCCACCACTAAAGGCTGTACCAGGAGACGTAGCCCAAGAGTATTGGGTGAACTCATTATTAAACTTGTCATGTTTAAATGTTTTCCTATTATGTTTTCTCTAATTACATAAAGTAACATAGGCACATCCATGCACATGAGTCTGCAATACCTTTAATTCTTTGTCCTGGATAAATTCCAGATCAAGTGGTATCAGAGCTCTAAGTTACTAAGGTTAGACAAGCTTGTGCTGGATTTTGTTGTTGAATGCTAACTAGATCAAAGCTTAAATTAGGAGAAGGAGAGTTGGTTGAAACTACCCCTGAAAGTGGAAGAGTCTATCCTGAGAGGAAAATGTCAGAAGAAAGTCCCTTGGAATCAGACCCTCAGTTCATGGATAGTTTCACGACCATAAGAGCCATGGTAGAGGAAATGTATAGAGAATTTAAGAAAGGTAGAGAGGAAGATACATCAAACTCCAAATGAGATAAAGGAGAAAAATAATCTCTCCTCCATGACCACTCTAAAGGCAAAGGGAAAGAAGAAAAACTTCCCATGCCTCCTAGTAGCCCTGAAAACAAAAAGAAGACATCTTTGATTAAATTAGATGTTAAATTTGAATTACCAATATATGATGGAGAGTTGAATGCAGAGAAGCTGGATAACTGGATTAGAAAGATTGATGTTTATTGCAGAGTGCAGAGCATTGATTCAGATAGTTGTAAGATTCAGTTGGCCAGCCTACGCCTTGGAGGCACTGCCTTGGTATGGTGGGAAGGCAGGACACAAGCTGACATGAAGAAGCATGGTAAAATTCTTTCTGTCTGGAGTGAATTTGTTTATGTAATTAAAAAATAGTTCTATCCACTAGCTTGTATGCAGCAAGCCATGATGAGTTGGAAAACTCTTCGACAATTAAAAGGGCAAAGTGTACAAAGTTACACTCAAGAATTTAGGAAAAGAGCTTTCATTCTAGGAATTTCTTTAGACTCACCTGAAACTTTGCTGAAGTATATAGGTGTTCCACACAACTACTTAAGGCACACTATTCTCATGTTTAATCCCACTATCATAGATGAGGTATCTGTTCAAGCTACACATCTAGAGGCTAGAGGCAAGAATGTGAACCTAGAAGTTGGGGGATCATCAAAACCCACTGCAAGAAAGAATAAGGAGAAAAGAAAACAGAAATGGGAAGAGAGGAAGACAAATACTGTACAAAAGACCAAATCTTCATGTACTCACTGTAAGAAGGATGGGCATGATGATGAACACTGCTAGATTCTACATCCGGAGCTGAAACCCAAGAAGTACGATGGGAAGAAGAAGAATACTATTGCAGCTATTCAAAAAGATTTGGGGTCAGATTCAGGAGATAAAACAACAATTGCAGCCACAGGTATAAAAGGTAAAAATTCTGAAGCATCTACTAGTAATTATGCACAATCTACTGGCAATGAAGAAAATGAGAGGAAAAGGCATGAGATTTTTCATATTCGAGTTGTTTCCAAGCATCAAAATATTGATACTTTGTTTGATAGTGGCTCACAAGTAAATTTAATTTTTGAAGCAATTGTAAAGAAGTTGGGACTACTAACCACACCTCACAAAAATCCATATCCATTAGGTTGGTTATGTGAT
>APFE030028784.1:0-15790 GCA_000404065.3 Pinus taeda
TGTTGGGTCCCTATAATACTAGTGATTACCCCATTACTATTGTAGTTGTACCCCTTATTGATATTGTTGTGCCCCTATTGTCCCCATATTGTTATTACTGTGCCCCATAGAATCCCTCTATTGTTATTTTTGTGGCTTTATATTATTATTGTTAGATCGGCTGGGTTATTGTGTGACTCCTTAGACTCCTATATATAGAAAGGAGGTTTTGTCATTTGTATCATCCAAGAATTGTTCATTTATGTAATGTAAAGGAGGTTTCCCCCTCGAAGAGGCTGAATTCTAAGGCGTGGATCTATCTTTTCTATCTTTTTCTTGAGCTGGTTTCATAACACATTGATTTCAATGTAGATGTTGATTTCTAATCCTATTTGATTTCTTGCACTAGATGCATTGGTTTCAATGTAGATGTTGATTTCTAATCCTATTTGATTACTTGCACTAGATACATTGATTTCAATGTAGATGTTGATTTCTGATTCTATGTAACTAGATGTATGATGTACATTTATTTCAAAGTAATTAGATTAATAGTGTGCATTGATTTCTGTGTAAGAACAAAAATATTATTAATGAGGTGCATTGATTTATGTGTTACAGTAATTCAACCATAAATAAAATACTTGATTTTTTTTATCTTAAACAAAATGTTCACTATTTGTAATCGATTACATTCTTATTATTCCCACGTTCCATCTTTCAAAATTTTTAGTCACTTTGTATTCAAACGAGATAATAGAAAATGACTACCATTGAAACTTACTTGGGGTTTAACAATCCAGAAGCCACAATGATTTACATCAAAGAAAGCTACTATTAATATTGGAGAGCAAGAGAGACAAGTATAACATGTACTGCAATATCTCAAGTTAAAGATTTGAATGGTCTAAAATTTCAACTACCCTTTTCATATGATCTATATGAAAATATGGAAAAACTAACATGTGTGATAATAAGAACAGTAGAAGAAAATAGTTTGAGAATGATCACAATGAAGACTATCTATAATTGACTACATTATTGTTATTCACATTTTATATCATTCAACACTATTACATTGTCACTTTGCATTCAAAATTTTTATTTCATAAATTTTCATCATTCAAGTTGTTAGAAGTTTTTATCATTGAAAAAATTTGAGGTAATTAAGTAAATTTAAAATCAAATTGTGTAGATTAATTTAGATATATTTAACATATTTAAAAATGATTAGAACAATTAGATGTTCAACAAATTTTGTGTGACCGCACATGACTAAAACCATCTTAGATCCATCTTAACCCCAGATCTATCAAGCACTGATAGGAATCAAATCTCTCAAGGTGCAAAATATTTCCTCAAGTTTTTCACTAAAAAAAAGGTTTGCACCTTGAGAGATTTGATCCCTACTAGCACTTGATAGATCTGGGGTTAAGATGGATCTAGGCCGGTCTATTGTTTTCAAGAGGGGGAGTGTGCTATAAAACTAATAAAATCCCATAACAGAAAATACTTGATTTTTTTTTTTGACTATTCATATTACTTTTTCTATATAACAAGTTTGTGATTTATATTCATACTGCATTGTCTATTTCACCATTAAACATTGTCAAACCATTTTATCCATAATCACCTTGTATATTGTTTTTTTTATAAGTTAATTGTATTTCCTCCAAAAGTCAAATTACATCATTGAAAACCATTGTTCAAAAAATACTATCCTCACTTTTCCATATTGGAAACTAGATATGCTGGTTGGTATATGGTAGTTCTAAGTTTTTACAAAAGACCACAAATAGTAACTAAACATAAAACATTGTGTAAGTAGAAAGTGAACTACTGACAAAAATACACAACATAGTATCCAAGTCAAGAGTCCAATGATGTCACTGGACCATGGAGGCAATGAGGGCTTAAACTCACAATGAATGTGTTTTTCCATGTGATTTAATCGAGCTTCTAACCTACCCAGACATGCCTACATTTTCCTCTGGTTTCGTTGAATATCATTAAAAAAGGAGATGATGTCATTTTTTCCTCATGCTTCTCCTTTAACACTCTTCCCAACAATTTTTTTAACTTCCAATGGAGAGTAATATCATGCATGTATTGGTTCCTCATTCCCTTGGTCACCACTGAGCAACCTCATCTAGAAGTTTTGAGTCTGAATAACTTGTATATCTTAATGAGCATGTTTCTCTAGCCACTAGATCTCCTCCCATGTACTAGGATAGGTTGTAGAGTGATAGGTAGTCGCTTCCTTCTGAGCCTACATATTATCACATCACTGGATTTTTTGGCCATGACCCTTATCCCCACAGAGGTTGCGCATGCAATGACACATCATTCTAACTCCTGCAAACAATGAAACAACACAATACCAAAAATAAAAAAAAACCACCACCACCACAAGTACCAAAAAATCAACAACTCCTTGTAAGACAGTAATATAATCACATGCCTAATAGATTTTGCTTCCCCAATACTTTCTACATACCAAACAACTACTTTCCACTAAAATAGATAGACAACCAAGCAAAAAATGGATGAATAATAATATATATACACCACTCTAAATAAGGTATGGTCAAAAAACTGATTGCTTTTATAAGGGTCAACCGGACTAGGGAGAACAACCAAGTCCCAAAATAATAATTTCCCTTGGCTCGGATTATATAAAACAATAACCTTCTCCAACAAATATACTGCCACATTGCCCATACCAGAGTAGTGGCAAGCATGACCCAAAAAACTTAACACATGCAACCAAAGGATAAATAATACTTGGTAGTAACCATGAGCAGGAACTAACTCTGACCAAGCTAGGATGTCATCACTCGAGTTCTCATCAATGGAGCTTTGCTCACCATCCAAAGGAGCCACATCGTTTCCAAATGCTTTCTTTAATCCAAATGTAACGCAACCCCTCCTAATCCCCACCAAATCACAATTAGAAGGAGGTGGTTACTGTTCTGACCCAATATCTAAGGTACTATTAGGGAAATGGGGTCTAAAATTTTAGATATTTTCAACTAGCTCAAAAATAAAATTATACATCACCATTGTGTTCGTCTCATCAAGATGATTTCGGTGATATAAAATTTTACTTCAATCCGACCTCTTGGTCAAAAGTCATGGCCATTTGATTTCTAATGAATCAAAACACGCCATGCCACCACTATTCCATGTGGTGATCCTAACCAACCTCTCAATACCACTTAGCTTAGGTGTATCAACTGTCGACTCGTTCATGAGTTGGGTCTCCACACTTCCTTGCACCTTTCCTAAATATGAAATTATATGCACACACACACACAATGCACACACATGCTAATCTAACTTGGTAGTCTGTCAAATATCATTAAATTCCCCATTACCTATGTCTATTATCCTGACCATTCTCACTTAACACCTTCACAAATTTCTCCAGGAAATACCTTATGGGCTTACATGTCAGTCGTCAATTGATAGATCACTTGATGATGGAAACCTTTCCCATCTCCTAGACTCTGTTACCCGACCCTTCCTCTCTTGTGCACATACAAATGCTCTGTAGTTGGTCTTTCAAGCTGACTTATAAGGTGGGTCTTCCCTTGCGCGAATTGATAAACAATTGAGCTCACGTGTATGCCACCGTAGCACAAGATTATTTCATCCCACTCCTTTCAATATGTGCTTCGCATTATGCTTCTAGGGAATAGCATCTGGGTTCACATGTCCTAACAGTTCCATTTCCTCACGCGGTCAATACTCCTTATTGGTCCACCAACTCACCTCTCACTTATCTACTCCAATGTCCTTGATCCTTCCATGACTGGCTTGCATTGAGTCAACCCGACTCTCCCTTGTGCGCTACACATTGCCACCTCTAGGAGACAGACTCTGAGACAAAGATATTCTCATCTCTTGTTGCTCCATTTTCTCTGCCAAAGAGGGCTCGTCTTCAACCTTTTCCCATTGCGACAAAAGTTGTGTATGGTTATTGGGCCCTCATCCACTGGAAAATACGGGGACTTCAACTCATCCCGACCTTATCCACCTTGTTGAATTGGACATGCTAGCTTGGTGCTGATTCAACTCGGTCTCTACCTTGCACGACCATTTGTAAGCTTCTGAGACACATCCTATGGGCTTATGTCATGTTGGTTTCTTGTCGATCATTGATCTCTCTTGCTTATTCACAACCATTGATCATACGAGCTCTAGCTCTTGGTTTGTAGTCATATGGATAACAATTGGGCCTTCAAGCTAACCGTCGTGTTTCCTGATAACTCATCCAATATCGTGGATAAGACTAAGAGGTTGAGGATAAGAGAAAGGGTCTTCCTCCTGCTCTATGTTATGTCCAGAGTTACATACACTTATTCGAGGTCACGTTGGTTCTGTAATAAATTTCACCTACACCAGAGCTTAATTATTGCTAGTAAGGTTTCCTAGGGAACCCGCTGGTGCTATCCCTACTGAGCTTACAAAAAAGTCACAATAATTAGGTTCTTAATGGAAAAAAATTCAAGACACAGTACAGGGAATCATCCATTTAGACTGGAGACTTATCAATTTAGAGTCTCAGAGGTCTTTGGTCTCCCTTGATGATCAATCAACATACCATAACCCATACATCTAACCAGAAGCATACAACGGAGTACATGCCCATAGAGGAACAAATTCCCATCATATTTATGCCTTAAGGGCAATATCATGTCCATCTAAGAAGTATACAACTAAGCCCTCTAGATCCGGAAGTAATCTTATCTATATCAAGGAGAACAAGGCCCTCTTGGCCCCAAACTTGGAGAAGGTAAAAACATTGACCCAAGAACCTAGGTCTACGTTATTGGAAGGCCTAGAGAACTTCCAGATGAAATAGACAGACCAACAGACCAACAAGGAGAGAGGGATCTATGATATGTTATCTTGAACTTGTAATCAAAACAAGTTCATGATCCTGTGATCTATGAAGGAGCTTCCATATGGTTACTATCAGAGAATAACCAATACAAACACACACACACACACACACACATATTCACACTAATAAAGTACAAATTGATTGGAGTACCATGACTATAACTATCCATTCAAACAAGGATTTATTCACATCATTCCAACATCGAGACCACATACAAAATATAACACCCAACATGGAGAGATTCACATCATCATGTGCATAGCAGAGATGCAACATTGTGTGAAGTTTTGTTGCTATTGGTGGATCCGTTTTGCATTTTGAGTAACCTGTGAAATCATTGAGCTTCTTGATAGTATATTATGGATGGAATCCACACAATGACAAACCACGATGTGTGTCCCATCAAAATACTAGGTCTATTTGATTGATAAACATTGTGAAATGCCAAAAGTATGAGAAACCAGAGACGGTCCAACTTCCAGAGTGCAAGTGTGTCCAAACCAATGTGGAAAACACCACTCACAACTAATAGGGGGAATAGGATGACAATAATCCATGGTACGAGGAAACCAAAACCAAGATCTCCAAAATAAAAATCACTAAGAAGTAACCAAAAATTCATAATAATTGTAAGTATAGACACCCTAAAAATATTAAATTGTTAGAGCAGACAGATAAGACACTGAATTTCCATTTAGTTCTTTTTCCCTGTATAGAGGCTCTAATATATAAACCTTAAATAGAGGGAGGTCCTTACTAGGAAGAAATTCCAACCTAGATCAGTCCTTCACTATGCAATGCTCCTTAAAGCATATGTGCAATACTCTATTATCCCACCTTTGCCTATTCATTATGTCATTTGAAAGTTAATTATGGCATGTATGAAGTTTGTGGGAAAGTCATTTCATATCTCAATACCTTGCTGAAATTTGCATGATGGTGGATGTTGTGATATATGCTAATTGGTAATTATGCAAAGTGTCTCCATAACCATTAGCACACAAGGATCAATGTATGACTTGGTACAACATGTCCTCATTTTTCGAAGAAATCCTATGTTGAGCTTGGTTTATTTGTTAGCTAGAGAGTCAACCTATTGATTATATATCTCAAAACATTGAAAAAAAACCTTTTGAAATTTGCAAGCCTCGCTTTTTTATCCTTGACCTGAAATTGGTCTTTTTTCTACCTTCATTTATTGAAAGAATACATTGGAGGAGGTAATATGAATTAGCTTGATTACTTGTGGAATTACCTATGTTCAAATAAAAAGTTGTTTTCTAATACCCCTTGGGATAAAGAATAATCCCCCCACACCTACTTCCCTTGGAAATAATGGAGTCTTTTCAAGAAACATTACCCAAAACATTAAAAAAGAGTGAAATGTGTATGTTGTGGTTCCTTTTTTATTTTTACATTGGATATAATGGTCCAACCAATTGCTTTCTTCTATAAGAAATACTTTTCAAAGACAAAAATATTTTAATCTCTTAGATCCCAATCTCTTAATCTCGTAGATCTCGTTTGTTTTATGTCCTTGTTTTATCAAGGTACCAATACATAATCATGAAAGAGGACTTGGATAGTCCTTATATCTTCTATCAAAGTTTACATTATGTTTTTTTACTTCTTTGATGCTTATATGCTATTTTCTATATACACTATCAAGGTAATTAAAGGCTCTTCATGTTGTAACTCAAATTAGGATTGAAAAGTGGTTTTTTATTATTTGAATATGTTAGAGAACATGGTAAACTTATGTTAAGCCCCAAATTTGAGGGAAACTTATTTTCTAAAAATTAACAAGAACTTGCACCCTACCTCATTTTAGTAGATTGAATTATAGTGGAAATGGAATCCTAATGGATGTAATCATTTCAACCTTGGTAATATATTTGCATGCAATAACCACTAATTGTGCTAAGAGGCACTCTACAAACTGATATGGGGAAATATTGTAGTGGTTGTAAATAAGGGTAAACATTTAAATATAGGAGAGATATTATATCGTATAAAATGAATCATTAAATCAAATAATTATTATAATAAAACACTATGTTGACTCATTTAAATAAATCATAAAAATAATAAATTGAATTGATTCAATTCAATTTGTTATATTCTATTTTTGTTTTATTAATAAAATCACAAACATTTCTTTTCTAGGAAAATTTCATAATATGCATATCGCATTAAAATAAACTTAAATAATAATAATTCATATTTGTAATGATGATATTTTAGAACATATAATTAACAAACATATAAGAACTTAATAAAATCAATAAACACACACACACATAATTTCAAAAATGTTGCACATATGTGTAAGAAAAACATATCAAAGAAAAATGCCACATATATATGTAACTATATGTATTAGGGTTTAAATAAAATTAAAAATAAGAATATTTATATATATTAAATTGTGAAATTTATATAAATACAAATAATATTATTAAGACCCAACATAGATCCATATTAACCCTAGATCTACCAAGTGTTGAGAGGAACCAAATCTCTCAAAGTGCAAACATTTTCTCAAATTTTGTACTCAAAGAGGTTTGCATATTGAGAGATTTGATCCCTCTCCATGCTTGGTAGACCCAAAGTTAAGATGGATATATACTAGTAATAATTATTGCTCATCATGTTAATTGACAAGGTCATTTATAAAATAGATAAAAATATTACATCGAAAACATTGAATCATTATCTTAGATATAATGTGTATTTGTTTATATATGTTTATCATTTATCAATACATTTGACTTATTATAATGTAAATTGATTCTATCTATCTCCATAAATTTTCTATAATATTTAATTAAATTTTAATATAAATTTGATATTTTTTTAATAATACGTATCATAGATAAATGTGACGAGGCGAAATAGTTTATACAAAGGTTGTCGTTAGTATAGTTGATGTCCAAATTTGTTATTAAAGTGGTGTGCAAGGTAAAATAAAAGGATGTTAATTGGATTAAAACATGGGGAGCCATAGTTTATTACTGAAAGAAAGTCATCAAAACCCATATAATATCATACATAGGGGAAAACACCAGTGTTAGGATTTTAGATATTAGGAATTTGCTTAAATCCCACTTGGTTTAATGTATTAGTTGTGGGTGCTTTAAATTCATTTATTTAGTGTGCTTTTGTACTTCATATATTTGATGGTCTCTGTTATATCATGTCACAGGTGATTTGACAATACTCATATTTATAATATTCATGATACTTAATCATTTTTTCTTATCCCTTGATTGGTCCATGACTTCTAATTAAAGATAATGGAGGCTCATTTCTTATTAACATTGCATGACGAAGAGCTATGTTAGTTGTAGGCCTTTTGGAGAAGTATTTTTTCTATGAAATTTGTTCTTGTATTGGCCACATGTGATTCCCTATTATGGTATCAAAGTGTTTGTGATGCTAACTCCTATTCTATTAAAATACTTTTTAAATGGATGTAAAATATTTGTTCTTTTTTATATGAACAATTTCGGTAGTGGTTTTGATTTGTTTTAAGAACATTAGATCATTGATATTGGATCCAAAATAGGGATTATAGAGCTCTCATTATCAATTCTTAAATATCCCAGGTTCCTATTTTGTTTCTACAAAATCCCACACCACAAAAACAATTGTCTATTCCATTACGTTTAAAATGTATTTATTCATTGGGTATGCCTTTTATCTCACCTGAAAAGATCATATGGTAGATTTAAGATTCACGTGGGATGGATTATTTGATTATTATAGGTTTCTAAAAAAAATTCCATAATATTCATCTTCTAGAATGGTCAATGTTCCAAATCCTCAATTGGATTCATCTTCAGGACCAAAGTGTTGAGTACAGAAAATGGAAGCTTAGTATTAATAGATGTAGAACCAAGGGGAGGGAGGAAACAAAATAAGTAGAGGGAGAAGGTCGACTACACAAAAAATTTAACCTAAAATATTAATTTAAAAAAATCATAGAAACCATAAATAAATTCATTAAAGATTAATACCTGATACAATAGATGGGAAAATATTTAAATAATCATAATAATAATATAAAAAAATGGTAAGGAAAAGATTAATAACGTTATAAACGATAAATTAATACAATAGTTAGAGAGATAAGTCATATTACTACAATAGCCTGCATATGAATAAAAGATACAAAGAAGAAAAACATAAGGGAAAGGTTAACAACAAAAAGGGGAACCAAACAAGGTAGAGAGTGAAGGGGAAGACACGAAAATACAAAAGGAGACAAGGGAAGGAGACATTAAAAGCTCAATTTTTTTTGTTCTTAATTGGTTAACTAATGGAAGCCAACTTCTACTGATCTCAAAGCCACCATCTCCTCTTCTTCGTACTGCCTTTTGTAGTACTGATCACTTGGGAGAGGGTATGAGTATCTTCTAAGTTGACATGATTTTTTGTTTTACTAAGAATTTTGTAAGGATTGAGGTGCAAAAGCTTTCATTTTTTATATCAGCCCAATGCTTTTTCATCCTGATCTTAAAATATCTTCCTGTTTCTTTAATATAGCATAGATCACAAAAGCAAGAAATTTTATAGATGCCTTTCTGTTGGTGGCTATTAATGTTATATTTTATAGATATCATTCTTTGTTTCACTTTCATTAAGGGTTTGAATGAGGTTTTGATACTCTTCTTTTTCAGTACCTTGGAAATCCTATCACTTACTCCTTGAATATATGGAAGGTAGGCCTTTTCGGTATTTTTGTCTTTATGATTGGTGTTGGAGGATTGTTTCCTTCTTCTTGCCTTATTAAAATTCTTCTTTATATCCTTTTCCTTATAAAAAATACTTATGAATTCTTTTGTTAGGTGTCCTTTTTCCTATTCAAAGTGATCATCATCTAATATTCTCATTGTTATCAATGCTAATGTTTTCAAAATTCCAATTTTTTTTGATAGCGTGGTGATGAGGGCAGTATATTTAGGTGTGGGTAATATTTCTATAAATATGGTGCCCTAGGTTCCCATCTTGTATTATAGTCATAAGGAGATCTAAATAAGGAATTCTCTTATCTTCTACTAGCTCCATCGTGAATTGGATGTCACTTGAGATCCCATTGAAATGAGTTAGAAATTTTTTGAGCTCCTATTCTCCATGAGTCCATTTTACATTGATATCATCAACATACCTTTTCCAATGAGTTGGATTAAGGTGGAATTAATCCAAGGCTCTTATTTAGAATTTCTCC
Source organism: Pinus taeda (assembly GCA_000404065.3). NCBI lineage: Eukaryota > Viridiplantae > Streptophyta > Pinopsida > Pinales > Pinaceae > Pinus > Pinus taeda. The sequence goes on from APFE030028784.1 coordinate 10,119, forward strand.
ATGAAAACATTTTCCACAATGGGGAGAATGAAGACGCCATTTCCACCTTGCTTATCTATTCATAGCAATCTCCTTGGAAAATTAAAAAAATATGAATTTCATACAAACTTATGCTAGCTTGCATGTATCAGGATCAATAACCTCTTTGGTGAAGATTTGGACTACATCAAAACTAATGATCATGTCTTTAGAATGAACTTTATCATCCTTCATTAGGTTCATAAAATGAAAGAGTATTTATGTGTGAATTTGTGTTACCAATCAAATGAGCTAAGATCTTCGCAACATATTGAGCTAGATCATAAGTGAGCCATTGGTGTTATCTATTGGTCTTAGAAAAACCCCATTTATATGTATTTTGGTGATTCGTAACTATCATGGATATTCCACTGGAAAATTCATGACAATAGATCTGATAAAATTATATTTAGAATCTATAATTCTACACTTACAATTTTATTTCTTTTTAGATTTTTGGATTTGTAGAACATTGTTAATCATGCATGCATGCAAATTAAAAATTATGCAAAAAATAGAGAATAGAAATTAAAATTTCACACACCCATTTGACACAATATATGACCTGGGAACCCTTTCGGGAGAAAAACCCAGTTGGAAGGTGAGGCCACTATGCTCTCTTTCTCTAAATAGAAAATGTCTAGGAGAACAAATAAGTATTGCATGTGGCATGTGGCTACTATAATACACAAATACTATGTGGGTGCTCTATCTCCTATCCCTCTCAGCTATTTTTCTCAATTATGGAACAAAATGCATTCAAAATAATGGAATCCCTTTTCATCCTAATGGCCGAGTTATAAGACAATTTGATAGCCTACTAGTGGTTAGGTTTGACTACCTCAATTCTTAACCAGAGTCACAATATAAACTATTCTAGAGTATTCTACATCATAATCACGTGGATAACGCCTTTTCCATGAATAATGGGAGTTGATGTGGAATCCTCTTGAATTATGGTGGTGAAAACAGGAAGGCCAACATATGAGTGGCATAATTTTTAGATACAGATTCTGATTGACGTGAATTTTGCATTGTTTGAAAAGTATTTGTGTAAAATAGGAAAAAAAAACATGGGGTTAAAGTGGTAAAGTTTCAACCCCCAAAAAATGTCGTTTGATGCCTCAAAATTCTCCCAGAAGGTTTCAGACCCGAATTTTTCAAACTAGGTCTCAGTGGTAAAAATGGTCATGATAGTTGATTCCTCTATTTTTCCCACTCTAAAAGAATCAAGATGGAATGTGACCAATATAACGATCTAATATAGATGACACCTCCCTATTTTGGGAGGATTTTGGTCTTCAAAAGATTATAGTGAATGAAGTGAGGAAATTTTTCATCCGCCTTCTCTCTAGTGTACCATTTAAATTTGCATATAATTTTTCCTTTCAACCCAATATGCTAAAGGTCATGTTGCCCCTGTCTTGTAACATTGGACCTATTTTGAAAAATTGCATCTTCTATCACCTCTACCTAATCATTTGGTGCCAAATCCTCCACAAAAGGTAGGACTTGTTCCTCTTCTTGATCTAACATGGAAGGCTCATAGACTTTTAGATTCTCTACATTCACAATTGAGTAAATGCACATATATAGTGGTAAACTAAGTGGATGTGCATAATCACCCACCTTTTCTAGTATCTCAAAGGGACCATACCTCAGAGCCTTAATTTCCTTGCCAAGCCCTTGTAGCCTCTCCTTGTTCAACTATCACCATGGTCTATCCCCCACCATGAACGATTTATCTTTTCTACGTTGATCATGGTTGACCTTATATTTCTCCTGTGACTTTTGCAGTTTCTCTTCTACCTATATATGTATCTGCCTGATATTCTCTATAAAATTTTTAGCCCTCAAGGCGTTGCTTGTAATATCTTCCCTTATTCCTCCTTACTACCCATATGCAATTTCTAAAGGTGAAGGTGGAAAATATCCAAAAGAAGTTTCAAATGGGGACTTTCCTATAGAAGTGTCGGCTGCTATGTTGTAAGAATGCTATATATATACCATATTTTCATCCCAGGTCTTCAAATACTTCTGGTTTTGTCCCCTCAGAAGCTACACCAAAGTCTTGTTGACTAATTATGTCTGCCCATATATTTTTGAATGGAATATTTTAGATATTTTAAACTTTGTGTCCATATTATCCCACAATGTAGTCCAAAATGCACCGAGAAATATTGTGTCCCTGTCTGAAATGATGCTGCTTAATATCCCAAAGTGCACCTAGACCTGTCCAAAGAACAAGCTTGTTGCTTCCTTCCCACTAATGGCCTTTTTAGAGGGCATCAAAACACACATATTGTCGAACTTCTTAATTACCATGAACAAGTAGTCATGTCCCTTCCTAGTTGTTGTTAAACCTCCCACAAAGTCCATGGAAATGATTTCCTAAGGATGAGTGGTTACATGTCAGACATGATATAGATCCTCTTTCCTGTTGTTAGGCTTGCTAGTACAACAAAGCATGCATCCTCTTATGACCCTAGCTACCTGCTCTTGCATCTTAGGCCAATACACATACCTTTGTAAGTTAGACACGGTCTTCCCTACACCAAAGTTCCCTGCAACCTTGGAAGTGTGATCCTCTCTAATCAAATACAATCGCTCACTTTTAGGAACACATAGGTTATCCATATTGTAGAGTAACTCATCTTGGAGATGGTAGTCAACAATGTTGGTACCATCATGCACATGACTTTGAATCTGCAATTGTTTAAAATCCTCCTTGAAGTCCCCATCCTCTAAATATGCCTCTCTTTATGCATCATGGGTTAATGGCTCTATATGCATAAGAGTCCCCAAATTTGTGATCTTTGATTTGGGTGGCCTTGAAAGCATGTCGGTCAGCTTGTTTGTGCTGCCCTTCTTGTACTTGATCACCAATTTTAACTATTGTAGAAACCCTATCCAATTGTAATACTTGGTCTATTGTAGCTTACTATGGGTCGACAAGTATTGTAGTGGTTTTTGATCTGTGTGGATTCTCCTTTCCCATTAGATAGTGCTTCCACATCTTCACAACTTTCACCAAGGCATAAAGATTCTAATTTTAGATAGGGTACTTAATAACTATACCATGAAATACTTCATAATCGTAGCACACAAGCCTTCCTCCCAGCATCAAGATCACTCCCATAACATACCCACTCTCATACGTCTCTAGTTCAAAGGGTTGTTGTAAGTTTGGTATTACCAGAACTGGTGCTTGACTAGTCTTGTTCTTGAGATCCTCTAAAGCCCTTTGCTTACCCTTTCCCCATAGGAAACTCTTTCCACTTGTTGTTGTGGCATGAAGTGGTGTTGCTACCGTTGAAAATGAGGCTATGAATTTCCTCAGGTAATGTGTTATCCGAATGAAACCCTTGACCTCGTAAACATTATTAGGCACCAACAATTTCATGATGGCATCCATCTTGGTAGGATATATCAGTAGTTATCTTCCACTTATCATAAACCCTAGATACACCAAAGGTTATTGTACACACTCACACTTCTTGAGATTTGTTATCAATTTGTGTTTCTTTAAAGTCTCCAACACCTATGTCAAATGTGAGATGTGCTCCTCTCAGGTAGAAATATATGTCAGTATATCATTCAAATAAATAATAACAAACGAATCTATAAAAAGGTACAATACGTCAATATCATAAATGTAACTAGTGAATTACATAAGCCAAATGGAATGACTAACCACTCATACAAACCTTGCCTAGTTTTGAAGGCAGTATTCTAGGTATCTTCTTCTTTGACTTGAACCTGGTGATATCTAGACTTTATTTCTAGCTTGGTGAAGTATTTTGCTTGCTGGAACTGATCCAACAGATCATCTATCCTGGGTAGGGGGTACCTGTTATTGAGCGTGATTTTGTTCAATGCCTTGTAATTGTGAGGCACCAAATTGGCCTATCTTTCTCCTACAATTCCACTCCTATTTTCATCCTTTTTGTACTCATTCACATATGTTTACTATGCTAAAACTATGAGGTAATTCCCCTTTCTTCATCTCTTGGAATATTTAATTAATGAAGTAGAGTCATGAGGGTTTTGCCTATGTGAACCAATAAAACATGTTATGACCATAGATTCTGAAGCACAGGTGTTGACCTCATGGCATATCGCAGCAGTTCCGCGATTCACAGCAGCTGATCGACCACAATGAAACAACATAACAGATTTGTAGCTGTTCTCAACCCGTTTTGGATCATTTCTGTTCTTGCTCTCTTGGCACTGGTGCTGTGTTGAACTGATGTATATCTTTGGGCATATAGTTGCCAGGTTTTGGGGAGAGATGTTATTCCCCTTTGTATTGTATAAAAGGTGGGTCATTCTTGTACGAGGGGTTAGCCATACCTTGATATGTATTGTAACAACATTTTTTAGATTAATAAAATACAACCCTTTTTGCTATTCTATATTTTGCTGTGAGTAACGCATCCCTGATCAGAGAGCTGGGCCCGCTCTTTTGATCAAGTGCCGCGTGTTTTCCTGTTATGTGTGTTGTTAATTGCTACGTGTAATTCTTGATTACTGTTACATATTTCTTTAGATTACTGTGAATACCTTTTTAAGTTATACAGTTTAGTTTTTATCCCTGTTACAACAATGCTTTGATTTTGTAATTGCTAACCCTTGGTCGATGACAGATTGTAACCTTGACCCTGCATATACCTTGTGTGTTACCTTGAAAAGAATACACACCTGAATTGATAAGTTAATGTAGGAAAGGGGGTGAATAATTTGTTCATACTTGGACACCAACATTTTGGCACCATTGCTGGGGAGGCTAACAAGGTGCAAGACACGATCTGTATCAACTAGAGGGTCAATCTATCATCCTGGGCAGAGAACGAGATTTCTCACTCTGCTCTAGGTCCTGAGTGTAGGTACTTCTTTTGTTTTGTGCTTTTATTGTTTTCCTATTTTTATTAGTGCTGATCTCTCATCCTGGGGAGGGAGGAGTGCTCTGATGCCCTGCTCTAGGCCCTGAGCTTAGATTTTTCCAGCATCTTTGTTGTTTTGGTTTTGAGAAACCCAATCTCTCGCCCTGGGGAGGGAGGGGTCCTTTGGCGCCCTACTTCAGGTCTTGAAGTGTTAGGTTTTATTACATGTGTGTTATTTTCTTGTTTGGATTCTTTTCCTGGGGAGGGAGGAGTCCTTTGACGCCCTGCTCCAGGCCCTGAACCCTAGGTTCCTATTTTCTTTTCCGTTAGGTGTTTTCCTTTCAACGTGATCTATCATCTTGGAGAGGGAATGGTATTTTGATGCCATAATCCAGGTCTTGGGCACTGTGATTTGGTATCAACATCTTTTTTCATATCAATTTGTATGAACAGAGAGCCAAATAAGAGGGGCATAGGGCGAGCCCCAAAGAAGGGAGGACATGATTTGGGAAGGAATACTTATATCTAGAAAATCATTTCAACACTGAATCAGAGGCATCTTCCCGTGCAGCCATGAGGCTAGGTGCGCATACAAGATCTGAGGTACAATCTGTAGATCAACCAGTGCTATCCACAACACCCCTTGCTGATTCAATACAACAGACCCTTCTAGCAACTGGAGAGATAAGAAGCAATACACTTGATAAAGGGGTACCATTGCTCGTAACAGAAGAAGAAGAAGTTGCAAGTAAAACATCCAAGGAAACGGTC
>APFE030028784.1:38127-64549 GCA_000404065.3 Pinus taeda
CCAGCCTTGCTGATCCAGATGAGCTCCTCCTTCACTTTAAGACCCGCATACACTAACAAAGCAAACGATTACATAACACCTGAATATTCATCATAAAACAAAGCATATTCATCACATAGACCAAGGAGTACATGAAATAATTCATTAACAACAAATCATTGAGAAGAATGGACTTACTTGTATTAAAGAAACAAAAAAGGAACCATTACAACCTGAGCCTTCGTGTTGTGCAAGCTCCTCCCAGGGTCCAACAAGAGATTTCCTCTACTTTGACAAGCTCACCCACTCCCAATATGGCAACAAGAAAGGATGGTAATCTCTCCTCACAAGTTAACAATGGAAGTCCTAATTCCAGCAACATTTACCCTTTGGAATGTTCAGCTTTCAACCTCCCCTCCTCTGGCCCAATGCCTGTATTTATAGTGTTCTAGAGGAAGTTATTCAGTTCAAACATCAATGGGATACTCCCTCTTTTGGATGGGGTAGCTCCTCTCTTGATGGGATAAGTTCCTCTATCATAGGGATGCATGAACCATCTGGAGGCACTCAATACACGTCAAACAATCTTCTAGAATGCTCTAGAAGTGACCACAAGTAACTTTTTTAAGATGAAACTCGCGCCTTTTGACCTTTACAGGAGTACGCAACCATCCCTTGACTTACAGAGCATACAAGTACGCAGGTACAATGAGCTTGGGATGCGTACACGCAGGCAAGGTAGAGAGAACCTGCGTACCCAGAGATAAACATGATTTTTAATGACTTTCTCTCTTTCTTGAAGTTTGACATGGAGAGCAGAGGTATTAGGCTTGACAAGGAGGATAATATGACTATTGATGGAGCCATATTAACTGCAGATAGTCATGGTGACAAATTTTAGTGTAACAGGGTTAGACTTATCAGAGGCCCAGAAACACCAGCTAGAACAACTTAATGAGTTAGACGAGATTCATTCAGTAGTTGTCCAGAAAACTACTGCTATCCAATAACAAAGAATGAAATGGCATGATAAATTTATCAAGAGTAAGGTGTTTCATATAGGATACTAGCATTTCTCTATGACTCCTGGTTCAAAGATTTTAAAGGAAAGCTTTGCACTCGTTGGATGGGACCCTATGAAGTGGACACTGTATTCGATAATGGAACAGTCAAATTGGTTATAGTAGATGAAAATTGTAATTCCTTCCTAGTAAATGAACACCATCTGAAGTTATATCACCGTCCAACTTCTAAGGATGCCCTCATCAAACATTTTTTTAATACATCTAGTTTGATGGTTGTTGGTGCAGAGAATACCCTCTCTTCTTTCTTAAAATATATATATATATATATATATATAATATATATAATATATATATATATAGATATAATAATAATAATAATAATATGTTGTTACTACTTACTTGTTTGTCTTTTGTAGGAATAAGAATCGAATTATGACAAGGAGAAACTTAAAATTTTTCCAAGTAACTGTTGGTGCTGTTACTCCGCCATTGCTGTTACTCCACTGGTGTTGTTACTCCGTTGTTGCTGTTACTCCACTGATGCTATTACTCCGCTGGTGCTGTTACTTCATCGATGCTGTTACTCCATCGGTGTTGTTTCTCCGCCGGTGCTATTACTCTGCCGGTGCTGTTACTCCGCTGTTGCTGTTACTCTGCTGGTACTGTTACTCTACCGTTGCTATTACTCTGCCGGTGCTGTTACTGTTACTCCGTTGGTGCTGTTACTCCGCCGTTGTTGTTACTCTGCTGGTGCTGTTACTCCGCCGTTGCTGTTACTCCACCATCGCTGTTACTCCACTGTTGTTGTTAATCCATCGATTATTTTTGCTATTACTCCACCTCCAGGTAGGTTGTTAGGTACGCCTTCATTGATTCTTATGGATTTAATTAAAATATTAAAAAAAGAGAGACTGGTACGTGCCACAGATGGCCGCATTTAAGTTGGGGGGTATCCCATCACAAATAAAAGATGACGTACCTAAAATTGTATTTGTACCACATCATTACCAAATCTAATGTGAACGGAAACCAAAAATATTGCGATTTTGTAATCATGATTCTGACGCATTGGAATTTGAAATTGTACGCCAAAAACCTTATCTGTCATTTCCCCAATACGCCGCATTCAATCACCGTAATCATTTAGCTGTGCTACCATAACCCGCCATTATTTGATGTGTTTTTTGAGATGTACCAGTCATTTTTTACCATTCTTTTACCCCGCGGCCACCATGCTGGTATTATTGCCATCGTCAGTTTGGATTGCTGTTACTCTCCCCCTACCAGCCAACTGTATCCATCAGGTTGATCTCGTTTCTACAGTGATGGGTGGGTTGGCTGTGTGCCATGAGCCGGAGGATATGATAATGGTACGAAATAATCAGGGAGTATGGCAGGCTTTTGAAACTGCAGGTTGGAATGTCTATCTTGACAGGTTGTATGGGTTTAACGAAGAAATTGTGATTGAATTTGCACTCAATTTAGAGGAAGGGAGCTCTTGGGTTTGGGGGATAGAAATCCCTGTTACAGAGGAAGTCATTGTAGAGGTTAGTGGGCTACCCCAGCAAGGAGAGATATGGTTTTCATGAAGAACCTCCCTCCTGGAGTTCCCCGAAGCATTTTTGTGAGCTGAAGAGAATGTTGTTCAGAAAGGCCAGGGGTATGACCAGAATTCATTACCACACCCATGGGGTGAGATAGCAGGTTTTGTAATAAGATACATAACATGTGAGGGGAGGTATGCCACTATGTTTAAATATCATTTCAGAGTATTGGCTCACCTCTGGTTTCCATAGTCAGAAGCTTTCTCATTGAATATGCCTTTCTTCCTGTTAAAAACTCTCCACCTGATGGCATTATCTGCTCGACGTTCATGACAAGTTGCGACAGTCATTACCAACCATGGGCTAGTTCGGCTGTTAGTCATGCATGCAATCGATCGATTTCAAATATTGTGGGAAATATTCCAGGATTCTACAGAGGAAGAGATAGCAGCTACTATAGCTTCTAGAGAAGAAGAGCCAGAAGCGATGGAGGAAGAGCCCGGGGAAGAGGATGAATATGTAGACCAAGAAGAACCAGAAGAAATGGAGATGGAACCCAAGATGCTGGAACAAAATAGGGAGCTTGAACTAGAGAGGATAGTCAAGGCTGCTCCATAAGAACTAGCCTCCACCATAGAATCGATGGAAGAAGAAGTGCTATAGCAAGGGGACGATATAGAAAGGGTCACTAGCACCATGACTGAGGTTGTCCCACAAGAACCAGCCTTGACTATGGAGCCAGTGGAATAAATCGACAACACTGTAACAAGAGAAGAGGTACCACAGTAGGATGAGGTGAAATAATTCGTTAACATTGCAGCCAGGGTGTCCCACAAGAACCACCCTCGACCGTGGAACCAATGGAGGAAGATGAACTAGGACGAGAGGGGCCCGAAGCTGAAAGAACCGTGGGGCCAACATAAGGAGAGGCTATATGCATAATGGATGGAGTTAACATAATAATACAAGAGTCCATTTTTATCAATGCCATGTTTGAAGAAACAGTTCCAGCATCATCTGCTTAAGAATCGCTGGATACGGAGGGTGGTGTTACACAAGAACCACCGTCAACCCATTTGGCTCTAGAAATTGCAGAGAAATTAGATCCTGAGGCTGACGCTGCTCCACAAGAACCAACATCAACCTTGAAATGGGGGACTACATAGACAGGGGTCTCAACCCAGAGCAGAGATGTTGCAGATAGAGGGAAAGAGCTCGAGGTCATAGCCGGGGCCAGGATAGACCAGGTAGAAAAATTCTTTCAATTCCCCTTTTATTTCTCCTTTTTGAGAGGCGCAAGGGTGTCTCACTCTCCCCGACGCGTAGAGGAGGACGTTTCCATTCTGCCTATTTTGAAGTTTGATGGGTCGATCAAGGGACCAACTACCACAGGTCTTTTGGTCGCAGACTTCCAAAGAGACCTTTCCCAGGAATCCAGAAGAGAAGAAGAGACAGGTGTTTCTGAAACAAGGGAACCTGGAGGGGAAATGTTGGCTGAAACATCGAAGGATACCCATCAGGTGAGTCTACCACCTACTGAGATAGCTTCACAGCGGGTCGAGGTAGGGGTCAATAAGGAAGTAGTTTCTCCCAAGGAGGAGGGACCAAGCATAACAACCCCATCGATTAAACCTATGGATACTCCCTCGAGTAATCCACCACCTGTTGAACCAGATGCAGTACCAGATGAGGTGGTGGTCAAACAAGAATCGATAGAGTTGGTGAGCAATGAAGGCTGCCTGTTAAGCAAAAATATCAACTGCAATTTAGGGAAACAATGCCGCTCAAAACAAAGGTCAAGACGCTGAGAAGGCACGTACACCAGTTGAAGAAACATGTGAAGAAATATAAGCAACGGGCTAAGAAGCCCAAAGCCATGATGGCCGAAGCAGAGACATAGGTAGATGAAGTGGCGACAACCTCTGTTTCCATTCAGATAGACCCTATCAAGTATTTGTTCGAAGGCTGTGAGTTTTCCTTGATGGCCGAAGTACAAACCTGGAAATCCACCGCAACGCGATATCAGAACGAAGTGAAGAGAGCCCAGAAATGAGTAGCAACGACTATCTTCGAATATGTGGAGCACATATATATAAAGCAATTGAGGTATGCAAAGCAGCATCTCAAGGTGGAGTGGATGGAAGGGCAATTTGCAGAATTGAAAGCCAAAAAAGAACATATGCTCAATTTAGCACAGGAGGTGATGGCATGTCGCCCTCCTACTTCTAGTTATTCTTTATTTTTGCATGAATGTTTTCTTTTCTTCTGTTTGGAAAGAATCAAGAAAAAAATTAGTCATGAGATCTAGGATGGTCTACAGTTCCTCCAGATATTGAGGGCCCTTGATTTTCCAACTCATCATTTGATGTGTGAGCTTTACATGCATGGGTATCTCCTGTGTGTTGATAGAGAATTTAATCCGGTACCATATGTGGGGGGCATTCATTTAAGGGCCCTCACCTCTTACACTCTCAATCAGATACGTTGGCAGAAGGCTTCTAATACGTTTGAGTCAAATCAATTCATGAACTTTTTTATGGTAAGAGGAGATCATGAACAATCAGTAACTATGTACAATAAGCACAACACTTTTTTAGAAATTGTGGGGAACAAGGAATGGATGTTGAAGACACAAAAGTGGTGCATTGATATCCGTGTCAATCAATTAGTCACATTTCAAGATGAGGCCCTTCATAGTTGCTAGAAAACGTGGATGATGTCACCCACGTCTGTCCGGAACAAAGAACTGTTTGGAGCACCAAATTTTGCACGAGCACTCAGTAGGGTGCTAAGGTATGTGGCATGCATCCAAACATGTGGGGCCCGGTGGATGGGAATTCGATTTTAGTACCCCGTAATTTGGTTGCCAACAGAGCACTACACCCCAACATATAATGTACCAAATGATTGGTGGAAGGAATTTCTTCTCTCAGAGAGGTTTAAGGTTCTAGGAACATAAATGACCAGGGAATATGATCTCGCCTAGCTCCATGAAGCCCATAGCCTATCCAATCCATACCTACAAAGGTAGCGAGCTGCATGAGGTCATGCAAAAGGCTAGTTGGGGGGAGATGCGGGGCACCAAATCAGCATATCTTTTTCTTGCATTTCCAATCCTCTTTTCATCCTTTTCGTATTCATTCACATATATTTACTATGCTAAAACTATGAGGTAATTCCCCTTTCTTCATCTCTGTGAATATTCAATTAATGAAGTAGAGTCATGAGGGTTTTGCCTATGCGAACCACTAAAACATGTTATAACCGCAGATTCTGGAGCACAGGTGTTGACCTCATGGCATACCACAGCAGTTCCATGATTCACAACAACTGATCGACCACGATGAAACAACATAACCGATTTGCAGCTATTCTCAACCCATTTTGGATCATTTCTGTTCTTGCTCTCTCAGGGCTGGTGCTATGTTGAACTGATGTATATCTTTGGGCATATAGTTGCTAGATTTTGGGGAGAGATGTTATTCCCCTTTGTACTGTATAAAATACGGGTCATTCCTATACAAGGGGTTAGCTAGACCCTGATTTGTATTGTAACAACATTTTCTAGATTAATAAAATGCAACCCTTTTTGTTGTTCTATCTTTCGCTCTGAGTAACGCAGCCCTGATTAGAGAGCTGGGCCCGCTCTTCTGATCAGGTGCTACGTGTTTTCCTGTTATGTGTGTTGTTCATTGCTGCATGTATTTCTTGATTGCTATTACAGATTTGTTTAGATTACTTTGAATTCCTTTTTAAGTTCTACAATTTAGTTTTTATCCTTGTTACAACAATGCTTTGATTTTGAAATCGGGAACCCTTGGTCGATGATAGATTGTAACCTTGCCATTGCATATACCTTGCATGTTACCTTGAAAAGAATACACACCTGGATTGATAAGTTAATGTAGGAAAGGAGGTGAATAATTTGTTCATACTTGGACACCAACAGTAATCTACACACTTCCACCAAGTCATGCCCTCCCTTGGCACAATGATGATGGGTGACCTATATGGTGATGTAATTGATCGAATAACACCCTGTTCCAGTAGTTACTACAATTGTTTCTTCACCCCACCTTCTTCTATTACAAACTGCCTATATGATCCAATGTTTGCAAAAGGGGAGCCCAACAATAGCTGGATCTCATTCTCCACTTCCCTCTTAGGTGGTAACCTTTAGGCTTTTGGAATACATCCATGTATGCCTACAACAACTCTTATAATTGATATTTTTGTTTCTTAGTACACCTCTTCAAGGATGCCTTACCTCTTACTGACTCTTCTAGAGACCCATTTTCTCTTAAAAATAATAAAGCGTACTTCTTGCGAGAACTCAACAATTTCTTAGCTTGGTTGGTACTTATTGGTGAAACTTTTTTACTTTCCTTTGTGTGCATTGATGGTGAATGCTTTTATATACTTGAAAAATAAAAAATGGTTAGCTCTTCACATGAATATTGCATCTCACATGTACATGTAGGGTCTCCAAAACACGTGTACACATACATCAAGGGGAACAACATCTAGTTCTACTTCATCAATTAAATCAACACTAAAGGAAAATCTAACTTTGCATTATTTTTTTTACCTTCAGCTCTACATCCTTATTTAGCCATCCTAGTGGATATGGGCTTGGATGATCATGAACTTCCAATGCCAATTTATTGACCATATTTGTTGCAATTAGATTCACTTATGATCTTGAGTCAAATAAAGCATCAATCTTGGTCTTCTGGACATGTATCTTTATATGGAATAGTTTTGTCATCTCTTTCTCTTATTATTGCTAAAGGCTACTTAGATTCACCCCTTTCTGCACTGAAGTATAGGTGATCTTCTCATCCGTGTCCTAGATGCTTTCAACTTGGTTGTTATAATCAGTGAACAAGAGATTCTTTCTCTTTTTTTCTTTCTTTCTTTATGTTAACTCTCGATGCAAGTTCCAACACTTCTCCTCTATATGGTTATCATTTTTGCAATAGTTTCTAGGATCTTTACACTAGTGTGTTGTGGTTATTGTCATTTTATCTTTCCCCCTTTTATAATCCTTATTCCCCTCCTTAGGAGTGTCCTCTTGTTTCGCCTTCTGCATTAATCCACTCGATTGTACTTTCTTTAGGCCTATGTTGTAGAAAATTTGTGATAGGTTAACCCGATAATGCAATATAAATCAAAGCAGAATACTATAACCTACTTCTACTATCAATTTGCGGAAGCTCAAAGATTGAGCTGAATAATATAACCAAAAGAAGAAGAATCAATGGAACAATACACATGAAAATACTTTGGGGAAAGTCTCAGATAAAAACCCCACACTATTGTATTATCATACATGGTGGAAATACATACGAATTATACAAAACCTTAGCTTTCACAGCTAGCCAGCTCTTAGTACAATCCTCACAGATGCTCACAAGAAATCTTGGCTTCTCTCCAGCCTTCCTCTCTGCCCTCCAAGCTCCTATTTCCTTGTGCTGTTCCTTGTGGATGATTTGCCTATTATCAAGTGGAAAACCAAGCCTTCAAAACTGTGCGATCCTCAAGGGTGAATCCTTGACTGCATGCATGATTTTTCTCCATGAGAAAACACATGCAATTGATAGTACACTCTCCTTGAACATTAATCTCAACTGGGTCTTTCTCAGAATAGACATGCATGAGTTTTTGATGAGGGAATCTTCAGTTAACTGGAGTAGCACTAGTTGAGTGCATTAATGCATCATCTGACTATTAACTCACTATTAGTTCCTCAAACAGTTTGGAACTAATTTAACTAGACTTAACTCAGTAAATTGAGTTAACTAATTACACCTCAAATATAACTCAATCTTATCTCCTTAATTTAAGGGATAACTCTTGCATGAATTTAGAAAGACTTCTAACTTGAATTTCTCCAACTCATTAATTTAAAATAAATAAATTAATTATTTCCAAGCAGTTGTTAAGGCTAAATTCGATTTTAATTCACAATTTAATTCAAGGACAAATTAAATTGGAATATTCTTGATGCCATATTTCAACATATGTTATCCAAGTATTGTGCCTGTACACAAGCCTCATTTACTGATTTGGGCTTAAACATATTCAATTTCTTCTATAGATGATGGTGTAGACCCCCCAAATACTTGAGGTGTACCTCTGGGTTCTTTGGAGAGATACCCAGTATTATGGCCATCTTTCTAAACTTTATGGTGTACTCTTGCACGCTTTACCTCGACTTTTTCCTTAAGTAGTGCCTACTAGTTTTTGATGGTTGAGTAGCATCAAACAAGTGTTCTAGTCTCAAATTTGGTCAGAGATGCTAAGAAACACTAGATCTCTAGAACCCGAAAAGTTTCAGGAGAAAACACCTAGAGATGGCTCAATTAAGTTAATTAATCAATAATTAAATATTTCGTAGGTCTAAATTATGAAAAGTGATCAATCAACAAGAATTGATTGAGAAAGGTGATATTTATCTAGAAACTCACATAGATTGACTTAGAGATGATCTCAATCGTTGATGAGTATTTAATCAAGGCCATTGGTGAGCCAATGAGAGACTATAATGTTGGCATTATGATACATGTGTTGTCCTTGATGGCAACTCACTCAGATGACAGTTCACAGTGCAACAGGTCAACAACAAAGGATTATAGATCAAACTCCAAAGAATGAATAAAGAGAGGTATACATTGGTTCACTTTGTCCAAAAAGCGTATTTACACGGGTTAACAGAACAAAAGAAGCGTATAACGTATACACACACTTTCATAAGAGGAAAAGCATGTACATATTGGAAAACCAAGTTTTTGGTCCAAGGTATTTTGATCCAAGGTATTTGGTCTGAGGTACTTGGTCCAAGGTATTGGCCCTAGGTATTTGGTCCAAGGTATTGGTCCTAAGTGGCTTTGGGCCAAGGTATTGAGAAATCCCTAAGAGTATATAAGGAGGACAAGATCATTAGGTCAAGAGTGCAAGCAATAATATTCTAAGGAATACTTCTATCTGAAGTATATTTTATGTTCTAGGGTTGTGTTTGGGACTCGATCTAAAATATTTATGTGCACGTTGAGTTCAATGTTGGATCAGGAGCACAAGACATGAAACAAATTATTATTGAATGATCTGATATTGGTTGAAACTAGATCTGATGTTTTGCGCCTATTTTACTCGTTATCCATCAAGATCTGGATTTATCTGAAGTCTGGGATTGCAACAAAGTTCTATGTCAATATTTGCAGATATGTATGCAGGTTCTTCTTGGCCGAAGAGCGTATACACGCAGGTTCAGTTCTTTCAAGTAGCGTATACAAAAGAAAAGATTCTTTTTTAGATCTGACTGAACTATTTGATCAAATTTTGTTATTTTACTGCTGTCTATCAATGAAGTCTTCTTAGATCTGAATGTAAAAATTGAATACATAAGGAGGATGGAATTTGATTGATTGATTGTATAAGTGAGAAGAAGTGATCTTTGTCCCTGCCTTTGTAAAGCTCTGAAAGTTGGCAGTAGATATTTGGTACAGAATTGACTCAAAAGTTTATGTTTGCAATAGTTTTGAAGGTATACGCAGGTTCAATTAATGGAAGCATATACACGCAGTTTGGGTGCAAGCCAAGTAGTGTATACATTCTAATACATGATTTTTGATGTTACAATTGGTTCTGAATGATGATGCAGGGTTCTAGGTTTAGTACAGTGTTATGGTGTTAGTGATCTGATTGTTAATATTAACTAAATATTGGTTGATGTAGTTCAAGTTTAAAAGCTTTGATGGGTCCAGTGTGAAAATTTGATGAAACATGGTTTTCAGATTGCGGTGTTGTGATCCAGGAGTATCTAGTTTGAAAATTCATGAAACGTGGTCCCTGGTG
Organism: Pinus taeda; assembly: GCA_000404065.3. Lineage (NCBI taxonomy): Eukaryota > Viridiplantae > Streptophyta > Pinopsida > Pinales > Pinaceae > Pinus > Pinus taeda. Next base: position 48,533 of record APFE030028784.1, read on the forward strand.
GAAGAGTGGAGTTTTCTGTAGGCTGACACCTACCTACTAGCACACATATTGGCTAGTATAAGATCTAGGGGGTTGTAGCTCCCTTCTAGTAAAAGCTGGAGAACAAGAGAAGGTTGTAACCTTCTACAGGTAGAAGCCTGTGTACTGGTATGAGTCTGCACTAGTACAAGATTGTAAACAGATTTTATTATTATTAAAAGAAGACAAAGACGACAACAACAGGTGGTTTTTGCCCACATTGGGTTTCCACCTTAAATATTGGTGTTCATGTGTGTTGCTTATGTGTGATGCTTTATTCTGCTTTTACTGCACTGTCTAATAAATCTCTGATATACTATTTTAATCTCAACACATGATACATTGTTTAAATCACAAGTTCTCTTCATATACATTGGTTTCTTTAAGTACAGTTGCGTGTGCACGCTAGTTCACTTCACTGAAGTAGCGTATATAAATTTGTTTGGGAAATAAAATTATTGATCTGATAATATTGATTCACCCGCCTCTTAGTATTATTTCCAACAATTGGTATTAGAGCAGGTCCTTCATAAGAATCTTGATCGCTTGAAGGGAGATCCATCAACATGAATAATCAAGAAAGCGTGGGATCCATCAGACCGCCAATCTTTGATGGGAGAAAATTTGTTTATTGGAAAATAAGAACCATAACCTATCTACAATTGCTTGGAATGGATGTCCGGAAAATTGTGGAAGGTGGATATACATTTCCAACAACAATTCTTATAGATGCGGCAGGTAAAAAGCAATATGAAACCAATGCCAAAGCTGTCAATACTTTATTGGGAAGTGTGTCACAATCAGAGTTTGTTAAAGTCATGTAGCTCAAATCAGCCAAAGAAATATGGGACAAAATCATTTTGAGCTACGAAGGAGACTCTCAAGTAAAACGTGCTAAGCTTCAAACTCTCAGAATTCAGTATGAAACTCTTAACATGCATAGTGATGAAAGTATAGCTAGTTACATCTTACATATAGATGAGGTTGTTAATTGTATGAAGAATCTGGGTGAAGAAATAAAGGAAGTTACCTTAGTTGAGAAAGTTTTGAGATCCTTGTCTGTTAAATTTGAATCAAAAGTGTTTTCCATAGAAGAAAAACAGGCTCTGCAGAATATCACTATGACACAACTTCATAGAATCTTAACTACCTTTGAGATGAGAAAAGGAAGACCATCAGATATGATAGAAGCTGCATTTAAAGCTTCAACAAAATGAAAGGAAGAACACATTGAATTAGGACATATTTCAAAAGAAGAAGATGAGGTAAACTTTGTCAAGAAGCTTCAACAAGGTTCTAGAAGGTTTAGAGGTAAGCTACCCTTCAAATGCTTTGCTTGTGGCAAAGTCGGTCATTATGCTGTCGTGTTTCCCCATAAAGATAAATATGAAAAAGGAAAGGAATATCCAAAAGGGAATAGAAAGAAAGTTGTGAATAAAAGGAGTTACTATACTCATGAAGATAGTGATGGTTTATCTAATAGTGATGAAGATGAAACTAGACAAGATTACAAACTTCTCATGGCTTATGATAGCAATGATTTTTGGGATAGTTTAGAAGATGATAGTGATGGTTTATCTAATAGTGATGATTATAGACTTCTCATGGCTTAAGACAATGATAATTTTTGGGATGCTTTAGAAGAGAAAGACCTTCAATGAAGAAATCTCTAAACTCAAAATCTATTTAGAAGAAAAGAATATGATTATAGATAACTTGACATATCAACTTGCTGAAAATGAAAAACACAATGAAAAACTAGAATGTGAAATTGTGGGTCTAAATTAAAATTCAATACTATTATTAATCTTCAAGGGGTTGTATCTCTAGAATGAAACAAGTTATCAATTGTAGAAAATAAGATGATCAATATCATAATTTAATTAATGTAAATAAATATAAACAATATGTATCAAGCTATTATAATTATTTTTGTTTTTTTATTTTTTTTAGAAAGATGATGATCACATAAGTATAAATTTTTTTAATATAAAAATAAAGTGAATTATATATGTGTGGGGAAATCATCAATTTCAAAATGTAAAAATTATGTAAATTATAATTATTTTGGAAACAGAAAAATTTTGTTAATTTTATTTTTCTATTTTAATATTAATTAAATATTTTAGAAAATAAAATATTGCTGTTACTTTAGTTTTTCATTTTAATATTAATTCTAAAACATTTCGATTAATATAAATATATATCCAATTTTCAATAAGTACTGTTTTTATTCACAAACATGAAATTATATAATTATCTTTAATTTTTTTCATTTTAACGAACCGAATTTTATTTATTTTGTTTATCTTTAATATTTATATTATTTATTTTGTATTTTTTTAATTCATATAACCATTTATAATTTAAAATTAAAATTAATCAAATAATTATGTCTATTTTACACTATATTTTCAATGAAATAAATAATAACAAATTTGACCATCACACTATAAAAATATATAGTTCGTAGGAATTTTTATATTCAATCCGAACGCTCCTTCTAGATACGTTACAATGCATATCACGAAGCTGAAGACACTGAGCTGCAACTGAATCAGTGCATTCCACCGGCTATATAAAGAAAAGAAATTTCTAAAATTTATAGTAAATATGATGGAAAATATAATTAGGGCAGTTGTATAAATTAAACCATTTTTAAATACTTATAAACATGAATATATTTATTTATAATCAATTAAAAAAAATCTTAAATTTTAACTAAATTATATTATGTAAAAAATTGTCCAGGAATAATACTATTTGTATCAATTCAGCTGTACATTTAAATCCAATTTGCCACTTGTATCAAGTGAGCTGGGTATCTAACTCCAATCTCATGCCACCATTGTGTCTGAAATGGCGAAATTAGCTTTGGGCCTTTTATTTTACTCGCTCAAAATTGGATAAAAACTTTAATTGAAACAATATAGAATTTACTAACTTTTATCAATAACAAAAGGTAGTTTGTTTTGTTTTGTTTTTTTGCTAACAAATGTTAATTTAGGTTTCTGTGATCTATAATTATGGATGTACGGATTTTTTTTTGTATTAATTACATTAAGAGCTTTTTCATCAACACATTTGGCCTTTTATTTTACTGACTCAAAATTGGATAAAAACTTTAATTGAAACAATATAGAATTTACTAACTTTTATCAATAACAAAAGGTAGTTTGTTTTGTTTTGTTTTTCTTGGTTTTTTTTCACTAGAAAAAATCAAACAAATGTTAATTTAGGTCTCTGTGATCTATAATATGAACGTAGGGATATTTTTTTGGTATTAATTACATTAAGAGTTTTTTGTCAACCCATTTCAAACCATCTAGTGTGGTTCATCATCAGGGCAACAAGATGCTCATTGCCACAGATTAAATAGTGATAGGGATGAAGAGATTGACTCAAAATTAAAATAATAATAGAAGTCATTAGGACAACAAGATGTGGTTCATCATCAGGACAACAATTTCATTGACACGGATTAAATGGTTCATCACCAAGACAACAATTTCATTGACACGGATTAAATAGTGATAGCTATTAAGAGATTGAGATTGATTAAGAGATTGACTGAAAGTTAAAATAATAATATAAGAATGAATAACTTAAATGAATACAAATATTTATTAAAACATAACGATACCCTATAAATGTTCAAACAAATAAATGTCTAGATTTAACTGCTCAAACAAATATTCAACTAACTTAAATTGACCAAGAAAAATTAAAATAAATTTTAAGTTATGATTAATTAATAAATATTCTATGAGTAACTAATTAAATAAATAAATATAAAGAAATGAATAATAAAAATTTATCTAATTAAACAAAGTTGCTTGGAGAATAAATAAATTTTGGTTAAATATTTAGATGAGAGGTTGAGAATAAACCAAAAGAAAAATAGAATAAATAAATAAATATCTAGAATCAAAAAACAAAATTGGATACAAATCATCTAATTCAAATGGTTAAGAGATTAAAAATAATTCAAACAAATGTACAAATGGAATTAATTTTTCTGGCTAATAAATTATGCAATTTATTTTGTTATGGAAAAATAAAGAATTAATGACACTGCAATTCTTCACAAATAAAAAACACTACAGAAATAAATAGGAAATTGAGAAAATGCTAGCACACACAAAATAAAATTTGACAGTTATTTTTGAACAATTGTCCTTGAAAAATCCAACTGGGCAAACTGGTGCAGAAGATGAGCGTTTTATTATTCTATGCAACAACAAAAATTCTAAGTATAAATATGTATGTCAAACTAGCTATCTTCTAACAAAATACAATGCCAAAATTATTTGGAGGAAATTGTTAAGCTCAATTAATTCTTCCAACTATAACCTACAGTTATGGAACTGAACTGCAGTCTTTCCTTGATTTGAGGAAACCAACTGCAGTAGTTTCCTTAAATTAAGGAAATCAACTGCAGTTAATTAATTTTCTGGTTGGAGCTTCTGAAGTGGTCCATTACTCCATCTGGAGTTCTCTGCCTTGATCTGTGGAACACCTGACACATAGCCATTATAAGCTTGATGGAAGCTTGGCTATAAATTCATCTGATTGGTCCCCAAGCTAGCATCTCAATCCCCTTCAGTTGTTTACACCATCTAGTTGAGAGAGCATAGCTTAGAAGTGCCTTCAGATTTTCTTGATTTTTATTTTGCCTGGATTGAAGCTGAAGTGCTGTTGAAGTGAAGAAGCAAGTGGACTGTGCAGCAAGAGCTTCATCAATGGCTGGAGGTAATCCTGGACTTCTAAAGTTTAATTTTGAGATTCTTTAAAATATTTAAAATCGCTGTTGCAAATTGTCTTACAGAAATTCCTCCCTTCTGCAACCAAAATCGGCCCCTTAGGTCTTGCTCGTACTTCCTCCTGACAATTCGCATTGGCCCGAAATGCACACTTCTTGGCCCAAATAATTTTCACTGCCTGCTATTTGGCTCTAGGTGAGTCGACCTTGTTAGCTCCCTATATCTCGTTCTCATGAAAATCGTCTCGCGGGATTCCTTTTCTTGTTGGGAGCTCTAGAGTGGTCCATTACTCCTTCTACAATTCTCTACCATGTTCTGTGGAACACTTGACACATGGCCACAACAAGCTTGATGGAAGCTTCGCTATAAAGACTGTTGTTTGGTCCCCAAGCTCACCGCTCAATCCCCTTCAGTCTTACACCACCAGATCAAAGCAAGCAAAGTTTGGAAGTGTCAAACGGGTGAAAGAAATCCGTGATAAATGTTGCAAATCTTTCCGTGCCATTTTCTGGAGGACCTTACACATTTGGGAATGATTTGCTTAGCTCCTCTTTTTCTATAATTGTTGTTTTCATTCAGAGTTGAAGCTAAGAAATTGGAGAAAATTGTAAATGGAAAGTCTGGTACTGTGTGTGTTTTGAGCTTAGGTTTCGGCAATTTGGTTGGTTGTTCCATCAAATGTGTAAGCATGTTAAAGAATAAACAGTATCAGAGTGTGAGCAAGTATTAATGGACAGAGGTATGATTTCTTGGGTATTCAAGTTTTTCTAATTCTTTTAAGTATTTATTGCACATTATAGAATTGTTATTCAACTAACATTTGGTATCAGAGCAGTTTTATGTCTGCCTTGGTGTTTATGAACAACATTTTGTCTCTATTTGTCGTCGTGTTATTATGCTCTATTTCATTAAGTTTTGAATTAGAAATCATGTAGAAACTATTTTGGGAGGTTTTATGCATGCGGACCAACCCTATTTCTTTCCCTTGCATTTTCCTAATGGTAATGTTGAGAAAAAGAGAAGTCTAATGGCTTTCTGTGTGTAGTTGATGCTACTGCTATAGAAAACCAAAGCCATTAGAGAAACCATAAGAGGAAAGTGCTGTAAAACCTCTAGAGACTTTCAATAACCCAAAGCAAGTGCTGACTGAATTCTGAGAAATAACACCAGCATATAAAAACAGTAGTGAAAGTATTATATTAGCTATCCACACATTTTTCCAGTGGGAAACTAAAAATCCAACCATCCATAAGCTCCTGTTCACCATTGTATTCTACTTTCCCAAACCAGAGAAGAAAGCCCCATAAGATCAGGTTATGAAGGCAAGCCATTGAGCCATCAGTTTGGCTCAATGCCATATTTTGAGAATTTTATGAATTAAGGCATTTATTTGGGAATATGTCTAATTTTTGCTCAATTTTTATGCTTATAATATTTATTTGGTTTAATTATATGCAATTTGGATAATTGTTGTGCAAATTTATAACTATGCTCATATTTAATTTGCATGAATTGATTATTTCTACTCTATTTTATACATGTTATTTTGGATGAGTATACGAGAACCATCATTGAATGCTATGCTTGAATACTATAGTTTTATTTATGCAATTTATAATTATTCTCATATCAAGTTAATTTTTATGCATAAAATAAATAATGTCTAGTGATCCATATAATTTTTAATTGATTAGAGAATAGCCACAACATCTTTAATTAAATAATATTATATATTATGATTGATTAGGATCACATAAAGAATATTCAGACATTAATTGTAATTAATTATACTAAATATAATAATTTTTATCCCACAGGAATTTTTATTATATTTATATAATTAATTAGGATAAAATATCAAATTATTCATAACTTACCCACAGGAATTATGAATTGATAGTTTTATCATAAAGTTCAAATCTAAGATAGAATTTATATCAAATTATAATCATAATATACCCTTTAGAATTATGAATGAAGTGAATAATTTGATAAATTCTATCATAAAGAATAATTGAATCTAATTGAATTGAAAATTTTGTCCACATACAATTTTATGTCATTAGATTCAATTTTAAGCATGATTTACATTGGTAAAGCATGAAATTTTATTTAAGCCTCAAATTTAACATAAGCCTGTGATCTTTAATTTTATGCAGTTGTACAACCTGCAAATTTCTCTAAAATTTGTTGTGATATCCCTAAACTTAAGAGAGATAACTATAAGGTTTGGAAGGAGAGAGTTCTCCTTCATTTGGGGTGGATGGACATAGACTATGCTATTAGGAAAGATGTACCACCGGCACTCACTGATACCAACACTACAACGAACACCATGTTTTATGAACGATGGGAGTGATCTAATTTCCTAAGCATGATGTTCATTAAGACTAAAAGTTTAGCTGGTATTCGTGGTTCTGTTGATCAGCATGAAAAGATTTGAGACTTGCTGAAAGCCATTGATAATCAATTCGTCACTTCAGACAAGGCACTAGCAAGTACTCTAATCATGAAGTTTTCATCCCTAAGGCTCACTGGTGTGAAAGGTGTACGCGAGCACATCATGCAAATGAGAGACACTGTGGCTCAATTGAAGAAGCTCGAGGTTGAAATATCGGAATCCTTCCTGGTGCACTACATCCTGAACACCCTTCCGCACCAATATGGAACCTTCAAAATCTCATACAACACACATAATGATAAATGGTCAATTAATGAACTCATGACCATGTGTGTTCAAGAGGAAGGGAGACTGATGATGAAACTGGGAGAAAGTGCAATGTTGGCAATGCATGGAAAGGGAAAATCTCAAGCCACTTAGAAAGGGAAAGGTAAAGTACCTCCCCAAGCTGATATCAAGAAGGATTACAAGTGTTTCTTCTGTAAAAAGAAGAGACACATGAAGAAGGAATGTGCCAAATTTCAGAAATGGCTTGCAGACAAAGGTAATCCAATCTTGTTTGTTTGTTATGAATCTAATATGCTTAATGTCAATATTAACACTTGGTGGATTGATTCTGGATCAACAATTCACATTTCGAATTCCTTGCAGGGTTTGCAAAACCTAAGGAAGCCAATGGGAAGTGAGCAAAGCATCTTGTTAGGAAACAAGATGGGCTCGCTTGCGGAAGCTATAGGAACATGCTATTTAACTTTAAGTAGTGGATTTGTTTTAGAATTAGAAAAGACATTTTATGTTCCAAATTTTTCTAGAAACTTGATTTCAGTTTCAAGGCTTGTACATTTTGGATATTCCTTTAACTTTTCAGAAACATCTTTCAGTTTGTTTTATAAATCTGATTGTATTGGGAATGGTACTTTGTCTGATGGTATTCACTGCATTAATTTACAAAACAATGTCACTTATGATTCAATGCATGTTCACACTGGCACTAAGAGATGTATTATTAATGAGGATTCCTCTAAATTATGGCATCGGAGATTAGGTCATATCTCCATAGAAAGAATTAAAAGATTAATAAATGAAGGGGTACTTAATACTCTCGATTTTACTGATTTTGAGACTTGTGGGTATTGCATAAAGGGAAAGTAGACCAACAAGTCAAGGAAAGGTGCAAATAGGAATTCAGACATATTAGAGATCATACATAATGATATATGTAGTCCAAACATGGACTCACATGGTCAGAGATACTTCATCTCTTTTATAGATGATTACTCACGATATATGTATCTCTACATGCTTGATAAAAAGAACGAAGCATTAGATGCCTTTAAGATCTTTAAGGCTGAAGTAGAGAAACAATGCGGCAAGCAAATTAAGATTGTGAGATCAGATAGAGGTGGAGAATATTATGGTAGATACACAGAAGATGGACAAGCACCTGGGCCGTTCGCAAAATTTCTTCAAAAGAATGGGATTGTTGCCCAATACACCATGCTTGGTTCACTCGACTAGAATGGTGTAGTAGAAAGAAGAAACTGAACAATATTGGACATGGTGCGGAGTATGCTTAGCAGCTCCACTCTTCCTAAATCCTTGTGGACTGAAGCACTTAAGACGGTAGTGTATATATTAAACCGAGTTCCAACCAAGGTTGTTCCTAAAATTCCATTTGAATTATGGAAAGGTTGGAAACTGAGTTTGCAACATATGCACGTTTGGGGATGCCCGTCTGAAGTAAGAATTTATAATCCACAAGAGAAGAAGCTGGACCCAAGGACCATTAGTGAGTATTTCAATGGATATGCTGAAAGGTCTAAAGGTTATAGATTTTATTGTCCATCTCACAGCACTAGGATTGTGGAATCAAGAAATGCAAAGTTTCTTGAAAATGACTTGATCAGTGGGAGTGATCAAACCAGAAACATAGTTTCTGAGAAGCATCATTCAGAATCTCAACCTTCCACCTCAAGTGATAGATTGGTTATTGTTCATAGCACCCCTCAAGTACAAACAGGTGTTGAACAACCAATTGTTGAAGTTCCACATGCTGCTGATGACATTCTAGTAGATTAGGTAGTTCAAGAGTTTCCAATAACTTTTGAACAACAAGTTGAACCACATATTTCTCAAGAAGATGATGGTACACAAAATATCTATTAGACCAAAGAGATCAACAATTCTTGATGATTATGTTGTGTATTTGCAAGAATCTGACTACAACATTGGAGCCGAAAATGATCCCGAGTCCTTTTCACAAGCCATAAGTTGCAAAGAATCAGAATTATGGTACAATGCCATGAAGGAAGAGATGAATTCTATAAAGAGTAACGGAGTCTGGGATCTTATTGAGTTGCCTAATGGTGCAAAATCCATTGGATGTAAATGGGTCTTTAAGACAAAGAAAGACTCATTGGGAAAAATTGAGAGATACAAGGCAAGACTCATTGCTAAGGGATTCACTCAGAAAGAAGGAATCGATTACACGGAGACTTTCTCTCTTGTATCTAAGAAATATTCCTTCCACGTTATTTTGGCATTAGTAGCCCATTTTGACCTAGAGTTGTAACAAATGGATGTGAAAACGACATTTCTCAAGGGAGATCTAGAAGAGGAGGTTTACATGAAACAACCTGAAGGATTCCGCTCTAGCGATGGTGAGAAATTGGTTTGCAACCTCAAGAAATCCTTATGCGGTTTAAAAAAAGCATCTCGCCAATGGTATTTGAAATTCCATAATGTAATTTCTTCATTCGGTTTTGTAGAAAACATTATGGATCAATGTATATACTTGAAAGTCAGTGGGAGTAAAATCTGTTTTCTTGTTTTATATGTGGATGACATTTTGCTAGCAACCAATGATAAGGGTTTGCTGCATGAGGTGAAACAATTCCTCTTTAAAAATTTCGATATGAAGGATATGGGTGAGGCATCTTATGTCATTGGCATTAAGATCCATAGAGACAGATTCCGAGGCATCTTGGGTCTGTCTCAGGAAACCTATATTAATAAAATTTTAGAGAGATTTCAGATAAAGCATTGTTCACCAAGTGTTGCCCCCATTGTGAATGGTGATTGGTTCAATTTGAACCAATTCTTGAAGAATGACTTTGAAAGGGAACAAATGAATAACATTCCATATGCTTCTGCTTTCAGAAGCCTAATGTATGCTTAGGTCTACACAAGACATGACATTGCATTTGTTGTGGGAATGTTGGGACGATATCAAAGTGATCCAGGTTTAGACCACTAGAGAGTTGCAAAGAAAGTAATGAGGTACCTTCAAGGAACCAAAGGCTACATGCTTTTGTATAGATGGACGGATAATTTGGAAGTAATTGGCTACTCAGATTCTGACTTTGCTCGATGTGTTGATTCACGCAAATCAACATCAAGATACATTTTTATGATGGCCGGTGGAGTTGTATCATGGAGCAGTGCCAAGCAGACCTTGATTGCCACTTCCACTATGGAAGCCGTGTTCGTCTCCTGTTTTGAGGCTACTTTACATGGTGTATGGCTTAAGAGTTTCATTTCTGGGCTTAGAGTTATGGATTCTATCTCTAAACCATTGAGAATGTATTGCGACAATTTAGCTGTTGTTTTTATGGCTAAAAACAACAAAAGTGGGAGTTGAAGTAAACACATCGACATTAAGTATTTAGCTATATGGGAACGCGTTAAAGAAAAGAAAGTGGTCATTGAGCACGTCAGCACTCAGTTGATGATGGCTGATCCTTTGACTAAGGGCATGCCACCATTAAAATTCAAGGATCATGTAATGAATATGGGACTTGGTTCCATTATGTAGTTTCTCATTGTATGGACAATGTTATTTTTATGAAATTCTTAATCATTGTGATGTTTTCCTCATATTTATGTGCACCTTAATTTGATTTGAGATAATTCATCTATGTAGGACCAAGAATAAACATAAGGTTTATTCATTAAGAAATTGTTGCCACATAAATTATAATAGAAATAAATACATAGTAATACATGGAAGATAATACTCGTCATTAGAGGACTTATCGCCATGATTCATGTATCTATTACTTAATATAGATTATCAATGGGTTTTAAGATGAGATGTTAGATTAGAAGTATGGACCAAGTGGGATAATGTTAGCTCCCTGTATCTGGTTCTCTTGGAAACTGTCTCGTAGGATTCCTTTTCTTGTTGGGAGCTCCCAGAGTGGTCCATTACTCCTTCTATAGTTCTCTACCATGTTCTATGGAACACTTGACACGTGGCCACAACAAGCTTGATGGAAGCTTTTCTATAAAGACTATTGTTTGGTCCCCAAGTCACCGCTCAATCCCCTTCAGTCTTACACCATCAGATCAAAGCGAGTAGAGTTTGGAAGTGCCAAACGGGTGAAAGAAATTCGCGCATTAGTAGGAATGTAACCTCTGAGGGCCTAGTGTTATCATACTTCACCTTCCTTAAAAACACTTTCCATAAATGTTGCAGATCTTTCTGTGTCATTTTCTGTAGGACCTTACACATTTGGGAATGATTTGCTTAGCTCCTCTTTTTCTGTAATTGTTGTTTTCATTCAGAGTTGAAGCTAAGAAACTAGAGAAAATTGTAAATGGAAAGTCTGGTACTGCGTGAGATTTGAGCTTAGGTTTCGGCAATTTGGTTGGTTGTTCCATCGAATGTGTAAGCATGTTAAAGAATAAACAATATCAGAGTGTGAGCAAGTATCAATAGCTGGAGGTATGATTTCTTGGGTATTCAAGTTTTTCTAATTCTTTTAAGTATTTATTTCGCATTATAGAATCGTTATTCAGCTAACAGACCTCCCTCCCTCTAGCCCTGAAAGTGAATCGCTCTGCCTTCTAGGTGATCTCCCGTCCTCCTGCAACTAAAACAATCTCTTTATGGAACTTCACATTAGGATTTTTGGGTACTCGCACTCGTTGCTTGGCCTCTCTACAGAAATAATTCGGCCTCCCAACTACTGCTACTCTACTGCTGAGAAACTCTATTGGAAATGACTCTATTGCTCCCTCAATCATTGCCACTAGATCATTAGGTCAATTTCTTCTCTCGATGGACTCTACTCTCTAAGAAATTTGATCTGCCTTGATCATAGAGTGTCTTACTCCATCTCTTGTTGGCTCACCAACGGCTATGATTAAGTCGTCATCAATGACTAAGATCATCTCTGGGTTGATCCATATGAGTTTCTAGAGAATTCTCACATTTCTCATTTAATTTCCATTAATTAATCGATTTTTCTAAGTTAGACTTAAACATTTTTAATTATAGATCAATTAGTTTAATTGAACTATCTCTATGTGGAATTTCCAAAAATGGTTTTTGGGTTCTGGAGCTCTCATGTGTTTTATCCTCTCCAAATGGTTTGAAACTAGAACACATGTCTAATGCTACAAAAATCAACACTCTCTCTTAGCGAGGAAGATGTTATCTCTATCTCATAACAACATCTCCCTTACAAGTTGCTGATCTCTGATCATTGTGACCAACTGCCGCTACCTATCAACCTGCATCTGCATTATTGTTAACACTGCTCTGATACCATGTGAAATTTCGCTTGAAATGCAACAACTATAATTAATTCTTCTAACTAATAAAGTATATATTTTATTTTGCTATAGAAAAATAACGAATTAATCAGACTGCAATTCTTCACAAATAAAAAAATTCTACGGAAATAAACGGGAAACTGAAAAAATTCTAGCACACATAATAAAATTTGACATAGATATTTTTGGACAATTGTCCCTGGAAAAACCCAATTGAGAAAATTGATGTAGCAAATGAGGGTTTTATTATTATATGCAGTAGCAAAATTTTTGAGTACAAATCTGGATGCCAAAATAACAATCCTCCAACAAAATATACTCCCAAAATTATTTGTAGGATATTCCTCCCTTTTGTAACCAAACTCAGCCCCTTTGGCCATGCTCACACTTCCTCCCAACAATTCGCACTGGCAAGAAATGTGCACTGCTTGGCCCAAATAATTCGCACTACCTGCTTGTTGGCTCTGGGTGAGCATTCCTACATTCCTTTGGCCCTAGAAGTGAATCACTATGCCTTTTGGGTGATCTCACATCCTCCTGCAACTGAAACAATTTCCTTTTGGCACTTTGCATTGCTCGCACTAGTTGCTTGACCTCTCTACAAAAATAATTCGACCTCCGAGGTATTGTTGCTCTGCTATTGAGAAACCCTACTGGAAATGACTTTGTTTCTCTCTCGATCATTGCCACTGGATCACTCACTCAAATTCTTATCTGGCTAGACTCTACTCTCTGAGAAGTCCGATCTGCCTTGATCAATGAGTGTCTTGCTCCAACCCAATCAACCTCCTCTTATAATCTCTCATTGGCTCATCAACGACCATCATTAAGTCTTCATCAATCACTAATATCATCTCTGGGTTGATCCATGTGACTTTCTAGAGAACTCTCACATTCCTCAATTAATTCCCATTAATTAATCGATTTCCCTAAGTTAGACTTAGACATTTTTAATTATCGATCAATAAATTTAATTGCATTGTCTGTAGGTGGAATTTCTAGAAACAATTTTTGCGTTTTAGAGCTCTCATGTGTCTTAGCCTCTCCACAAAGTTTGAGACTAGAACACCTATCCTATGCTACAAAAATCAACACAGTCTAGTGGTCCCTGATTTATGTATGAAACTATAGTCTTAAGAGGAGAGAACAAACAAGGAAAGCAAGAGAAGGGACATCTCCTACACAAACTTGTTGGAAATCCTGAAAAAATCCCTGTGATCTTCACTATACTAATTCCTATTTGACAGGACTAATTGCAAAAAGCATCTCATAAAATGACTACATATATAAGAATAGACTTGTGAGCTAAAAACAAAAGAGACTCATGGTCACCTTCTACCAAAGAACTGACCCGAAGATTGATTTGGTCACCGATGTCCCTGATAAAAAGGTTGAATGACGCAAACCTTCAGATCTTGAAACACTAAAAGCTACAAAGAGCCGACGATGAAGGATTTGTAACAGAATTCACTCGAAGAAATAGATCAACCATTTTTTTAAAGATGATTTGCCACCAAATTTTTATCTCCATATATGTGGGAGAAGTTAATGTGCTTGAAAGACATCAATAAAATAATGATCATTACTTAGAGTGAGGTGAAAAAACAGACCAAAAATAGTTTTACCCTAAGCCCACTCAATGACCACATAAGAATTTCATTGGCATCCTATGCAATGAATGGAACAAGATATGATATTGAACATTAAAAACATCTACTCCCCAATTCAAAGAAGCATCCCTCATTTAAACTCAATTTTCCTCATTTTCATGTAAATTTTACGATGGATAAAGGAAGAAATAAGCACTTGTCTTCATATGGAATCTTACGCTTGGAAGCCAAATTGATAGTTAAAGAAATGAGTGTATAGGGGCCTGAAGGGATATATTATAATAATAAAAAGATTTATGGTACAAATTCAAAGGAAGCAATTCAACTTGCATGATTTCAATGTAAGTTTGGTATAAGTGAAGCGTTATTGGAAAAAGCATAATTTACATGCTTAAGAGATATAGGTATTTGTTGTAAAATTATTCTCTAACAAACCATTCTGGAGGATTTGTAGTGTATATGATTTTATTCATTTGGTAAAAGAAAATTGACCGGAATAGGAAAACACGTAATCATCCATTTCAAAGTGTAAACATTAGGTAAATTATAATTATTTTGGAAATAGAAAATTTTGTTCATTTTATTTTTCTATTTTAATATTAATTAAATATTTTGGAAAAAAATTTTTTTTGGGTACTCTATTTTTCTATTTTAATATTAATTTTAAAACATCCCAATAAATATAAATATATATTTTTTTCTCAATAAGTATTCTTTTTATTCATAAACATGGAATTATATATTTATATTTAATTTTTTCATTTTTAAGGAATCACCAAATTTTATTTATTTATTTAGTTTTGTTTGCCTTTAATATTTTATATTTTTTAATTTATATAGTCTATTTATAATTCAAAATAAAAATTAATCAAAATTTTATAATTACTTGATTGCAAATCTGGTTTACGCTCTATTTTCATAGAAATTAATAATAACAATTTTGACTATCACACTATAAAGATACATTGTTAACTTAAGTGTTAACTGTATTGTCCAAAATATTTTCATAAAAATTAATAATAACAAATTTGACTATCATACTATAAAAATAGATTGTTAAATTAAGTGTTACCCTGTATTGTCCATAAAAATACATTGTTAAATTAAGTGTTAACCTGTATTGTCCAAAATATTATGGACTAGACACTTATTTGACACTGGGCTTCTAAAAATAAATTCTAATTCAATAAAGGAATCAATGAGATCACTGAAAATGACTAAAATGCCATGCATTTCTTTCTCCATTTTCTTATTTCTGCCACATCACATATGCAATTTAGAATGCAAAAACTTTTCACCAAAAAAAAATTTCTGGATTGGGGCTTCATTATGCATTTACATGAATCCATGCACATTAAAAACGTTTAGGCTTTGCTGGATATATATAAAACAGGAATCAATGAGATCACGGAAAATGACTAAGATGCCATACATTTCTTTCTCCATTTTCTAATTTCTACCACATCACATCTGCAATCTAAGATGCAAGAACTTTTCACCAAAAGATTTTTCTAGGTCAAGGCTTCATTAGCATTTATATGAATCCATGCACATTAAAAAGATTGGGCCTTTGCTAAATATATATAAAACAAGAATAAGAATTTTTAAATGGTTAGATAATTTTAATTTTTTTATATAATTAGTAATTAAAAAAATATCAATTATT